>JAVLUX010000045.1:23145000-23520000 GCA_032164185.1 Moxostoma hubbsi
CTATGGAAGTAATAAGGTAAAGTATGTGTTGATATGTTGTTGTGGAGGTGATCTTTTTTTTTTTTTTTTTTTTTTTTTTTTTTTTTACAATCAAACATTTATACAGTCATACCATACCAGAGACAAAGAACAAAATAAACAAACAAAACAAATGTTGTGGAGGTGATCAGATGCAAATGTCTACCACAGTGTGACATCACAATGTGGAGGAAGTAGAGATGGAGAAGTTTTGTCAGCTTGGTTTCAACAAACGCTGTTTTTGCAGTGAGGTGGAAGTTTTGAATTATGAAATATACAGTAAGATTTTATAGTAAATGGCAAAAACAATTATTCCTCATTTCATGACCCCTTGAAGTTTGTTATATTGGCTTCATCCTGATGCAGAGTAATGAAGGTGTAGCAAATGTTCAAGCATCTCTGTGTACACAGATGGTGCAGCAGTGCAACTGATCAAACAGGCCTGAGCTGTACATATTTGCCCTGCACATACTCCTGTACGATAATAGATTTCTCTTTTCTGTATGATATATATCCAATATGGACATGATCAGGGAGGTTTGATTTGATAAATCACTTATGCATCTGACAAAAAGGACACAAGCCTGCTTATACAGTTGTTTATATTCAGGTAGTAGTAACATCAGTCTCACACTCCACATCCAATCTGAACTTCACTTCACACAAACATCAACTCCTCCTGCGACCCCCCACCTCACCTCTCCTGCTACTCTACCTGCACTTAAGAGATGTGACCCGATGAGTGGCGGGTCTTCTGGAAACTGGAGACAAGGACAGGCACAGGACCCAGATGGTGTTTCACCCACTTGTCTAAAATCCTGTGCTGACCAGCTGGCCCCATCTTCAAGCAGATCTTCAATAGATCACTGGAGCTGTGTGAAGTTCTCTGCTGCTTCAAATGCTCCACAATCATCCACATCCCAAAGAAACCCAAGATCAAATGACTTAACGACTACAGACCCATATAAATTAACCCAGCTCTCTGTTCCTGCCTCTGTCTGTCAGTGGAACATCAGCTTTCTGATAGACAAGCATCAGCTAGTGATATTGGGAAAATTCACCTCCAGCAAATGTACAATAAGCACTGGTGCCCCCCAGGGATGTGTACTCTCCCCACTACTCTTCTACCTGTAAACAATTGACTGCACTGCCAAGGACCCCCCAGTTAAGCTCTTGAGGTTTGCAGACGACACTACAGTCATCGCCCTCATCCAAGATGCCTGTGAAGATGTGAAGTCTGGTGCAGTCAAAACAACCTAGAGCTGAACACGTTTAAACAGTGGAGATGACAATGGACTTTAGAAGGAACACCCCAACATTACCCCCACTCACCATTCTGAACAGCACTGTGGCACCAGTTGGGTCATTCAGGTTTCTGGGCACTACCATGTCACAGGACCTGAAATGGGAGACCCACATAGACTCAATTTTGAAAAAGGCCCAGCAGAGGTTGTACTTCCTTCACCAGCTGAGGAAGTTCAACCTACCTCAGATGCTGCTGATACAGTTCTACTCAGCAGTCAATGAGTCTGTCCTTTGCATTTCAATATGTTTTTTGTTTTCTTTGTGTATTTGCAGTATTTATCTTTTGAACTTTATTGTGAAACTCATATGTGCTGCCGTCTTGACCAGGACTCCCTGGAAGTAGAGATTGTATTATCTCAATGGGAACTTCCTAGTTAAATAAAGGATATAAATAAATAAATAACTGTCTGGTTTGGCTCAGCTACCAAGTCAGACATCAGAAGAATTAAAAGGATGGTTTGGACTGCTGAGAGGATTATTGGTGCTCCCCTACACACCCTGCTAGAACTGTACTCATCCAGAGTGACGAAAAGGTCTGTTAAAATCATTCTTGACCCCATTCACCCAGTACACTTCCTTTTCAAACGGTTGCCCTCTGGCCGGTGCTACAGAGCACTGAGAACCAGAACAGCCAAGCACAGGAACAGTTTTATCCTCAGGCCATCCAGTTAAAACTGCCCCAAATACTTTCCTTGTCAGTAAAACCATGTGAAAAAATTAAATACATACATATATCCATATTTCATTTAGATTCATTAACATATCCTACCTCTTCTTCAATACATCACATGCATATTACTGTATACCTTTATATAAAATATTCAAACAACATTATTGCTCTATTGTATATTTAGCGTTTTTCATCTGTTCTATCTTATTTATTTATTTTTATGTCACTATATGTACATGTGTTTAAATGTACGTTTGTATGTATATGGTTGCATTTGCACTGGAAGCTTCAGTCACCATGACAAATTCCTTGTGTGTGTAAACACACTTGGCAATAAAGCTCATTCTGATTCTGATTTTGACTTTGAATAGGTTTCAAAGAACGAGACATTATTCTGTATGGAAAGTGTTGGCAGGAAGCTGTCATGTCTTCTTTCCTCATGTAACATTACAATCATTTTTTAATTTGCTAATGATTTTCATTATTTCCCTCATTATAGATTATTCAATCAGTTAGTGGAATTCAATTTTGTTGTTGATGTCCCAAATGAGACTCATTACCCTCAATTATTGAAGTCATCTGATAGTCAGGAAGGACAGTGGATGTAACTTGATGACATTGAGAAACACTGTAAAAACAATATGAAACAAACTACATCACATTTAGCAGTTGAGATTTTAAGATTGTAAGGTAGGAGAGCAGCACCAGCCTTTCAACTAAACAAGCAAATTCAAACTACTGTGACAAAGGAAGTTTATATGGAGCAGGAACAATGACTTAAGTATTTGAATCTGAAGATTTATGGCTTTAAAACCTTTATTTAATAAATGTGTATTTTTAAGATAGATTTTTAAACTAAACTTAAAAATCAAAACAAAATTTTGGTAACACTTTACAATAATGTTCCATTTATTAACATTAGTTAATGCATTATATATAATGAACAAACATTTGCATATATTACAGCTTTTATTAAACCTTGTTAATGTTAGTTAATAAAAATACAATTGTTCATTGTTTGTTCATGTTAGTTCATAGTGCATTAATGTTAACAAATGCAACTTTTGATTTTAAAAATGTGTAAGTATATGTTGAAATGATCTAATAAATGCTGTAAAAGTATTGTTCATTGTTAGTTCATATTAACTAATGTTGTTAACTAATGTGAACAAATGGAACCTTATTGTAAAATGTTACCAAAACGTCTGCTGTTTAAACATACAAATGCATTACATACACAACGAAAACTTTGTTAAATATCACATATCTACAAATTTTTGATTTAAATACTTTAGAAATTGTTCTAGATCCATAAGAAGTGCAGCAAAAAAATCTACAGAAATGAACACTATATAAACAATAGTAAGCCTTTAAGTAATATTTATTGATAACATATTAAATGGCAAAACAAAAAAAAATATGATACAATATGAAATTTACATTAGAAATTATTTGCATCTACAATATTCTTGTTTTAAAGATTACTTATATATGCTTTATTTTATTATTTTCAAAAGCAAAACAATTCAATAAATTCCACAATCACACATTGTTTAAGAGATTTTCCTAAACAATATAATAAATCATGTATAAATGTGATATTCATGCAAAAAAAAGGACATATTTGAGTGAGAAAATGATGGGAGAAATTACATTTTTGGATGCTTCCCTTTATATACTTTAAAATTGATCCTCTAAAAATCCTCTCTTAGCCAGTCTTCCTTTTCATGCCCTTATCAGCCTACAATGATAAAATTATGATACGTTTTTCTCATTTTAACACCAAATTCTTCCTCCAAAGGTCAGACTGACCCTGAAAGCTGATAATACTGAATAGAATTTGTTACGACCTCTTCTCAAATAATTAGCTCTGCTGCATATCTTATCATTCATGTGTAGAAATTTCTAATTTCAAGACCTTTGTGTGACTGTGGATGTTTTCAATATCCGACGGACAGCTCCTTAACCCTTGTTCAAGCTCTGTTGAGATTGTCTTGGGGAGCTACAAGGGGCCACTAGATTTAGGACAAAGTGCACAGAGAGAAATTAAAGGTTTTCTTCAGCATGGCGGGGTCCAATCTATGAGTTTAATTCATCCAGTTTGGGGTTTAGTAGATTCACATCATTTCTCTCTGTGCCTGACTGACAGTTGTAGGTTTCTAAAGGATGGGGTGGAGCAGCGGGAAGATGGGTGGGGCTACAGCGACGGGAGGAGCTTGGAGAGTTTGTTGGACTGAGTTGAATGGCTGTAGTATCCTGTAGAGTGGGTTCACTGGTCTCCATCTCAAACATGGCTCCGCCCATTTGCATTAATGGCCAGCAGTCCCGTCCTGTAGACAAGGGAGAGGCTTGGGCAATGGGTCGTCGACTGCAGATGCAACACGCTCCAAAAAATGAAAAGGCCACCAATAAGAGGATGGGTCCAATAATGATGGGAGGGTTGTTGAAAGGGAGAAGTTTAGTAAAGGCGAGAGCACCTACCAGGGTGATGTTAATGCCTGCCAGCATAATACAGAGACCGCAAGCACAGCAGAGCGCCGGGGAGGGCAACCCCTGCGAACGGACTACCCTCCTCTCACATGGCTTTTTCACTACAGGCCGAGCATCTTCATTAGTGAAAATCATCCTCTCTAAATGGCACTGAACTTCTCACCCACCACAGAAAAACAGGGGGAAAAAGAAAGAGAATGAAAAGAAACAGAGTCAAGAGAGGAGAAGAGTATGAGTGTTACATTTATGTTCAGGAACAAAATTTGCCCCTTCTTAAATATCCGCCTGCCTGTTTGTGTGTGTCAATTTAACTAGTGCTGTCAAGATAAGATGAGTCTGATGTTGTGAAAGCTTTGGGAGTGGGGAAAATAAGTATCATCAGAGATTATTTAGCAGAGATGGGCCACTTCTGTTAAAATCAATGGGAGAAATTGGAACACTCAAAAGGAGCTCTGAGCGCCCAACGGTCAATTGATGTAGGAAGGAAGTCCCGCCTTACAGTTAAAGGAGCCAATCACATTTTAAATACAGACATCATCTGCCAATCAACTTTAGAACATGCATGCGCATTAGCTATACAAGCCGGGACATTTTTTGTTTTTTGCGTAATCTGAAGTAAAGAATCACAATTTGTGATTTCAGATTTCAGTATTGTCTGTCTATCTATCTATCTATCTATCTATCTATCTATCTATCTATCTATCTATCTATCTATCTATCTATCTATCTATCATTTACAGTTGAAGTCAGAAATTTACATACACCTTAGCCAAATACATTTAAACTCAGTTTTTCTGAATTCCAGATATTTAATTGTAGTTACCATTCCCAGTCTTAGGTCATCACTGCTTTATTTTAATAATGTGTCATGTCAGAATAATAGTAGAGAGAATGATTTATTAGTATTACTCTTACAATGAGTTGTTGTAATTTTTGCCCATTCCTCCAGACAGAAATTGTTTTACTGTGTCAGGTTTGTAGGCCTCCTTGTTCGCACACACTTTTTCAGTTCTGCCCACAAATCGGATTGAGGTCAGGGCTTTGTGATGGCCACTCCAATACCTTGACTTTATTGTCCTTAAGCCATTTTGAGGTATGCTTGGTGTCATTGTCCATTTGGAAGACCCAGGGACGTCACTAGGATTGGAAGACAGGGGGGGGCTTAGCCCCAGGGTATTTGTAACTTGCGTTTGCAAAATCTTTGCACTCACATCTATAGCTACACTTATATCAACAACCAGTCAAGAAACCAAGATGTTAACAAGTAAAACGTGACAGACATATCCTCTTCTTCCATTTCTACTCTGTTAAAGAAAAGTTACTGTAATGTTGCTTTTTAGACACATCAAAGCTGCATGGGGGAATTTACTTAGGCCAGACTTTGCTCCTGATGAGTTATTCTATAAGCAATGACTTAAATGCTATCTGTCTGCTCATGTATGATAAAGTAATAGCATACTATATCTAATTCCTCTCTATATAAGTTGTCCACAGAATGCTATTTAATTACTGTAACTGCGCTGTGGATTGGTTCAATCAGAGTGTAATTTCGCTGTGTAGTTTGTCTTACATACAGTTTAACCCAAGAACCAGAATTTTAAATTCATAGTGAAATTTGACAACACAGGTTAGAGCGTTTCTCATTGGTGGAAGCATCAAAAATGCCTTCTGTTTTTAAGGGTTGCTTTCATTTTAGTTTCACATGTGTATCTGTGGGCATTTGCTCATCTTTAGCCTACATTTAGGTAACATGTACGTATTTATTTAATTTATCACAGCCAATGAATGCAGAAAGTTAAATTGGTATAGCTAGCATATATAATAAATATAATGAAATAATTTTGTTTAGGCTATGCACAGTGCCTAGACCTGCCAACAAATGCTTATTGTTAGAAGAAAACAAAACAATCCTTAGACCTATAGACCATTACTGACCTCAATCACACCGGCTCCCTCAGAATCAACTGGCCTGCCAATCTCCTGCAGCAGCTTCTCTTTCTCTCTGCTAAAATATCTTTGAATATCCATCTTATCTGCTCAATGAATTGAAGTATACAACGGTAATAGCATTAACAGGGACCCTATGACATTTAGTTTTCAATGACAACAACATTCTATGGGGATTGATATTGTTTTATATGCCTATTTTTGAGATTTTGAGGTTATATTATTGGCAAAGAATAAAGAGTTGTGATTAGCTTGCTAAGTTAACCATTTCTTGTATTTTGCTTGTTCACTCTAGCTAGACTACAGTTTTCCATAGCAAACCAAAATATCCCCTTTCCTTTACCTCAAGAAAACGTAGCTAAAGGTAAGCAGGTAATTAAAAACAACTTACAATTTCACTCTGTATCACGACACTTACCAGTCTTCCTTTCTCCATTAGCTTGTGTATCGGTGTGTGTGGGCGGGAGGGTGCATAGCGTGTGTATCGGTGTGTGTGGGCGGGAGGGTGCATAGCGAGTTCAACTTCAGACCAAACTAGAGTAACGACGAGACGAGATGAATCCTCCAGTTACTTGCAGCGCTCCGGTCTGCAACGCTCTGAAAGCAGCCGCAGTTCACACCAATGCAACGAGACGGTGCAGTGCATCATTTTGATAGCACAACGACTCTTTGTACTTCTGTCCAACTTCCGACTTTTCGGCTATTTTTTTTGCGTCTAATTCTAAATATGAATGAGGATACGGTTATTGATAAATCGAATTGTTATTGTTGTTCTTATTATCATTTAGGGGGGCTTGGGAACATTTTGGGGTAGCTTCAGCCCCCCTAAAATAGGCCTAACGACGTCCCTGGGAAGACCCATTTGCGACAGAGCTTTAACTTCCTGGCTGATGTCTTGAGATGTTGCTTCAATATATTCAGAACATTTTCCTTCCTCATGATGACATCTATTTTGTGAAGTGCACCAGTCCCTCCTGCAGCAAAGCACCTCACAACATGATACTGCCACTCCAAAGCTTCACGGTTAAGATGGTGTTCTGTGGCTTGCAAATCTCACTGTTTTTCCTCCAAAAATAACGATGGTCATTATGGCCAAACGGTTAAATTTTTGTTTCATTAGACCAGAGGACATTTCTCCAAAAAGTAATATCTTTTACTTGCAAACTGTAATCTGACTTTTTTTTATGTTGCTTTTGGAGCAGTGGCTTCTTCCTTGCTGAGCAGCCTTTCAGGTTATGTCGATATAGGACTTGTTTTACTGTGGATATAGATACTTGTCTGCCTGTATCCTCAAGCATCTTCACAAGATCCTTTACTGTTGTTCTGGGATTAAATTACATTTTTCGCACCAAACTACGCTCATCTCTAGGAGACAGAATGCGTCTCCTTCCTGATCGGTATGATGGCTGCATGGTCAGATGGTGTTTATACTTGTGTATTGTTTGTACAGATGAATGTAGTACCTTCAGGCATTTGGAAATTACTCCCAAGGATGAACCAGACTTGTGGAGGTCCACAATTCTTGGCTGATTTCTTTTGATTGTCCCATGTCAAGCAAAGAGGTACTGAGTTTGAAGGTAGGACTTAAAATACATGCACATGTAGCTAATTGTCTAAAGGGATGAAATCATTTTTCTAGCATTTTCCAAGCTGCTTAATGGCACAGTTGACTTAGTGTATGTAAACTTCTGACCCACTGGAATTGTGATGTAGTCAATTAAAAGTGAAACAATCTGTAAACAAAAGTTGGAAAAATTCTAAACTAAAAAAGTAGATGTCCTAAACGACTTGCCAAAAATATAGTTTGCAAATATTAAATCTGTGGATTGGCTAAAAAAAATAGTTGTAATTACCCAAGTGTATGTAAACTTCTGACTTCAACTCTATCTACCTGCATGGTAAATATAAAACAAATCTCACCAACTATCGTAAGACTATCCTTAAGAATTAAAGGTTTAAGAAATACTGAATCAATGTAATAAATAAGAGCTTCAATCAATATTAATATCGAAAATCAATCACAAATGTATTTATTTGAGGGTAGCATCTTACTCTAATTGAACTATTATAAATAACATGCATTTTAAAGGATTCTAACCTGAAAAGGTTTGTCTGACTTTTAACTCACCTCAAGATGAGATTTCGAAGAGTTGACTGATGCCGTCTTTTTTTTTTTTTTTTTTCTCAATAAATCTCCAATTTGAGAAGAATTCAGCCGCTAGAAGAGCACATGAAGTCGAGGTGTGCACTAAAGGGATGGAGCGACTGGTCCGGAACTCAACGCTTTACACCCGATATTCCCCTTCAAGGAATGAAATTTACCTCATTACCCAATGGGGCGCTGTCGAGTTACTTTCAATTCTTTAAGATCCATTAATGGTACGTTATATGGCATAACATTAGATTAGAGCTTTCATAATGCTTCATATTTGCTCAAACAAAGCGAACATAATATTGAATTTATCTTGAATCAAATGTTAGAACTTGCAACACCCATGAATCGCTCACATTCAGTCCAAGGACGAGTCTATTTCCACTTGTCAGTAGAGGATAGACAATCCTTGAAATAGATTACTTTTTTTCAGTGCATGGAAACCTTGAAAAAAGGAATTAAATAGTTCACTCCTCATATATTGATCGTGGCTTACTCTCTTAGACCTATTTGTTGTTCTATTATCGTCCCTCTCTGAGAACTCACAGGACAGTATGTTGTGACAGCAGAAAGAAACGGCAGAATTATCATCTTTTCAGTCTTTACAAGGCCTACATCTTAAGTTTACATTACGAGAATGACCTAACATTAATGGCTAACTCAGATTGTTTATTGAAGAGAATCATTTTCATTGTTTTGACCAGGGAGTAAAAGTGGAAATTAATGAGACTTTCTAATACTGTTCTCTGTCCTTTTTATAAACATAAAAGGGTTATTAAATTTATGTAAATTATCTTTCTACTTTATCTCCATTATTATACTTTAATACATTTGAGATCTTAGTAGAAGGGAGAGAAAATCTTGCACCCTAACAGCTAAAATATAATAGACTTTTGGAGCCATCTTCGAATGCTCACATAATCCGAGAAGGCCTGCTTTAGTTGTCATGTAATGTGGCTGTGGCAAATGGAAATACTGTACAGTAAACATGGTTAAACTGTTAGTCATAAACTTACATCACAATATTCAAATTCTTATAATATAATATAATTAAGGGAGAAAGTAAATAATGATCATCTCCTACATGTAGGAGATGATCATTATTTACTTTCTCCCTCAATTGGAATGACTCAAGCTTTCACCTAGTTTCAGTGCAAGCCACTTAAGTTTTAAGAGGTTAAATGGACACAGTCTCCTGTAAGTCTTACCAAAATAAATAAGCAACACATAAGATGTAATGCCTTTATTCTTATTCCTGCAGGACGACATTCCTGAACTTAGAATGGGAAGCACTTTAGTTCATTAAAAGGTATATCATACACGCACTGAGAACGTAGACCATTTAAATGAGGTAGTGCGCTCTAGTTTCATCCCCGGTACATTAAATGTTTCCCAACACATGCTCATGAACGTACATACTGTAAAAACAAAAAAATAATTCTTCCCACCTCAAGCAGCATTTTGAGCAAGGGATAAGAGGAAAAATAAATTTACAGAAGGTAATGTTTTATAATTTGATAATACAAAAGGCAAATGTGAGGTATTTTAGCAGCAAAGCTCCTTTAACAGTTGCCACCACATTTTAGGAGCTCCGCCCCAAAATGGCACAAATTCACTGAATGCAAAACATTTTAAATTTACAGCACCTATCAACTGAGTCTATTAACAGAACATGCTCACTGCCCTGATTCATAGAAAAATACTGCATGTTTGCAACAAAATATTCAACACTTTAAAAAAGACAGATATAATTATACACAAAACAAAAGCATATTATATATATATATATATATATATATATATATATATATATATATATATATAAATATATAAATCAGAAACCTGAAAGACAAAAATAATTACTGTACCATATTTACAAACCAGACAGTAATTGGTCAAATTTCTACCTCAGCACCTCATTGCAGCTACATACCTCTTCAAGCTTTACACAGAGCATGCCACACAATATACATTTGTATAGATAGACATGAAATTTGAAGGTTGATTAGTGTCAGGCAGCATGGCTTACATTGCTCAAATAAACCAAGACAGTTTACTCGACAATAATGAAGTACAGCTAGACGTTTATAGGGCTAGATGGGTTAATATGTGTTCATCTCGTTATAAATAAAAATTAACAAAATGCAAGAGGTCCAGTGATTCACAGTAACTGAAATACCTTAAAGGAATAGTTTCAGTTCGCCATAAGTAAATTTCTGGCATAATTTACTTACCCGGATATGCCTTTCCGTCTTCCATAGATCACAAAAGGAACACTTTGAAAAATCTTCACACTGCCAACCTGCACAGTAGTTGCCATATTTGATTTGGGCACTACTTTTGGAAATTGATCAAAGCTATAATTTAAGAGTGAATAACAACTCAAAAGTGATCTTATTGCTTTTGTATCGATTATAGGACAGGAATCACTTTTCAGTTTTATTATATGGCAAGAAGACTTGAAGAGTTTCCAATCTTTTCCAATTGTGTTCCATGGAAGAAATAAAATCATACAGGTTTGGTGTGACATTGGGTTGAGTAAATAATGAAAGAATTCTCATTTTGTGTGAACTAATCCTTTAAAGAATGCTTAGTGACTTTAAAATGTTTAAAAATGAAGTTAAATCATTCCAAGAATGGAAATGCTAATGTTTAAAAGCTCCACTTAAAATCAATAGCTTTGTAAAACTCCCTTAGAGCTGGGCACCCTTTTTGTAACAGCAAAAATATTTGCTTATAAATATTTAAATATTATTTTATATATATAGTTTCTGATGCTTAAAAGAGACCACAAAACTCCATTACACTGAGAAATAGTTAAGGACGAACATGAACCTAATCCTGATGCTAATTTAAATGCAAAATAGTATTTGGTATGTATACTTAAGGTTAGTAAGCACTGAGCTTGTGGTGTGCAATTGTGTTTGCCAAGGGTTAGTTCTTTAAGGCATTCTCAATAAACTATTCTGTTAGGCAGAGAATGTATGCCAGTATGAAGCCTTAAAATGCACCATATGAGTTGTGTATGTGTGTTACTCAATTCCTGTGCAGTGGGCTGTTGTCAGGTATCCGTGCGTAGGGCATGAGACTGTGCTCTGCGACGGGCTAATCTTGAGTTAGAGGGAGGGGAGAGCCTCATAGAGCAGACAACTGCCCCAAATTCCTCCTGCTCTTCCTCCTGCTGAGACAGTTGTCGGTTGAATGCGATGGCTTCTGCTGCAAACTGTGTCAGGTCTTTAGTGCTGAAGTTTCTGCAGATTCAATGAGAGAGACGGTCAGAAACATGACAGAAAACAAAAAATTATGTAACGTCATCACCTGAATCAATATCAAATACCTTTGTAGAACACAAGGAGTTGGAAGAATTCTTTCAGGTGTATTCTGAAACACAAAATACTGGCAAATGTAACATTTGAAAACTCATAGAAAGTAGGACGAAGTTCATCAAGACTGATTGAGGCGAATCACTACGCGACCACGAGGACTTAAAAAAGCACATTGTGAATTGGGCATTCCAAATTGGAAGAAAAAGGGAAAAAATCATTTTAATTATAAAAAAAAAAAAAAAATGAACCATATGGTTCTGAAATAAACCATATGGTGAACAAAAGACGATATCGTACCGTTTACATTTTTTTGGTATCGCAAGATGATATCATTAGTACTGGTATACTGCGCAACTACTGTATATTATAATAGCTACATCACTTATAACATTATTCAAATCTGGTTTGTTTGAATTCAGAAGGCATGATTAAAAGTCACTAAGAAAATATTGCTTTTCTCTTGACTTTATTCACATATGCAAATTTTAGGTAATCAAAAAGTAACTAAAAGTAATCTTATAACATTACTTTCTTGTTGAGCTAACTGGATTAAGCTACTGAATATTGTTTTACCAAGTAATCTGTATTTGAAATGGATTACATTTAAAAAGTAACACTCCCAATCCTGCTCATCCTAAAGCTCTCGTGCTACATACAACATTCTTGGCAGAGACCTTCAGGTTGTTCTGACTCGGGATGCTACGACTTTTCTAGCTGATCGGAATTACAGTTTTTGTATAGCGGACAATCTAAATCCCATAAATTTATACTGACCTAATGTTTAAATGGGACAATAATTAATTACATTTAATTAAAATAATTTAATGTAAACTAACCCACATATGGCCTTTAATCTGCTTTTACTCACTCTCTTTCTCCATTGAACTTATTAGTTTTTTTTAACTACCTTTCAGATAAGGCAACATAAAACTTTACATGTAACTATTAGGTCTGTCATTCAAATAAAATGTATAACCGAGTTAATTAAATGACACGCCAATTAATTAGTTGAATTAATCATATACATCATGATTTGCGGAGAAAGGCCCCCAAAATAAAAATAAAGCATGTAATATATATAACACGTAAGGCCCATAATAAATATATAATACAGATTAAATTCAGTTTGAAATTAATTGCATTACTATGGCAGGTGAAAAAAGCATCGATTAGACAAAACAAAAATCATCTTAAGAACTCAACATATTGTTTGTTTTATTTTCATATCATTGAACAAGCCTACAATTGACACCAATCTGTTTGCATTGAGTTTCTTCAGTAGCTCGTATGTACATGTGCGTTTGTAGCATCGCATTGGTATTTAGAGTCAGAAATGCCACATTTTAAGGATGCTTTCTCAAGCTAAAAGTAGTGGAAACGTATCTCAAGAGTCCTGTATTCTGTTATGCTTCGCTCATTTGTTGTTCTACATCCTAAGTGAGCATTTCTCATTTTGAGACTGCACTGCTTGTGAGGTTTGTTGAGGTACACTGCCACCTATTGACGTGACTCATAATAACAGATGTTACTTCAAGCTTGAATTGCTTGTATGGTAGGAAGATCCATACTTTTATTCTGGAATTTACATATGCATCAAGGGAGCATGATTAATTGTGTCATTTTTTTTAAATATAATTAATCACACTAAATTATCACATTATATCGACAGCCCTATTAACTATATATCAGAATTTTTGTTGCCGCAAATTTAGAATAGTTATAAGCCACTTGAGAATAAGATGAGGAGGTTAAAAAAGATTAAAGAAAATTAAAGAGAGCAAAAGACTCACCCCTTGCACCCAGGGATGTTTTAGGACTTGAGCTGCACTCAGTCGTAAAGTGGCATCTCGCACCAGCAGCCGTGAGATCAGATCCTTGGCATCATCTGATATCTGAGCCCAGATTCCATCCCCAAATTCATACTTTCCCTCTTGAATCCTTTCAAACAGGTTGTTCTGAACAAAAGCGAACAGCTCAGGTCAGCACTGCTAAGTTCTCCATGTGGATGAAAGGAATTTGGTGCATGTTTGAATTAGTGTGTGCCTTACCTGGCAGGCACGACAGGTCACTCCTCGTTCCCAGCCGCAGTTGGTGCCGCAGTGGCCAGTAAAGGGAGGGCTCCCACTAAGAAGGATGTAGAGAATGACACCAAGGCTCCAGAGATCACAGCGCTTATCATAGAATGAGGCTTCATCTGTAAAGACCTCAACAACCTCAGGAGCCATGTACTCTGCCGAGCCACACTAGAGTACAACAGAAGACACCTCTCAAACAATGCTACTTCATCCCAGTTATGGAGTGTGCCTGATGCATTGTGAATGCAAATCTAAGGTCGAGTTTACCGGTGTGGTGAGCTCAGGGGTAGTTATAGGGGTACAGGCACTGTTCAGCTTTACTCCACTGCCAAGGTCAAAATCACAGATCTTCACAGGAGACACCTGAACACAAGCGCATCACATTACATTACATTACATTATGATTAGGACTGCTAGATCTTAAAGGTCTTGTCCTTACATACATGTGTTATCACTGACAAAGCAGATGCATTACCTTATCGGCATATTCACACAGGATATTTTCAGGCTTGAGGTCCCGATGAGCGATTCCTGTGGAGGGAGACAAATGTGCATAAACATACTCTGAGCCATGGTCGGAAGCAATCAGAGTAAAGGCCCCTGCACACTTCATATGAAATCGAAGAACAAATGAGCATGACGTTATTTTGAACAAAATCTGGCCAAAACGAATGTGTTTTTGAGTTTGCATCGGTGGTTGAATAAGCTCCACCTACTTTGAGGCCAACAGCTCATTTCAGTTACGTTGTTTAGTTAAAATTAGTCAACATGAACACACCAGCATGAAGATTAATTAGCAAGCTGATGCAAACGTACCTACATCTGTGTGATTTTCACAAAGACACATTTTCAAATAACATGTTTTTTTGTTTGTTTAATTAGTCTAAAAAAGTAATGAAATCTACTTGAATACTCTTAAGTGCCCATTCACTCATTTGTTTGAAATGCTGCTTCACTCATATGCTGTCTGCAGCTGAAAGCCATTCACACACCCGCCCAAATTAGGATATGCCTCTCTTATCAGAATTCTTTTGTCTGTATTCTACCCATTAACTCTCTTTTGGGTGTAATCGCTGCATATTATAGCCGCATATTAGTGCCATGAATGCAAAATGTAAACATTGCAAATTACTCATTATCTACAGCATATTTTACTTTTAATCTTAGAGTAGTTAAAACAGCTTCTTTTACTGATCTTGTGTGAACTCTACTCATAGAATCAGGCATATTGTCATTGATAACACATTTTAATGTCATATTATTTCATGTTTTATATGTAGTCTCAAGTGTCCCCATATTAAAATGTACCTAAAAGGAATAGTTCACCCAAAAATGAAAATGTTCTTATCATTTACCCTTACACCATTCCAGATGTGTGTGACTTTTTCTCTTCAGCAGAACAGTAATGAAGATATTTAAAACAACATCTCAGCTCTTTTGGTCCATATATTGCAAGTGAATGGGTGCCAATATCTTGAAGCTCCAAAAATCACATTAGTCAGAATAAAATTAATCCTTTTGACTCCAGCGGTTGAATCAATGTCCCCAGAAGCAATTTGATAGGTGTGGGTTAGAAACAGATAAATGTTTAAGTCCATTGTATCTATAAATTCTCCTTCCTGCTCAGTCAGTCTCCTCTTTCATTTTCACTTTCATTTTCTTCTTGTGTTTTTGGTGATTCACATTCTTCCTGCATACACCCCCTACTGGGCAGAGAGAAGAATTTCTAGCAAAAATTGACTTAAATATTTTCTGTTTCTCACCCACACCTGTCATATCACTTCGGAAGATATGGATTTAACCAATGTAGTCCTATGGATTACTTTGATGCTGCTCTAATGTGATTTTTGGAGTGTCAAAATGTTGGCACCCATTCACTTGTATTGTATAGACCTACAGAGCTGAAATAAAAATCTTCATTTGAGTTCTGCAGAAGAAAGTCACACACATTTGGGATGGTATGAGGGTGAGTAAATGATGAGAGAAATTACATTTTTGGGTGAACAATTACTTTAAACGCCTCCCCCAGCTGTGTGGTCAGTGTCTGAATGTTCGCAAACAGTATGTCATTGCTCAATTCTTTCAAATGCATTTTTGGCTCTGAGTGAAGAACGAAGCACTTCACTGTAAATGTGCTGGGACCTTAAGTCTTGAGCATTTACCTTTGTTGTGCAGAAAGTTCAGTGCATGTGCTATATCCCTGACCACATGACTAGCCTCTCTCTCATCAAAGTATTTTCGACTCTGAATGTGTGTCAAAATGGAACCTGATAGAAAAAGAGATTTGAGGAAAATAAATAAAAATGCAAGAAACAAAGAAATAATTACAACAAATGATTCTAATTCTAAAAAGTATATGAGAGAATTTGTATTACAGCCCCATACAAATGTACTGTACCTCCACGTAACTTCTCAAAAACAAGATAAAAACAGCTGTCATCTTCAAAAAACTGAATGAGTTCCAGAATGTTCCTACAGGAAAACAGATAATAGTAGATGTAGGTAAAAGTGCATCAATCAATTACTGTAAATTCTATTATGATTTTATGGAGCACAATGATTAGGGAAAAAGATCATACTTATTTCCTTGACACTGATAAAGTGTCTCCACCTCTCTGAAAACTCTACTGCGACTATGACCAGTGTTCTTCTCTATTATCTGAAAAACATGAACAAAGATTACACACAGACATTCATTATGTTCATATGACAAAGAACTGATGAGATATTCAAAATATTGAGTTGATTTCCAAACATTTGGACTGTAAAAATAAACCACTTTGATTACTATTTCTACATTATGGATACTATCATACCTTTACAGCATACTCATTTCCATTCTGTAAACTCACACACCCCTGGACTTTAGCATAGGCTCCCTGACCCAGCAGCTCATCGGTCAGCCTGTACAGATCTACATCACACACAGCTGAATTTTACTCAATTTCCTCAGCCCTTGCAATCAGGAAATACATTTTGAAATACTGTTGCATCAAATTTCAGAGAAGACCTCTAAATCGGATTATACACTTTAAATAATAATGAGAGTAAACCAAACACAGGACATTTTATGAGGTGTAATACAACAATTCCATGTACTAAATGGTTGAGTACCACAAAATTTTCCAGTGAAACTGTCTGCGGCCCGAGATCTGCGTTTCTTCTTCCGACGTGTACTTGGATCTGTGATGTTGACCGGTTGACTGCTCTCCATTCCTAATACAAAAATAATAATAGACTATATGAGATCACATTTTAAATCAGAGATTCAGCGGTCATTAGTCTCTATACACCTTTGACAAATTTTAATTTGGTTTCAATCTTAGGCATGAACTGAATAGAGGGTTTAAAGCAGACATACCAGAGGGAGTTTGGGAGGCGCTGTGGGGGGCATGAGAGAGAGGACCACGGCTCTCCACCTGGCCAGATGCAAGAGTGCTAATTGTTATCTGCAAGAAAGAGAGAAAATTAAACAAACACAAAAAGTGTTGGGATTAGAGGAAAAAAGCAATGACCTAGAGGCCCATGTGGCAAGCTGTTGTAGATAAACACAGAGGATGTTGAGCAATTACAAAGTGATGTTTATATGATCCTTTCTAAAAATAGATTTACCAATGGGGTGAACAAACAGCCAGATGGTCACAAACATTGACTGAAGGAAAACCTATTTTAACAAACTATCCTGCTATTTAAAAACAAAAACAAAAAACACACACACACACAAAAAAAAAACAATTCCATAAACAACTTCAAAAAAATTACACTTTATTAAAAGTTTATCAAAAATTATACAATTATAAAAATTATTATAGTTGTTATCAAAAATTTGCAGAGCACTATCAATGGTCTGTCTAAAAACATGGACTCCTACCAGAGAAAGAGGCTTGCATCTATGAGTCTGGCATGAACTGAGAACTTAGCAGATCTCTCATCCTGTTAAAGCCTTGCATGTATGCGTTTCTAAACGGCTTGGCCGTTTTACAATTTCGCTTTAATTTACAGTTTTGCCAGTACCTGGCGTGAGCAGTGAAGCGCCTGAAGGTCCGCGAGCTGAATAAGACAACAGATACACACGATCACTCCAGAATTCGCGCGAGACGGATGAGTGACAGCTCGCGCGGCTCAAGGACAGCTCGTGACTTGACGTGACATGAGATCAGTTATCAACAGTCACCTCAACGTATTCAGAGCATGACGCATGCAGTTTCCTTCAAAGTAGATTGAGTGAAATCTTGTGGAGGTTATTTAATACACTAGTTTCCGTTTATTACTGTCATGACGTGTTTTTCAAGTTATCAACCGAGAGGGGAAATCCACACAATATATGTAATACCACTGTACAGATAAGGTAGGTTTGTAATACATCTGATATATTACTCTAGTTGTATTACAAATGGACCATAAACATTGGTCAGTGGTTGACGAGTCAATGGATGTGGGCGGGAATATTGGTTAGCGTCGCGGACTAGGACTGAACTGTAGAATTAACATTTAAAACAGTATACATTGTGTTAAGAAGACATTAACGGCAAAATAACAAGCAGTAAGTGTCACATAACTCAGTTAGATTTACATTGTCAGCAGCAGAAGTGTTATAGTGCTAGCCGAATAGCTACAAGTGATTCAGCGGTAGCTGGAGGACTTGTTTTACATTAAACATATGACACCGAGCGACCTATGAAGCTACTAACATTGGTAGAGACTCGGGAGATCTATATAAGCGAATGTAAATACAAATTATATTCTAGTCAATCACATTTTAATAAACGAACACACCTTGAAATTGCTTCCGAATGAATCTAGCTGTGCCGTGACTGCCTCCGCCATCCTTGAAGTGAAGAGGAACAGTGAGTGAGGAGAACACAGAAACACAACGCGCCATCATTAAAACCCCTCCTACTGGACATACAAGGGAGTAACCCTACCGTGGTGAAATCTTGGGTCATTAATATTAATTAGTTTGCGTGACTGGACGCACGAGGACGTTTTCCAAGTAACGTAAATATAACCTAATTCATATTCATGATTAGCTAATACTTCGTCGCAATATTTCTTGCGGTCTCTGGAGTGCTGCATTGCTGGTGAGGGGTTTGGTTAACGAAGCAATCCAGTTATTAATGGTGGGAAATTTAAGTTTTAGGATTACCACATAAAGTAAAACTTGGTCTCTAAATGTTATGACTACAGTGTTCACGGTGTTGGGTGGTCTTTCAGGGAACCAAATGATAGTTACGCATTGGTTGGGTGAGGTGGAGTTGGTGTGTTTTTAATAGAGTATAAATATGATTTCACAAGCATTCTCTTGCCTCTAACATATTCAGAATGTATTGCTTCCTTTTAACAGTTTTCATTTTCTATTAAAGGAATA
This sequence comes from Moxostoma hubbsi, assembly GCA_032164185.1. Lineage (NCBI taxonomy): Eukaryota > Metazoa > Chordata > Actinopteri > Cypriniformes > Catostomidae > Moxostoma > Moxostoma hubbsi. Next base: position 23,164,352 of record JAVLUX010000045.1, read on the forward strand.
GTTCACCCAAAAAAGAAAAATCTCATAATTTACCCTCATGCAATCCATCCCAGATGTGGATAACTTTCTTTCATCTGCTGAACACAAACAAAGGGTTTTTAGAAGAAAATCTCAGCTGTGGAGGCCACCAGCCACTTGCACTGAAGAAACCAACAGAGCTGAGATATTTTTCTAAAAATCTTTGTTTGTGTTCAGCAGTAGAAAGAAAGTCACACATCTGAGCTGGCGGGAGGGTGAGTAAATGATGAGATAATTTTAATTTTTGGTTGAACTATTCCTGACAATTACGTTCACAGTTTCAGTTTACAAAAAATAATTACTCCTAGAAAGTGACATTTCACCTTTATGAAAATCAAGTGGTTTAATTTTTCCAAGTTTCCATCCAAAGATCAAATTTCTTAAAAACAGACAAGAGAAATGTATTTCAAACTTATTTGCATGCAAAATACAACAGGAAATGTGGCACATTTTCAGAAAAAAATCTGTATTTAAAATGAGAATAATACTGTGTAGTACTATCCATCATCATCATCATCATCATCAGTTAATGGCTGTGGTCATTGTTACTGCATATTCCCTGCTTAAATAGAAGTATTAGCTGCTGGCTTTGGCACAGACACAAAAAGCAAGAATGACACATCTCAAACTTGTTCAGGAATCTCATCCGTTACAGAGTCTCAACAGAGATTTTAGACATGCCATTTCAAGGCCAGTTCCCCTGAGGGAAAAATATTTTAAAAGTATCTATATGTGGTTATTCTTGCATAAATAATATTTGGAGCTATATGAGAGGTCTATGGTTAAAAAATTAGCAGTACGGCCCATTTAGAATTATTGAACACAAAATATTTACAAAACATACAAAAGTTTTATAGTGACTTTTAACTCATTTGTGTCACTGTCTGTTCTCAGATCATACCTCAAATACACATTAATTTGGCATGAGAATATTTAAAGTGACTGGTTCACTGGCAAGTTTATTTGTGCTTTTGGAGGCACACCCATTCTCCACATCCTTTCAGTGACAGATCCTCTCTGTCATTTCTTTCTGTGAAGATAAGAAAAGACCTTATTATTAATTGCATAATAAGTTTTCAATCTGCTGTCAGCATTTAGCAGTTCATATGAACTTGCTAGTTAGGTAGCAAGGTGTGCAGACACCCTGAGTATGTGAATATGTTTGAAGGACACAATCATAGTTCATTATTTTGCCTCTAAGAGTCAGAATGTGTCAATCAAAATCAGTCTCCTTGTATTACCCTCTCCATTCCCGTCCTCATTGACACATGCCACTCTGATCCATAAATGTAATGAAAACATATTGCTCTCACCAGAGGCTCCAGCTCTGAGTGGTCGATGAGGCAAAACTCAGAAATAAAGAAATAGTAGTGTTTGTAGCAGGTGTTGATGTGAGCTTCAGCCCCCATACTACAGACAATGTCAAAGTGATGAATGTACACATGCACAAACACCCGAAACAACCGGCTCAGAATCTTCTTGCACACCTGCTGAAAGTTCTTAGGAAAGGGGACCCCTAAAAATAGAAGAGCAATTGTGTCATTATTTTTGTATTACATCATATGTATACAGATTTTAAGATTATATGCTTGTGCTTTATGCATTTTTTTTGATCATGCTATAATTCAAATGCTATTTCAAGAGAAAAAGTCTACTGAGTATTGCAAAAAATGTTTCCGTGAATAGTTTAGCATTTGGAATTATGAATTGTTGGCAATGCTTAAGTTTTGCTTCTGTAACTCTACCCAGTAAGAAGACAGAAATCAAAATCTAATGTTACCTGGCTCCACAATTTATACAGAAATCATGTGAAATATTAGATCATCTCTAACCCATTTATCTTCCATTTATTATTATTTCTGATGCTGAAAGTTGTGCATTAACCTTTTCCTAACTTGCAAGATGGCATGCCAGTGCTCTTATATTACTAGACTAGCTTTTGTGAGGCCTGTTACTGTCAAACAAATAGCTTCAGCTGCACTAGTAGTTCTATCACAGCAGCACAATTTCCATAGTTGCACACAGAGGTTGACAGATCTATTGGTTTTGCAAATCAATCAGAGCCAATAGCTACTTTTGGAAAGATCAGTTAGCGGTAGTAATTAAAGCAGATAGTTTGCAGATAGGTTTTTCACCCTATAGGCAGTGTTGAATGGTCTTGTAAGACTGAAGTCTCTGGAGGTAAAATATTAACGATCACCAACACCTCTTTGCTGTGTCAACATTTTTTTTGTCTTCATTGACAATATTCATCCATATTTATATCCTCACTTTAATGCACATTTTGTAGTTTTTACTTGATAATGATCAAGTGTTCTAGTTTGAAGCTAGGGCATATTGTATGCACAGACAAATGTGAGTGTATGGAAAAGTGCCAGATCAGCACATACATTGTTTCTCCAAATTCCTATCTGGTGAATGCAAATGTATATAAAAACCCTTAATTTGGAAAATGCTTACATGAAGTGCATTTTTTAGTCACCATTATGAACTACTCGTGCTTGATTATCAATACGAAATCACATTATAGAAAAGACACTGAAGCATGGACACTATTTAACGTGTATTCATATCACCATTATTGATTGCTGAGTTCATGGTGGTTTTGATAGACAATGTCCTTAGAGAAAAAATTAAAAAGTCTGTGTTATAAGAGCCCCCCTTATATTTTGGTTTTGTTAATGATTGAAAGTCCCATGTTATGCACCAATTCTTAATTTTTTCTGGTTATTATTGGGATTTCGGTGGCACAATAAACTGCATTGTGGATTTCATTAAATTTGGAAACTTATAGCCTCTATCTCTCTGCCTGCCACACTAAGGAAAAATTTATAGAAAGAAAACATATTCCGTTCTGCTCTTCTACAACCTCAGATATTGGTATCTGCAAAATCCAATAACTGTTGATCTCTAGTGGCACCCGTATGCCAGAAGTTTAAATCGATTGAGCGGCATCAACAGCTCAATTCAACAGAAGAACCTGTCTAAGAAAACATTTTGGACTTCACACACACCTACTCGTGTAGGAAAGATGTCCTCATTGTTGATGAGTGACTCAATCCATTTCATCAGAAGGTTCATGTATGTAAGAGCAGGCAGCTTGGTGGGCTTCTTGAACTGATCACCATCCTGCCACCTGTATTCATAACGTGGCCCACCAGACATGATGGGACAGCTCTTCTCAGTGCAGAACTCACTTACCGTCCCATAGATGAGATTAATACGATTGAAGAAATCTACCACGTGCACAGCTATCCAATCATTAATGTTCTCCCCCTCTGGCAGTTGCACAACTTTCCTAAGGTCCAGGCCCGATTTCAGAGAGGCTTGGGCTCTTTTGTACAGCTCAAAGCGTTGTGTTCCAGGTTCAAATCGCTTTCTAGGTCGGAATGTCTTGTCTTTGCTGAAAACCTGCCCCAAGCACAGAGCCATTACTGAACTGAGGAGGCAAATGGAGGAGTTAGCAACCAGTCAGGATTAGTATGGCTGTGATTGTTCACAATTATGATTCCCTGGGCCTCAGTCCCATCAAATGGGGAAGTTTCTAGAGGGCAGAAAAAATCCATCAGAACATTGACCATAAGTAGTGCAGCATATTTAAGGGGCTCAGTTTACCTTATAAAGTACTGATTGGCATCATGTGTGTTTATAACAAATAGAACATTAAAAAAGTGAAAATTCTCTTATCATTTACTCGCCCTCATGCCATCCCTGATGAGTATGAATTTCTTTCTTTGGTAGAACACAAACTCTGATTTTTAGAAGAATATCTCAGCTCTGTAGGTCCATACAATGCAAGTGAATGGTGACCAGACCTTTTTAACTCCAAAGATAACATAAAGGAAATATAAAAGTAATCCATATATCTCCAGTGTTTAAATATTCAGAGCCAATATACAGTAATAGGTGTGGGTTAGAAACAGAACAATATTTAAGCCCTTTTTCCACTCTAAATCTACACTTTAACTTTCACTTTCAGATGTGGAAAAGAAACTTAACTTAGGCACCACATGTGGCTTTCAGATGTGAAAGTGAAGATTTAGAGCAACAGGAGCACTTTTCTCACCCACACCTACTATATCGCTTCTGACCATATGACCACTGGAGTCTTATGGATTACTTATGGTTTCCTTTATGTGATTTTTGGAGCTACAAAGATCTGATCACCATTTACATGCCTTGTGAGGACCTACAGAGCTACATATAAAAATTATTTTAAAAATATTTGTGTTCTGCTGAAGAAATAAAGTCATACACATCTAGCATGGCATGAGTAACTGTTGAGAGAATTTTCATTTTTGGATGAACTATCCCTTTAAATATCTGTACACTACTGTCATGAGACTCAGAGCAACACTGAACGACTATTACATGCATCACCCCCAAAACCCCCTGATGTTATTGACATTTAGCAATGATAATTAAATCCAGGTGACTTTGAAACTAAGCAGATTATTGCCAGAAGAGATTTATCACTCAGATCTATGATTTGAAGAAAAAAAAAAATTAAAGCACAAGAATAATACTGAAAAAAAGGGCAATAAACAAATATTTGAAAAATATTCATAAGGAACATACATCTCAGGTGATTAAGCTTTGGGTTCTGCGCTAGTATTTTAGATGTCCATTTTTTTGTGGCAACACTGGTAAGTTTATGACCCAATCTTGCCACTATATCCTGCAAATAAAATTATCTGGATATCCATTTAGTGAAAAGCATTAGGATGGTTAGATTGGTTTAATGTGCAAATAAAACCTGCAAATGGATTTGACATTTTCCAGATGATGTCAACAGGTTGAGAGGTCTATTGTCATATACAGCATACAACATTAAGGGAGATATTACAGTAACCAACATTTATGATAATGATACACATAATATGACAATTTGAGATTAGTTTCTGTTTAATTATGTCATTTAATAACTGTGAATGCACTAAGATCTAGACAGGTGATCTAGATTGTTTTTGGTTGGTTTGATTGTAAAAAGACAACCAGACATTAATGCATAGTTGAACAAAGAACCACCACAAACAAACCATTAATGATGCATTTTATCCACATTTGCCTTTTTCATAACTTCCTGTGTTTGATCTGCTCTCTTAAGCAGCTGAAATCTTTTGGATTTTATTGAGTCTGTTTAGTATGGAGCCTCTTAAGTGGCCTTTGCGGGGAGAAACTCCAAGATTTCTGCACGAGAAAATTGCCGCGCGAGCACGAGAACGGTCGCGTGACCCCCACGGGTCACTTAAAGGGCTCCATTCATTAGCCCTGCAATCAAATCCTGCCTCTCTGTAATCTTTAAACGTCCAGGCAGTGTATCTGCGTTTGAGTCCATCCTCTCTTTGTCTCGTGGAAAGAAAAACGAGACTTATCTATCTCTCTTTTTTTTCTCCACCCTTAAATGTATTTACAGGGTGGGTACTAGAGAACCAAACGGGACTTTTAAATAACTAATTTACATGAGTTATACACTATACATACACATTAATGTATTATCCCGAAACATTTTGAAGTTCTAATATTGCTTCTAGCACTTTGTAGAAATACTGATAAGACATGCATGCCTTTAGTTTCTCACTGACACTAAAAAGCAAATTCTTATGAATATCCTTCATTCACTTGTTCTCTTATATATATATATATATATATATATATATATATATATATATATATATATATATATATAAAAATTATTTAATTCTCTAAAATCTTTAAATCACTTCAAACTGTTTAAACCAAATTGTTCTATCATTTAAAATCCTATAATATCCTTCACTTTGGAGTTTAAAGGGCAGATTTTATAATAAACACAGTTATGGAGGTATAAATGTTAAATGCATGCAATATGAATGGAGCTGTGGGACAGAGGAGTTTTTTGTCCACCCCCTCCAACAATTACGTCAAATACTGACATGTATGATCACGCTTTCTCAGGGCCCCCACATCACATGAGTTCCAATGTTACAGCAATGTGCAATATGAAAACAAAAATGTCATCTCTTAAATGAGAGCAACTCAGAGCAGAGGGAGACCTTTAAAGAGACAATACTGTACCTGGCTTTATTCCTTGTAGACACTTGGAATGTTGGGGGATCTGTGGGGAAACCCGAAAAGAAGTCCTCTTTTTTTTCCAAGAGACACAGAGCAAATCCGAGCTGTCCTATGAAGATCCTTTCTCTTTCCCTCTCATCAGCCAACCTTACCTCACCAAAAGTCAGAAAAGAACAAAACAAAAGCAAAAAAACGTTATTGGCTTCCCTTCCTGTGAATGATGTCATATCCTGATTTTGTATGATAGGCCCTGTCGTCTGTTTTCTGTGTGTGCTTAGGGGTAGAAAGATTTCACCAGTGGTGGGAGGAGCAGCAGTTAGTGAAGTCCAATCCCTCACCAAGCCAAATCCTTTGCTTAGCCAAGCACCACACCCCCTCAAACTCCATTATGATTAGCTTTCAGTATGAATATAAACTTTAGCTCAAAAGTGCATTCAGTCCTTTGTGTCTGGAGTGTTAGGTTCAAAGACTATAACTTCAAACTCTCTTTTTCCCCCTCCTCAGTTATACTTTCCCCTCTCTCAGAACAAAACAAATATATTTGGAAGATTTGAAGCATGTTTTCCATCTCAACATTTGTGCTATATACAGCAGATGTATTAAGCCATTAACTAAACTACTAGTTTAAAAGCTAATTAAAGTTATTAATAATTTCATATGAAAATAGTTTATAATACATTTTAAATTGTGACTATAATTTAAGACCCCAAACTTACAAAATATTTGATCAAAATACATTTGCAGAGACAGCATGTGCTAATGCTATTTTTGTCAATTAAGTGTAAAACACTTTTTAAAATGATCAATGCTGTTTAAAAGCACAATATACACAAAAATATTTTAGCCTATTTTTAAGATTTCCGAATTTAAAATTTCATAACAAAATTCCATCAAATTGAACTGTAATTATTTACCAATTTTGAATATATATATATATATTTTTATGTTTTATTTTTTCCCCTGACTTTAATACGATTACCACCACTAACCACTAGATGGAAATATTTTGTTTCCTAAATATTGACTGTTCATAATCAATTGAGTCTGTTGTGTTCAAGTAAAAAAAAAAAATAATAATAATAATTTTTTTATTGTTAATAAAAGTTCATTTAAAGGAATATTTATGGTTTACAGTGAAGAAAGTATGTGGGTTTTTAAAATAAAGAATTAAGAATTATGTTGGTTCAGTGAGCCTGTGTGATCATGTCAGACATGTAGCAGGTTGATTAATGAATCAATAATATATATATATATATATATATATATATATATATATATATATATATATATATATATATATATATATATATATATATATATATATAATTATAAAAATAATTGTTTGCCAATATGCTTCATTTTGATTATATCATTGACTGTTAAGGGCTAAAAAGACATTGCTACTTCTCTGTGCCTCTTTTCCAATTTTCTGTAAAATGTGTTTTCCAAATTGTCTGTAAGCTCAGTAAATCTAGGATAAAATATTTCTCAAACTGTAAGAAACAAAATAAGTAGCAGAACTACCGTGCCTGAGGGGTGTGACAATTTTTCTCGAACCCGGAAAACAGTATTTTCTGCATCTGAAACCGTTCAGAATTTCGACTTTTCATGAGATCGTGTTGAAAATATTTGATTATTGGATTGTTATTCTAAATTCCGTTGCAGCAATCTTGAATATTCGACATTTCTTCCACAGCGGTTTTATCATTTGTCTTTGAAATCTTCATGCTTTACTGACAAAACTAGATCTTGTTCAAACATCCTTTATCAAACCTTTGACCTATTTCTGTAACGTTTGCCATCTAAGTGTTTATGAAGTGTTTATCTGTATTTTGATGCAAGGCATCCTAAAGCGGCTATATGCCATGCCATTTATGACCTGAAACCAGATGTTTCAAAGCTCAAGAATCTTTCAATTAATTAGGGCTTTGGCCATCTCCGTCATAATATTGATGACTCTGACCACATTCACAGAGGCATTATTATATATTATTTCACAGAAGTTATTTGAATGTTAAAAATTTACAATTTATGCCCATGTGCACTCAGATTTTCTTTTAATAAATTTTGCCTATTGTTAAGATTTACACATTTCAATTTCATAACAAAATTAATACAATTGAATTGTGTAATGTTTACATTTTTTAAATAAAACTTGAAATATTTAGTATTTTATTAAAGATTACGCACTTTTTAAATTTTTTTAATGAAACTGAGATGCTTAAATCTTAATTTTTTTGAGTGTATCTCTCAAGAAAGACTTGTGGGATGAATTAGTTCTGAATCACAGCTGAACATGCACAAGTACAATCTCTCTCACATTTATTGGAGAAACAATAAGAAAGGAATTGGATTTCAGAGGAAGCACTTATTTAAGCAGGCCTAAACTCTGTTTACTGAACTGAGCTATTCTGTTAAACTATGTCAACTATTGCCCGACACTAAGCTTGCCAGATCTGTGCTGGTTATCCTACCTGTCAAGCGTGTGTAACAATTTCCCTATGTTTAAATATATCTCATTCTGTATGGTTTCACTTATGTAAAAAGAATGACAATTACATGTGCTTGTGCAAAGACACGTGTCTTGTATAAACTTCGATAAACACCAATCCTAAAGAAAGGCCTTAATTTGTTGTGCAATTCCTTATATTTAATCAATCTAAGAAAAGAGATTATGTTCTTGTAATCAGATTACGAACTAATGTCTTGTTTCACTTTCATATCATTGGCATTCCACTGCTTGTAGTAGAAACAGGAGTTCTCAAGAATGTGCAACAAAGCCTTAAGGACAGAATAGACAGACACAACAAGCAGGTAGCGTAGATAGCAGATAGGTATACATAGATAGACACAGACAGAGCAGATTGTGAGAACAAATAGAGCATAGAAAGACATACTATAGTGATCTTACAGTATAGTGTTGCCTAGTAGGCTTCTACATTTTCAGAAGAGCACCACTCAGACCGTGCCCATGCTTCCCAAAACTGCTGCAAATGGCTATAATGCCAAAATTGCGGTCTTGGAAGGCAGCGCACTACTGGGTATTTTATGGAAGTACATTCATGTCTAAAGTCTTTGAAGCATAAAAGCATGTTGAATTGCTCTAATCGAAAAAAAAAAAAAAAAAAAAAAGATTAAAAGATTTGGAAAGACATGATCAAATTAAAAAAAATTCACACAAATGTTAAACATAAGTAGCAAGGGAAAATGTGTAATATTATCTTCAAATAAAACACATTTTGTTAAAAAGATATGCATTAATGAGTACTGTATGTTGAAGTTTCATAATATTTTATAGTATGCATGATATAGTTTTGTTGCAGAAAATGTGTAACTTTCATGCACAGCGTAATCATAGATTGAACTTACATTGTCTTGCTTTGTAAATGGTTGAATATTTGGAAGAATTTGACTCTTATCCTGCTGAACTTCTTTGCAGTGACTGGTTTACTGACACACTGTAAATAAGAGAAAGAACCTAATGTTCCATGCTTTCTTTGACTTTTTCTGTTGGACTGGCTGTTCTGTACACTATAAGCCGTTTCAGCATTGCAGATCTACCTCTTGGTATTATTTATTTTTTCTCCCCAATTCCCCAAAAAGAGTGACTCGCCTCAATCCGGGTGGCAGAGGACGAATCAATCCATGCATCTTATCACATGGCTTGTTGAGCGCATTACCGTGGAGACCTAGCGTGTGTGGAGGCTTACACTATTCTCCATTGCATCCACGAACAACTCACCACGCGCCCCACCGAGAGCGAGAACCATATTATAGTTACCATGAGGAGGTTAACCCCATGTCACTCTACCCACCCTAGCAACTGGGCCAATTGGTTGCTTAGGAAGCCGGACTGGAGTCACTCAGCATTCCCTGGATTCCAACTTCCGACTCCATGTGTGGTAATCAGCGTCTTTGCTGGCTGAGCTACTCAGTCATATAAGTTTAAGATGGCATAAGTTGAGTAAAAGACAAGAGAATTACCATTTTTGGGTAAATTATTCCTTTAAAATAATAATTACCATGATATGTACAGTATACAATTCATAATTAATTTAACTCTGAATAATCCACACTACACTACATTGCACATTTACCAATGTTTTAATATTTGCTGGGCTGGTTTCCATTTTGTAAGACACATCGCATATACCCGTTTCATGGTGGCCGTTTAAAATGTTTGTTCAGTGCACATCTCATGTTGAGGGATACTCAATGCACTGGATCAACATGAACATCGTTTTTTAAACAGGATTTATATATAAAAAATGTTTATAATTTTATGATAATTCACATGTGTGTTAAACATGTGAGGATGTGCATTAATCAACCTGTTACATGTCTGACATGATCACACAGGCTCACTGAACCAACATAATTCTTAATTCTTTATTTTAAAAACCCACATACTTTCTTCACTGTAAACCATAAATATTCCTTTAAATGAACTTTTATTAACAATAAAATACATTTTTACATTTTAAATAAAGATTATTAAAGGTTCTATATATGTAAGATTGACAATGAGCGTTTCAAAGTTTTTCAGCATTCAAAATATTGGAGAGTTGTGCTCATGTGGGTTGCCTGAATGTTGACATGCAAATTAGCCAACTTAACATCCGTTTTAAAGGATTTCTGGGCTTTAAGCTGTCTCCATCTTCCAAAGCCATCTCCAATATTTATCTGTGTTTTACTACGCCTCTGGTCATGGTGGTTCTTAGACAGATGGCGAGGCTTTTTAGGTGAAGTGGAGTCTGTTATCTCCATGGCTGCAGCACGCAGTGTTGTTTGCCTGCAAACTTGTTCCAATCTGGCAACCCGGCGGTGTCGAAATACTATTGAGTGGGCAGTGGGCGTGATCACACAGGCCAAAACATAAACAGAAATTCCAGCCCGGAATGGAAATGTCAAAGTAGAATATACTGACTCAGGGCTGGATTGGTAATCTGGCACACAGGTCATTTTCCCGGTGGGCTGATGCACTTTTGGGCCAAATGGGGCGGACTGGCCATCGTGAGAACCGGGCCGGCCGCGAAATGGGCCAAATTGGCCACGATAAGCTGAAATGAGCCACCGCGTTATGCAGAACGGGCCACAAAATGGCGTTGTGATATGCTGAAGGGGGCAGTGATATGCAGAAATGGACAGCGACAGTTTTAGGCACTTGTGAAAAATGTTGCATAGTGAGGATGTCTTCAAAAATAAAGACATAAATAGTTTTCATTTATTAATTAACATCATATAAAGTCCAGTAAACAAAAAAAGCTAAATCAATATTTGGTGTGGCTACCTTTGCCTTTAAAACAGCCTAGAGACACCTGGACACTTGGTTGTTGGCAGACAGGACCAAGCTTCTTAGTGAATTCACCACAGTTCTTATATCTATTTCTCAATTGCTTCTGTCTCTTCATGTAATCCCAGACTAACATGTTCATGTTCAGTGGGGGGCACTGTGGGGGCAATGCCATATATATATATATATATATATATATATATATATATAATTGTTTTAAAATGTTGCTTTAGACTTTCTTTACTGTTACCAAATGGACCAGACACACAAGAGTGCAAATTGAATGAAATCACAAATGCAGTTTATTGTGCTACTCCAATCCCAATTAATAATTACCCAAAGAAAAAAGTGGTACACTATACAGGACTTTTAATTATAAAGCCCAAAATACACACGAGACTCTTATTTTGAAATATCTACGCTCCCAGTTGTGAACACACTGACGTATGATTCGCTGAGAAAATGAATCTGATTTAAACTGCTAACTTGAGCTGAGTTCAAACCCTCAGTTCATTTCGGGTGATTCATGAAAAAGACCCGGTTCTGAAGAGTAATTTGGTCACGGCAAGCTCATCAGAAACAGAATGGGTGAAAAGTGGCATGAGACACACTAGTGCGTGCGCTAAAGATGCATTCAATAACTCACGAGATGATATCTGATGAAACTGTATATGAACGCACACAACCCAATTGTCGCCAATGGCGACAGACCCTATTGTTTGTTTTGTTTGCCACTTCTCTTCGGAGTCTTTCCAAACTCATCTCCACCTTTACAAGTGAGAATGCATTCACGTGCAAGTCAAATGATCCCGTCTTCAATGCGTGGTGCACGCACTCCTATTATAGCAATTCATTTCCTAAATATTTATACATATTTATTGATCATTGTTGTGGAAATAATAATAAGTATGTAAGATCCTTGCAAATGCATTTAATTGCATATTTCGTGATCCAACCTTTGAGATTAATTTAGGAAAATGTGATTGTAAAAATACAATGGCTTATAACTTTTGACCAATTAGTAGGGTTGGGCTGTTAGCAAATTGATGTGGTATCATCAGGACAGTGTTGCAATGACAAAGTTTCATGTCAATGCAGATCCCTTTTGGCTGACAACCAAAATGGTGCGGAGGGCATCTTCAGGATAGTATATCCTGCCCTGTCTCTATATGTTGATTCTAAGACCTGTTCAGCCATTGATTCTTTACGGTTTAAATTTTGGTGGAAAAATAAAACCAAATGTTAAAAGACATTGATAAAATCAACTCGGAGGGAGGTGTGAATGCTCTGGATTTTAGTACTCTTAATCACGTGTATAAAATATATTGGATTAAACACTGTTTAGCTGCCGATGATCACTTATTATGGTTTTATATACCAAAATAGCTAAAACTTTAGAAGCCTTAGAAGCATGTAAAATGGCCTTTAAACATAACTTTTCCCCCATAGGAGTATAATATGCTGGAGCGGACTGGGAAGAGAAATCGGCCAGGGATTTAACATTACAAACTGGCTCACATATTATTGAGGGTGGGTTTGCTGTCCTTTTCTGCATATCACTGACCCCTTCAGCATATCGCCACACCACTTTGTGGCCAGTTCTACATAACGTGGTGGCCCATTCGGCCCCATTTCGCGGCCGGCCCATCGGAAACGTTGCGGTTCTCCCGATGGCCAGTCTGCCCCTGATAATATGGAATAATCAACATATATTAAGTACCAATGCACAATCTCCATCTGATGCAATTCATTCTCACCAGTAGGTGATGCAATGCAATCGGGTGTTGACTGCTGAAGACCAAAGCTACAGGTAGATAGAACAGCAGTGTGATTTTGGTAGTTTTTCAAATTGTTAGTGGGTCGAAAATAGATACATATTTGCAAACAGTATCGCAAAGTTGAGTGGTTGGACCTAAGACTTTTTACCTGTGGTAAATAATTTGCTTTGTGGACATCATTTGACTTCACTGAGGCTTCTATATATTTATTCCATATATCTTTAATTCTGTGAAGACTTTAATCACATTTGTGTGTTAATTGTTTTTTGTTTTTTTTTAAAGCCTGTGTCCATGTTAATGCGCAAGTGCCAGGTTTGGCTGCATCCTAATTTTCAATAAAATGGCTTAAAAAGTGACTTCCAAATGACACTGCTGTTCTCCCTACCTGTAGCTTTGGTCTTCAGCAGTCAACCCCAGATTGCATTGCATCACCTACTGGTTAGAAAGAATGGCATCAGAAGGAGATTGTGCATCGGCTTTTCCTGCAATTCCTGGATGTGGAAGGTTGAATTTCCAACCGAGTTTGAACCACTGAATTTGAGGAAGAGAATTAGGAGGGGCTGCCTTTTACCTAGAAAAATCTAGATTGTATTTTCAACTGAATATTTTGGAAATTGAATATTTATTATTAAATTTGTAATAATGAAATTAGTAATAATTGAAATGTTTCCAAATTAAATATTTAATGCTTAAAAATATTTTCTTTTTTATAATTCAGCCTCTCAAAATGCAAGCACTTTAAATACAACATATTTAAATGCAGGCACTGTAAATTCAATGTATTTAAATGAAAGCACTGACAATACAATGCATTTATTTTTTTCGATTAGCGCAATTCAACACGCTTTTATGCTTCAAAGACTTTAGTCATAATTTTAGCTCCATAGTAGTTAGCGCTAGCCTGAGGGAAATCCTATACGTGCCCTCCTCGCGCTGCGTCAAAGGGCTAGGCAGTCTACTAAAGAGCTGAAAGTTAACACGAGACTGCAATTGTAGTACTCATTCAGGTGCAAATAATAAAAGAAAGGAACTGTTAAGAGTTTAGAAAAGCGTTAACTACTTTCTTGTTGCTCGTCCTCTAAGTATAGAGGTAGTTAACATTTGGAGTAGTACATTTCCGATTGTTAACAACAACAAACCTAATTCATTCTTTCATTTTGTGCTCATTTATAAACTATACAAATGTACGTTTCAGGTCACACGTGGATTTGTGCAGAAATGTGACATTTTGATTGAAGTACAGAAACTGTCGTTTGCCCCGCCTCTGAATAGCTGTGTTTAATCTCGGCTCACGAAATCCCTTTTGTCTCCTGACTCCCTTTCAGTTGTGTCGCAAGAAGTTGAGATCCAAGGAACCTGCAGCGTTTGAACGATCTGAACACGAGCACTGGAATCTACTACACAGGTGAGTCCACAATAATGTCCCATCTTGTGACCCGTCCATCATTTATTCGAGATACGTCACACTTTCATGTCTCTTTTCCAATTCTTCTAGAGATGGGACTATCCTTCAGATCAGACTGATATACTTTTGTTCGTTTTGTTCCTTTCTGCACGTCAACATTTGTGTATGGGTTTTAAGCATCGCTTGATGTGAATTGTTTTGTATGAATATGCAGGGTAATTTATTCTGCATATTTTTTTCAGGTGGCAAATTGACTTTACTCTTGTCTTGGGAGATTCTTGGCTCTTATCTTACCCCAAATCTTTGACCTGTGTCAAAGACGACTCTTCCCGTATAGTAACGTTTAAAATGAAAGCTTTAGTAACTCGTTTACTAAATTGTTTATAGTACAAACTAACTGAAGTGTTTACTATATATACTTTTACCGGGAAAAGTTCTGCTGTGCCTTCTAACACAAACAACTCACACTTTCAGGCTGATTGTATGAAACGTTGAGATCACAGTTCTGTGAGTTAGATTAGGTGCTTAATGAATGAGATGTCAGTCCAAATGCAGTGCCACATTCTCCATGGATCCTTAGAGTCACTAAAATGTTTAACCGAACCTGCAAGAAGAGATCGAGCACCATTGTTAATGTGTTGAAAGATTCTTTCACTTGCTACGTGTATTGCAAGTTTCCTCTTAACAGTTGTGTTCGCTTGTGCCAAAGGGGTAGATCACATCTGCCAAGTTTTTTTTTTGTTTAGACGCTAAAACGGTCAGGGAATACCCATAACACCTACAGGTGTTTCTCGATCGATTTTACACATCTCTAAACAGTTACTGCTCTCAAAACAATTAAAGGGATAGTTCACCCAATCATTTTCACACCCTCGTGCCATCCCAGAAGTATATGACTATCTTTTTTACTGCAGAATACAAACAGATATTTTTAGAAGAATATCTCTGCTTTGTAGGTCCATACAATGCAAGTGAAACGTGAGCGAAACTTTGAAACTCCAAAAGGCACATAAAGGCAGCTAAAAGAATCCAGATGACTCCAGCGGTTAAATCCATGTCTTCTGAAGTGATCAAACTAATTTTTCATTATAAATCTTGACATAAGCAATCTTCTTGACGATCATGATTTCAAGCTCGATTACATTTCATAGTGCCACCTAGCGTTCTGTGCAAGCATCAAGCACTAGGAAGTGTAATCAAGCTTGAAGTCATGATCATGCCTTGAGACTGCGATTTGGCAAATTCTCACCCAAAACCATTTAGATCGCCTCAGAAGACATGGATTAAATTGTTGTATGTTGTATTTGAGTTGTATGGATTACTTTTATGCTGCCTTAATGTGCTTTTTGGAACTTCAAAGTTTTGCTCGCCATTAATTTGCACTGGGTGGACCTACAGAGCTGAGATATTCTTCTAAATAGCTTTTGGGTTATACAGAAAAAAGGAAGTCGTAGAGAATTTTCATTTGGGAGTAAACTATGAAAATGACAAAAAAATGACACAATTCTCCAATGTTTTCACAACAGTTCATACAGCCAACCAAATCTTGAATATATATGGGGGAAAAAAACAATTGCAGCTCTTTTTGTGGATTTACAAGCCACAAAAATGTATGTACCACTTTTCCAAACACAACAAACATAAAAAAGAAGAAAAAAATACATTTGCTGTGTTAGTAGTACACACAGCGCAGGAAATTGAGTTTTCCTAACTGCTTACACAGCAGTGCTTTAAAATGTAAAGTGGAAAAATAATGGGAAAAGGAAAAGGTGTAAGAGGAAGGAGTGGAATGAGATTGAGAGGAAGAGTGAAAGAGGTAGAAAGAGATGTGGGGAGAGGAGAAGTGCAATAAAGGGAAGATGTAAGGAAAGGAGAGAGTATAAGAAGAGAAAAGGTTGGAGTGGAGAGTATTGTATAGTGGAAAGAGCAAGAGGAGAAATTGTAGGAAAATATGAACTGAGACATGTGGACAGCAGGGTGGAAGAGAAGGGAAAAGATGTAAAGGGATACGGTACAGACAATTGACCATGTAATAAATCATGGTCTCTTCTTAAAAGAAGCTGGGCAGAGAGTTCAGCACAACATATAAGGATCCACAATGGCTTCAATTAACCAGACAAAACGGAGAAAAAACCGGTAAGCATTTTACTTCTGTGTTTATTGGTATTGTTGATGGTGTACATTTTGTAGTTCTAGGACAGCCTTATAGTAGCTAGTTCTCTAAATGTACCTACTTGTCCAAACATTTTCAGAATTGTGCTTCGAGAACATTCAGGTGGATGATCAAGATTATTTTCAATTGAACAAGAGCATGCCATTGTTGACAACATGGTCCAGAACAACACCCTCTTCCTCACATAAATTCATCAAAGAACAATACAGGACTATAAATTATTCCATAATATTCACCAATGCATGTTTGGCCACAATTGATTGTGTTGTAAGGAGAAATGCCATCTGCATGAAGCAGTTATACAAAGTACCCTTTTAGAGGACTCTACAGAGTGAGAGTTGTGATTCCAGTTTGTTCAAGTAAGTGTAAGCCACACAATTACTGTACTTTACAATACTACACTATTGTTATCTTGATTGTTATATGTCTATATACCATTCCAATGTAAGTGCAAAAAATGCAGGCCTCTCTATACCTAGTGCTGTGTCAAAGTGTAAACCTGAACTGTTCCGCAACAGTTATATTTACTTTGTAATCAATGCCATTACTGTAATAACAAAACGGTAACTTACTGTACCTTGTGTTCTTTTTACTCTAGAGGATTTTGGAGTTGGATGGCAGTGAAACACATTATGAGTACTTGTAAATGGATTAAGCTTGCGTTAACCTTAACAAAAAAAGGAGAAGAGGGAGGAATGGGAATGGGCAGCTTGCTACAGTCAATGTCCCTGTATACTTGGGAGGCAATATCACCACGTGTGCTCCAATTTCAACCAATTGTGGCTTACAATGCTTTCTTCAGGGCCATACAACAGAAAGGTTTATATATTTTTTAAATTCCCTCAATGAAATACTCTTTCTACTGGATGAGATGAGCAAATGGAGTGCAATGTTGTAGTAGTTTGTGACAATGTTCCAATTCATACTAGTGCCTGTGTGGTTTGAACATTACCTGCATTTTGGGGTAGAGTTCTTTTGCTCTTGGGGATGGAAAGTGTTTGATTGCAACCTTTACAACCAAGTAAGTCTTACACAAGCAATGGGAGAGGCCTGTGTAGATCTTGAGGCAGAAGCTTGTTAAGCATGTATTTAACATTCACACTATTTTTTTCTTGCTAGAATATATTCTGTGAGGTAAATTAAATTATCTGGCCAGATGTAAATGAGAGGCATTATCAATAAATTTCAGTGACTGCAGTACACATTGGTTGCATGTTCGTTCGTTCGTTCGTTCGTTTGTGTGTGTGTGTGTGTGTGTGTGTGTGTGTGTGTGTGTGTGTGTGTGTGTGTGTGTGTGTGTGTGTGTGTGTAATATATATTATACACACACACAGTATCTCACAAAATGAGAGTACCCCCCCCCCCTCACATTTTTGTAAATATTTGATTAAATCTTTTCATGTGACAACACTGAAGAAATGACACTTTGCTACAATGTAAAGTAGTGAGCGTACAGCTTGTATAACAGTGTAAATTTGTTGTCCCCTCAAAATAACTCAACACACAGCCAATAATGTCTAAACCGCTGGCAACAAAAGTGAGTACACCCCTAAGTGAAAATGTC
Organism: Moxostoma hubbsi; assembly: GCA_032164185.1. Lineage (NCBI taxonomy): Eukaryota > Metazoa > Chordata > Actinopteri > Cypriniformes > Catostomidae > Moxostoma > Moxostoma hubbsi. The sequence goes on from JAVLUX010000045.1 coordinate 23,182,637, forward strand.
CAAATTGGGCCCAAAGTGTAAATATTTTGTGTGGCCACCATTATTTTCCAGCACTGCTTTAACCCTCTTGGGCATGGAGTTCACCAGAGCTTCACAGGTTGCCACTGGAGTCCTCTTCCACTCCTCCATGACGACATCACAGAACTGGTGGATGTTAGAGACCTTGTGCTCCTCCACCTTCCATTTGAGGATGTCCCACAGATGCTCAATAGGGTTTAGGTATGGGGACATGCTTGGCCAGTCCATCACCTTAACCCTCAGTTTCTTTAGCAAGGCAGTGGTTATCATGCTGGAATACTGCCCTGCGGCCCAGTCTCCGAAGGGAGGAGATCATGCTCTGCTTCAGTATGTCACAGTACATGTTGGCATTCATGGTTCCCTCAATTAACTGTAGCTCCCCAGTGCCGGCAACACTCATGCAGCCCCAGAACATGACACTCCCACCACAATGCTTGACTGTAGGCAAGACACAGTTGTCTTTGTACTCCTCACCTGGTTTCCACCACACATGCTTGACACCAAATAAGTTTATCTTGGTCTCATCAGACCACAAGACATGGTTCCAGTAATCCATGTCCTTAGTCTGCTTGTCTTCAGCTAACTGATTGAGGGCTTTCTTGTGGATCATCTTTGGATGAGGCTTCCTTCTGGGACGACAGCCATGCAGACCAATTTGATGCAGTGTGTGGCGTATGGTCTGAGTACTGAGAGGCTGACCCCCCACCCCTTCAACCTCTGCAGCAATGCTGGCAGCACTGATACGTCTATTTCCCAAAGACAACTTCTGGATATGACGCTGAGCATGTGCACTCAACTTCTTTGGTTGACCATGGCGAGGCCTGTTCTGAGTGGAACCTGTCCTGTTAAACCGCTGTATGGTCTTGGCCACCGTGCTGCAGGTCAGGGTCTTGGCAATCTTCTTATAGCCTAGGCCATCTTTATGTAGAGCAACAATAATTTTTTTCAGATCCTCAGAGAGTTCTTTGACATGTTGAACTTCCAGTGACCTGTATGAGGGAATGTGAGAGCGATGACACCAAATTTAACACACCTGCTCCCCATTCACACCCGAGACCTTGTAAATCTAACGAGTCGCATGACACCGCGGGGAGGGAAAATGGCTAATTGGGCCCAATTTGGACATTTTCAATTAGGGGTGTTCTCACTTTTGTTGCCAGCGGTTTAGACATTAATGGCTGTGTGTTGAGTTATTTTGAGGAGACAGCAAATTTACTCTGTTATACAATCTGTACACTCACTACTTTACATTGTAGCAAAGTGTCATTTCTTCAGTGTTGTCACATGAAACGATTTAATCAAATATTTACAAAAATGTGAGGGGTGTACTCACTTTTGTGAAATGCTGTGTATGTGTGTGTATATATATATATATATATATATATATATATATATATATATATATATGTGTGTATAGGTGTATATATGTATATGCATACATGCACGTGTATATATGAGTGTGTGTGTGTGTGTGTGTGTGTGTGTGTGTGTGTTATGTATTTTTTTATATATATATATATATATATACACTCACCTAAAGGATTATTAGGAACACCATATTAATACTGTGTTTGACCCCCTTTCGCCTTCAGAACTGCCTTAATTCTACGTGGCATTGATTCAACAAGGAGCTGAAAGCATTCTTTAGAAATGTTGGCCCATATTGATAGGATAGCATCTTGCAGTTGATGGAGATTTGTGGGATGCACATCCCGTTCCACCACATCCCAAAGATGCTCTATTGGGTTGAGATCTGGTGACTGTGGGGGCCATTTAAGTACAGTGAACTCATTGTCATGTTCAAGAAACCAATTTGAAATGATTCGAGCTTTGTGACATGGTGCATTATCCTGCTGGAAGTAGCCATCAGAGGATGGGTACATGATGGCCATAAAGGGATGGACATGGTCAGAAACAATGCTCAGGTAGGCCGTGGCATTTAAACGATGCCCAATTGGCACTAAGGGGCCTAAAGTGTGCCAAGAAAACATCCCCCACACCATTAGACCACCACCACCAGCCTGCACAATGGTAACAAGGCATGATGGATCCATGTTCTCATTCGGTTTACGCCAGATTCTGACTCTACCATCTGAATGTCTCAAAAGAAATCGAGACTCATCAGACCAGGCAACATTTTTCCAGTCTTCAACTGTCCAATTTTGGTGAGCTCTTGCCAATTGTAGCCTCTTTTTCCTATTTGTAGTGGAGATGAGTGGTACCCGGTGGGGTCTTCTGCTGTTGTAGCCCATCCGCCTCAAGGTTGTGCGTGTTGTGGCTTCACAAATGCTTTGCTGCATACCTCGGTTGTAACGAGTGGTTATTTCAGTCAAAGTTGCTCTTCTATCAGCTTGAATCAGTCGACCCATTCTCCTCTGACCTCTAGCATCAACAAGGCATTTTTGCCCATAGGACTGCCGCATACTGGAGGTTTTTCCCTTTTCACACCATTCTTTGTAAACCCTAGAAATGGTTGTGCGTGAAAATCCCAGTAACTGAGCAGATTGTGAAATGCTCAGACCGGCCCGTCTGGCACCAACAACAATGCCACGCTCAAAATTGCTTAAATCACCTTTCTTTCCCATTCTGACATTTAGTTTGGAGTTCAGGAGACTGTCTTGACCAGGACCACACCCCTAAATGCATTGAAGCAACTGCCATGTGATTGGTTGATTAGATAATTGCATTAATGAGAAATTGAACAGGTGTTCCTAATAATCCTTTAGGTGAGTGTGTGTGTGTGTGTGTGTGTGTGTGTGTGTGTGTGTGTGTGTGTGTGTGTATATATATATATATATATATATATATATATATATATATATATATATATATATAATAACTCCTCATTGAAGAACTTAACGATAAACAATACTTTTCATTAGTGTTTTGTGTCTATAGCTGAATATGTTAGTATTTAATTTTAAAGAAATGCATAACCAGAAAAATATCGTTTTTAATTATGCAGTAAAGCTGAATTGTTTGGTTAAATTACGAGTGTGTTTAGTGGGCTGTGTTAATTGTTTTGAGAGCAATTACTTTAGTTTGGAGAAATGTGTAAAATCAGTCAAGAAAAACTGTAACACTGTTAGGGTTGATCAATCTGTGCTTTGTCATGTTAAGAGCCCTGACTGACCATCTTTTTTTTTTTTGCCACACAAGAAAACCGTAGTTGTGGGTGTTTAAGGGTGTGTAATAGCTAAATCAGTCGGTTTACCCTAGTCACTCTTATTAACGCTGTCTTAGAAATGCATAAAGTTAGCACACAAGTTTAACAAGGTTTTTTGGGGGGGGGGGTTTGGGGGCTGGTTGAGATGTGGAACAGGGCTTCGCAATAAGGATGGCTCATGGCCAGATGACAGAATTGTCATTACTGTGATCTATTTAAAATTGCTGTTGCAAATTCTTTAGATTTAGATGTCATCAAGGTATTATTTCTAGCTGGCTAATTGATGAAGTTTGATGAGAGAATGGAAAAATTATAATTAGTATTATAATAGTATTATTTACACCGGATGCCATCTTTTTCCAGTAAAAGTGTGTATGAATTTATAGTTGTTAATTTCAGCTATTGTTGTGAGTTAAAAACCTAATTACATTTTCTGTTTTTAAAAAAAAAAAAAAAAAATCCCTTGTGGTGAAGAAAATTAACCATAATTGGAAGCATGTTTTTCTGAGAAATGTTTCTAAAATTATTCATCTATTTTGTTTCATACCGTATGTCAGATTCACAACAGTTTTTTGTTGATAATTGTCCTTTAGCAGGGTTTTTAGTATCAGGTATTCTATTAGGCTATAGGTGTTCAAACCTTTTTGCCATTGTCAGCAAGAGTTCATTCATATTATCTAATGTGGAACACTCTGTTGCCAATTAACAAACTCTAAATGATACAAGATTTGTGATCAACAGGTAGCATCTTCGGAGAGTGGGAATGAGAATGTTTAGGCCATGTGTCATTAAGGTTTAAACTCCACACTCCTGCTCTTTAAACAAGTTGCTCGGCCTTGCTGAATCAATCACATTGTAGTGTAATTCCATTCATTCTTGAATGAAAACATTCTTGTGACATACTTGCTCTTCACGCGTTCCTGTCATAAAATACAGCAGTGAGTAAGGCTCTTACCTAATGTGACAAAATGTTCATACTCCAGCTGTCTTGTATCTGATTGATCTTTGGGGAAGTACCTATTTAAATATAGCCAAGTGCTTTATTTCTATCGGATGATAATCTCTGGTCTAGTTTTTTGATGGCCAATAATGATATTTGATATATTTGCTGATATAATGCCTATATATTACACATCATTCAATTTAATGGCTGGCAAATTGTCTGCAATGAAACTTCTTTTAAACGATAATAAAAAACAAACTTATTGCCAAGGCTGTGGGCATGTTTTGGAACTAACACTTAATAATTTGCTGTAAAGAAGCGGAGTCACTCTCGACTACAGCTCTCATTGCAGGCCTTTAACTTGCGGCTTTATCCCCTGCCCACCAACACTGCAATCACCAGTTGGGTGGGATAATTCCATCTAGGTGTCCATCCCGGCCTTGCTCCACACAATCGTTGCTCGGCACACCCTACTCTCCATAATTGGCCAACCAGACATGGATAATGTCAAAATGGCCAAATATTGGCTGATTAATCTACTAATATGCTAAAAATGATTATTTTAACGGAAAATATGGGTTTTCCAATGACAAGGCTTTCGGAAGACTTTAGAACTGACACATGGCGGAATAACCTCTTCTGTTAAACGGCCAATTTGGCACAATTATCGGCCATTAATGATAATTTTGCAAATATCGACTGGTTGATATACTCCTGGCCCATATAGCCTATTGGTCTATCAATAATTATAAGAAATATTAAAGACCGACTGGTCGTTACTACTGCGTTTTATTTGGACTGGATTACACTGACCTTAATTAGATTTGTATTTTTTGCTTTTCTGTACCTGTACCTCCTTTTATACATTTCTATTTTGTCTAATGTGAGATGGCTGTTATCTATTTATTTTATGATTACATTTGTTTAGGGATGAATTATAACTTGTTGTTTTTTGCCATGAATATAGCCCTGATGCGCATTTGATGTAAACCGATGTACTGTAAAAGTGAAAGTGGAGATTTGGAGGAAAAAAGTAATTACATCTATATGTGTTTCTCACCCACACCTATTAAATCGCTTAGGAAGATATAGATTTAACCACTGGAGTCTTATGTACTACTTCTATGTTTCCTTTGAGTTGTTGGAGCAACAAAGGTTTGATCACTATTCACTTGCATTGTATGGACCTACAGAGCTGAGTTGTTCTTCTAAAAATAGTTTTTTATGTTCTGCTAAAGAGAGAAAGTCATACACATCTATAGAATGTGGAATCTATATCAGCTCAGGCCTGTGTCCTTGCCTAGTGAAAAATGAAACTATGTAAAATTTCAGAAACCTGAGCAACGGAGACCCAGGTTATGGCTTTATGACGGTATTTTGCGTGGGTGTGCGAGGGGTAAATGATTGTGTGAAGTTTTGTGTACACATGCTTTCTTCCTTGTAAGCTGTCAGGCCTGTAAGAGTGGTTTTGCCAACAGTGGCTGCACTAATTAGTCCTTCCCTAGTTCAAACTCACAATTTCCTCAAACAACCCCCTCCTACCAGTACAGTGGCCTCCCTGTAGACCTGCATGCATGCTGTCAGACTACTATCATGACACCTCATATTTATAAAACCCCCCCTGCCAGCATATACTCTCAATCATTCCATCTACAGCAGAACAATCAAGTGAGGCCATGTAAAGATCATGATTTTTCTCTAAAGGCAAGGGTATACAAGTTGTTCCATATGCCAATATGTCTCACACACAGTTGGGCACTCTAGCCTATCCAAGTATACTCTTTTGACCATGAGCCCATGCATACACTTTCATGCTCACATGCATGATCACATGCTCACTAGAACTTTTACTTTTTAGTACAGTCAACTCGAGGCATATCTGCTCACAAAACTCCGCTGAAACTGATGAAGCATGGAAAAGAGCACATGGAAAAGAGAAGTAAGTTTTTATGTTAAACTATATCATTTATCTTTTTAACTCAATACAATTATTTCAATACAGTGTAATTTATTTCCAATTATTTTAAGACATTGTGGCCCCCTTGGAAGTTTTCCTAAGGGACCCCTTGTAAAAACCACTGCTGTAGACTGAGGAACTAACAGACAGATTTTCTCATTTACCAGTCTTGTGTTATTTGAGAGGAAACGTTTTGTCACTTGTTGAGCCGTAAAAGGAACTTGCAGAACTTCCATTTACTGACAGTAATAAGCCAAAGTTCAAAAGCGATAGAAACGTGTTGAGTAATGCCTTATTTTCTGTCAAGCTTGTCAAGTTTTTGGTCTTAACTTGATGGAATGAAAGTCATTTCCATCTCTCAATACTATGACTGACACTGCTCTTGCTTATTTGTTTGAAGATGAGCTTTACAATCTTGTTTTTCCCATAGATCGGCTATCTGATAGTAATTTAATGTATTGTTTTGTTCAAAATAATGAAACTTGCCGCCTTAGCTTGGGGATCTCTGGGAGTGTGAGTGTAGCAATTGATTTCATCAACAGCTCTGGTTAATTTCACGTAGTTACTAACACCAACTACCAGTGGTCGACTGAAAGGGCATTACCAATATCTAGAGTGAAGGGGGTAGGCCAAGGGTTGTTATCATGCTGATATATATATATATATATATATATATATATATATATATATAATTATGGCAAATTATATATTTTTTCCAGTAGATTTTGCTTCTGTTAATCGGCCAAGAAGTTATCAGACAAAATGGCCATCATTCTATCACTACTAAATTAATGTGTTCTAAAGGGACATAATTGCTTTTGGAACAAAAAGATAAATATTTAAGTACTTTTTTTAACTCTAAATAATGCAGCAGTGAGCAGCAGTACGCACGTGTGACGTAATCGCATTTGAATTTTAAACATTAACCATAAACGTAAGTGCGTCACAGCCGGAAGAGTAGCGCTATACACTAAAAATGTATGGTTAATTACCGGCAGCTGTGGTTGCTAGAGGTTTACCTTGAAAAATATAGTAACTGTTTCAGGCTTTATGGGATGTAATTTTGATGCCTGTATTTTACGGTGCATTACTGTTTATATCATATAACGATAAACTTGATACAGTAACCTTTTGAAACTGTAAAAAATCTGCTTTTCATTTTATAACATTGTTAATCACTGTAGTAATTACAGAAGGGCACATGAAGTGCATCAATAGTGGCCCGTCCAAGAGCAATAACCAATAAACATGTAGAGACAGTGCTCAGTGTCACTCACACAAACACTAAACACCATCACGTAAACACCATGACGTGGTTAACACGTGAAATAAAAAATAATGCAATAAACATTAACTAAAGTATATCAAATGTAACGCAGAACACGCCAAATTGTCACGTCATGTCACTCTTGTCAGTCTGGGTTTTTGTGTGACAGGACCGTGACATCATCGTTCTTTGTCTGTCTTGTGTTTCATTTTCTGTCTCTGTGTAAGTGCATGGTTTTGTTTGTTAATTCCCTGAGTGTGCTCCTCTGTTGGTCTCATGTTTCATGTTCAGAGCATGGTGTCTGGATCCTGAATTCCCCATCTGTTTCGGTTGGTGTCGGGATCTGGACATTCAGGCTCCTTGTTCTGTCAGTTAGTGCCATGAGTGCTTTGTGCTTATGTCATCTTTGAGCCATGCACTGTTCATTTTTTATGTCTGTCTCTTGCGTCCATGGACACACTTTGCGTTGCGCTCATGTCGCGCGCCTGGGACGTGAGCTGTCTTCACGTTGTGCTGAGGTTCGGTCGCTTTGTTCTGAGGTGTCGGGTTTGTGTGTGGCCGAACTATACGAATGCTACGTATTCTCTCATCTAGTCTGTTGGTTGGCATAAGCATATATAGCCTTATTGAGCATTTTTGCAGTCTTTTGCCATTAAAATTACAGATTTTATTTTTTTACAGTGTACAGTATCTTAGTTGGTTTTGGTTTAGATCTGTATTGATTTGTTTCTTTGCTCACAATGGTGCGTTTGTGTACTCATCCTAGATGTCTCAAACAAGTGGAGAACATGAGATTACATCTGTATCCATAGCAACGCTTATACATCACATGAGAATCTGCTTGGACTCCACCATCTTGTGAAGCGTTGGATAATAGTTAAAAAGTTCTTAAATATTGATCTTTTTTCGCACCAAAAGCATTCATTTTGCCCACTGGAGTCATATCGTTGACGTTTATGCTAACTGTCATGCAATGTATTACTTTTATAAAAGCCGGTTAATGCGTTTACATGACCACACACATTGTCGGCTTATTAAGCATAATCGGTTTAAAAAATGCATGTAAACGTACTCATTGTGAGTCACATTGATTTTTATTGTTAAAGATTCCATTGGACAGAATGGACAGTTAACATCATAACCTAAAATTAACCGATTTGTCAAATGAATGAAATGTTTTAACATGAAATGTTCAACGCCAAAGAGCTGCATGTCCATGAATTGTTCTTTGAATTTGACTCTCTGTGGATGCATCTGTCACATGTGTGTGTGTGTGTGACAGTCACAGTAGATGTAAAAATAGGTTAATAATAAATCAGGACATACCAAAATAAGACCGTATGAATGAATTGCTTTAACCTGCAATTCTAAATGAAACTGTACATCCTGGTGTGGGGTTGTTAAATTTCTATCTCCTGTGTAAACCTTCATCAGCATTTGTCTTTTAATTGTGGTACTGACAAGAATTATTTAATGCTTTAAGAAGGTTCACATTTAAATTTTGCTGTGATGGGAGGAGAGAGTGTGAATTGTTAGATGAGCATTTCCAGTAGGGCTTGTTTGGCCAGCAGGAGGTGCTGAGATTTTGTGAGAGACTCTTACTCTAATACACTCTCAAACAGTATTTTTTTTTTTTTCCCGCTTTCACCCACCCACACACACACACACACATATACTACCTGCTATCCTTAAGGGGGTAGATGGACCGGTCCAACAGGCTTGAAAGGTAGACAAGTTCAACACAAATACTAGATATCCAAAGTCTGAGAACTCTGGCATCTCACCTTTCACCGACTCGACAACCTTGGGACCCGCAGGGAAATCGGTGGCTACTGGGAATGGAAAAGTAATGTGAAAAATCGTTGTGCATCTGCTAATGTGTAAAACAATAATGATTACCTAGTAGACCATCTATAGGCCATCTCCTGTTGGTCGTTAATGTGCTAATGATTACTCTGCAGACCTACACCTGAGAAACAAGACTAAACTTGAACACATTTTTACTACAGTCTTTGGTCCACAGTCACTCTCATGGACTTTGATTTGTGTGGACTTGTTGAAAGTTTCCATAATGAATCACAAGTCTGTTTTATCACTGTATTGTCTTTTGTTAAATTAGGTGACAGCATGGAAATTCAGTATAGTGTTGATCCTTATACCTCGCGTGCTCACATCTGAAAGCAATTCAGATATGTTTTTCAAATCCATTTTAAGGATTGGTTTTCTGCTCCATTATATGCAAGTGATTCAGTCTGAACAACTAAAAAGCTGAGAGTGGAGAACTGTCCATCGGGAGAACTAAGCGGGAATATTTGCTTTTTACACTGTATTGAACTGATCAGGTTTGAATCCGGTTAGGGCTGCAATTGTGAACATAGACTTTGTCAGTGACCTGCATGTATTCCACAAGTGTAATTACTCTCTGAATATGATGATGAGATGTTTGTGGTTTTTGCTTAAACAATGTGTCAAGTCATTTTATGATCTCTTTGACAAGACTTTTAGCTACAGCTGTGATTTGTAGAATCTAATATTTAACTTCATAAAATCAGTCTCACCTATTTGAATCATGGCCAAAACAAAGTGTTGGTAGTGTAGATGGCAGTTCAAGAGCATTTTTTTCTAGAACCAAAATGTTATCACTTTTAATTGTTACTTGGCCTGTCAAATAGATGTTGCAACAGGATAATGGCAGGTCTTTAAACCACAGGCCTTGTGTCAGGAGATCACAGACTACAAACAGAATTTAGAAAAGTCTGTGTCTAGTCATGATGTTGTAAGATGACTTATCTAAAATATCTCAAATCCACTATGGTGTTGAGTGCATCCCATAACATGAATGCAAGCTTGACATATGCTTTTTTTTTTGTATACCCTACAGTTTTGCTTGTATGCAAATGGAGACTTGACATTCTCCAGTTTGATATGTTATAGTGGGCCATCTGTTTGTTAATCTTTGCATTAACCAAAAAAAGATCCTTTGTGTACAGACATTTAAGATTGATGCCACTCATCTGGATTGATGTGTTACAGCTTTTGTAGAATTATTTTAATGATTAAGTAGTTTAGATTATTTGCTTAATATTCATGGCATAGAGTTTAGATAAGTTACAGGGTTTATGCAAAAAGAATGCAATGTGTTTTTAATAACAGGCTGTGTGTATGGTTGCCGAAGGCTATGCTCTTGTTGGTCTAGAGGAGGTTTTTGTGTTTAAATGAGGGATAGTGATGTTATAGATGCCGGCTTTGTGTTGCAGGGTGTGTTTCTCTGTTGTCCTTCTGGTTAGAGCGTGGGGTGTGCAACAATAGCCCCCTTCATGATTACAGAGTCTCTTTGATTTCTCACCTCAGCTTTTGAATAATATTTTGGGCACAGACCAGGGTGAAACAAGGGTACCAGGTTGCTTGCCGTTCAGTTGAATTCTTTGCATTAAAAGAGAGTGGGTGGATACACTGCTTACAGAATAGGTTGTTAGGAGTGCACCGGTACTAACTGCTACACTGTTTCTACAAGCACTTTTTTATGCCCTTGGGCTTTATTTATTTATCAGATTTCAAATTTTGTTATATGAAAGTAACTTTAAAACGGTTCTGCAAATGTTTAATCATGCCTTTTTTATTATGTATTTTTGCTTCCTTTTATAAATCTTTTTTTTTTTTTGTCCTCATCAGAATTTAAATCTTAAATTCATCATTAATGTATGTATTTTAAAAACTGTTTTTCAATCAAATTACCATAAACCATTTCAATACTTATTGTATGGGAATGATTCACTTTTTTACAGGAATTACAGCTGTCTCGTGTCATTTCCGTCACAACCAACAATTATGTCATTCCATGAAATCGGTGCCCCCTTCCCTCATTAACTTATGTGAAAACAAATGCTTGAACAATGAATAACAGATGCCAACTTTTAAGACATGCTTTATAAGCAGTTGTCTTAAACGTATCACCAAAAATCCAGAAACCATTTTTAAGTATGTATATATATATATACTTCAGTATCTCCGAAAATTAGAATATTACTTAAGACCAATACAAAAAAAGGATTTTTTAGAAATGTTGGCCAACTGAAAATTATGAACATGAAAAGTATGAGCATGTACAGCACTCAATACTTAGTTGGGGCTCCTTTTGCCTGAATTACTGCAGCAATGCGGCGTGGCATGGAGTCGATCAGTCTGTGGCACTGCTCAGGTGTTATGAGAGCCCAGGTTGCTCTGATAGTGGCCTTCAGCTCTTCTGCATTGTGGGGTTTGGCGTATCGCATCTTCCTCTTCACAATACCCCATAGATTTTCTATAGGGTTAAGGTCAGGCGAATTTGCTGGCCAATTAAGAACAGGGATACCATGGTCCTTAAACCAGGTACTGGTAGCTTTGGCACTGTGTGCAGGTGCCAAGTCCTGTTGGAAAATGAAATCTGCATCTCCATAAAATTGGTCAGCAGCAGGAAGCATGAAGTGCTCTAAAACTTCCCGGTAGACAGCTGCGTTGACCTTGGACCTCAGAAAGTGGAAAGTGGTTGTTTCACAGTTCTCTCCAGGGTGCGGTTATCCCTATTGCTTGTACACATTTTTCTACCACATCTTTTTCTTCCCTTCGCCTCTCTATTAATGTGCTTGGACACAGAGCTCTGTGAACAGCCAGCCTCTTTAGCAATGACCTTTTGTGTCTTGCCCTCCTTGTGCAAGATGTCAATGGTCGTCTTTTGGACAGCTGTCAAGTCAGCAGTCTTCCCCATGATTGTGTAGCCTACAGAACTAGACTGAGAGACCATTTAAAGGCCTTTGCAGGTGTTTTGAAAAATTAGCTGATTAGAGTGTGGCACCAGGTGTTTTCAATATTGAACCTTTTCACAATATTCAAATTTTCTGAGATACTGATTTTGGGGTTTTCATTAGTTGTCAGTTGTTATCATCAAAATTAAAAGGAATGAACACTTGAAATATATCAGTCTGTGTGGAATGAATGTATACATTATACAAGTTTCACTTTTTGAATGGAATTACTGCAATAAATCAACTTTTTGATGATATTCTAATTATATGACCAGCACCTGTGTGTATATATATTAGGGCTGTCAATCGATTAAAAGTTTTAATAAAATTAATTACATGGTGTCCCAATTAATTAATCGCATATACAAATATTTGCTGAGAGAGCCCATCATATAACAATAATTCAATATATAATGATTATACATAATTACAAAATGCTATAAATCTATCTCCTGTTGATTAGTTTAAAAAAAAAAAGATTAAACATGAGCTGATTGTGTTCATTCAGACGCTGAATAAACATGAAGCGGACCCTGGAAGATTTTTTTTGGGGGGGTGAGTTAATGCTGCAATTGCCATATCAAAAGTATGATAGAGATTGAAGGTGTAAGCCCAGAAGTGTGCAGAATCTGTAATTTTGATGTATGGAACTATGCATTTAGTAGAAAAGCCCTAAAGATAGGCACAACCAGCAACCCAGCTCTCAGCAATGGCAGTGTTAGCAGCAGCAGCAGCCCAGCGTCAGCCGTTCACCACTGAGAAATCAGCTGAAGATCGTCAATGTGTCCTCTTTGATGTTCATAAAGTTAGTGGGTCCACCACTAGAGTAGTGGAACCCAACTAAGTTTGTTAGGAGGTGGGTGATGACAAGGAGGTCAGCAGACCATGCTGCCTGTAGACAAAGGCAGCATAAACTATAGGAGCCTGCCTTTACTCCTATTTGGAAGCTGATGAATGCATGCATTGTAGTATGTGAATAAGTAAATGTGATGTATTTAAAGTGTAAACTGTTATGTCTGCACACAAGTGCCTCAAGTGTTGTTCGGGTTGTTTCATAATGCATTGAGTTGAGCAATTACTTTCCGTGTTGGTGTGACTAAATCAAACATAACATAAACTGCCAAAGAAATTGGCCTTGATTCTTTTAAAGTGCTCATATTATACTCATTTTCAGGTTCATAATTGTATTTATAGGTTGTACCAGAATAGGTTTACATGGTTTAATTTTCAGAAAACACCATATTTTTGTTGTACTGCACATTGCTGCAGCTCCTCTTTTCACCCTGTGTGTTGAGCTCTCTGTTTTAGCGACCGAGTGAGGGATCCCACTTCCGTTCCATCTTTGTTGGAAGTCGCACATGCTCAGTAGCTAGGTAAGCACTGCTAGCTAGTCAGTTGCAGAGTATGAGGGCGTGCCATGCTAGCAGCTAGGTGAGCATATAACGTGTGTTACAAAGTGATGCACGTTGGTCACGGAAGTAAAGGCTGGACTACAAGAGAGCTGTTTGGAGCAGTTTGTGAACAGTGTTTTCTGTTGGAGATAGAAAGTCCCTTTGGGCTGGACTTTGTAAATCTATAACATGCACAAAAAAGATATATAACACAATAAAGGAAAGGGAAAAAGCCAAAAAGCATAATATGAGCACTTTAAATCAACATAATTTTTTTGGTATAAAAAGATGTTTACATATTTGCCAACCAATATTTTAAAACGTGTTCATTTCATACATTTTCCGAGGGTGAAAACCGTTGACAGCCTGTTAACAATCAAGGTAAAAAATAATAATAAAGTAAGTGAATTGTAAAGTATTTGTCTTTTGTTTGAATAACTACTCAAACCCTACCTCACATTAATGCTGGAAAAAGAGCCCCTTTGGTGTAAAAACACTTAAGTCATTTTACGGTGGGATTTTGAATGATGACCATTCACTGTAAATAAGGGCTCCCCCACCCTACAAAAGCCAATTTAACCACTGAACCTAAGTCAGTCATTGGCATACAGTTCACAGCAATCCAATTTGTCAATCAGTTGGAGTTGGAGATTATCAAAATAATGTAAAATTGTGTACATTATCATAACCGTTACCATGTTTGTTTGTTTGTTTTTGTTAGTTTATTTAGTTTTTACAAAGATAACTAATCATTAAAAAGTGGACATTTGATTTTTAATTACTAATCAAAAGTAAGTGTACTTGGTTGCCATAGAGACAAGTGTCATTGAAGAGCATGTTTGATGAGATGTGAACATAATAAAAGGCAAATATCACCTGTAAACAGAATATGCGTCATTTCCAATCAAGCTGTATGATAATGTTGTAAAATTATACAAAAATTGTGATCCTATATAAATTTGATATTTAGCACGTGGTGGAAATGTTCTTGATGTTTTAGAAAAAAATTACAAAAATGACTGATTTCTTCTGTGATGCATGTTCATACACTTTTTTTTTTTTTTGGAAATTGTTAGCAAATACATTAATTCAACTATTGAGAGTGGGAAAAGTGTGTGTTAAGGGAGTTTATTTTCTAAAAGTGCACAGGGCCAAAAGTGTTCATATTGAAGCTTTAGAGTTCTACCTTACTAGCATTAGGACACACAGCGTTCTCTCTTTCGCTGTCTCTCCCACTCCCGTTTTCATTCTCCCTCCTCCAGTTTGGAGTCTCAGAGCCAGTTATTCATCCATCGAGTGAGTCAGGGTGGGAGGGACCAGGAGGCCAGCCGTACCAGTCACACCGTCATTTCTCTAACACACACACACACACGCGCACACACTGATACTCTGTCTATTTTTCCTTCCACTTCTCCTGCTCCCCCTATCTTTCTCTGTCTGTCCCTCTCTTCACTGCCGGTATCCTGGTTTCTTTCTCTAACAGCTGTGAGAGAACGCTGAAGTAAAAGAGAAGAAGTGGGTCGCCGGCACTCATCAGGACTCCAAAAGAAGATAGGACTTTCTAAAAGGTGAGCCATTGGGATTTTAACCATTTTCAAAACTAGACTTTTTCGGTCAGTACTTTTCCGTACCTTCCTGAACAGCAATAGGACTGTAGTTGTTCTGTTGGTTTGGTTTGGATTTGATAAAGTGTGGTAAAGTGATATCGTTGCCTTTTCTAACAGCTTTTATGGTGTGATTCTTCTCTTCCTTTGTTTATTATTAACTCTAAACATGTTCCCTTTTTCGCGAATGATTCACACACAGGATGCCTGTTGCCACAGAGTGCGTGTAACCCCACCCTAACTATTGGTCAAATGCAAGTGTTTTGGTTAAAAGGATAAGGGTATCATTTACTCATTCTCATGTTGTTCCTAACCCATTTGACTTGCTTTCTCTCACTCAACACAAAAGGAGATGTTAGGCAGAATGTAAGCCTCAGTCACCATTCACTTTCATTGCATCTTTTTTCTTACAACAAAAGTAAATGGAGACTGAGTTTAACATCTCCTTTCATGTTCTGTGCAAGAAAGTGAGTCATACTGGTTTGGAACAACATGAGGGTGAATAAATTAGTAGTAGTTGTTGCTAAGTGAGTGACTGTGCCTTTTCACTTGATGTCAAGGAAAGCAAGGATCGATTACAGAGCTATTACCGATTTTCTGTTTGCTTTAAATGTCTTTCTGCCTGTGGATTCTGGCCTGATGAGCTCTAGTCACGTGACTGGCGGGCTGAGAGTAGGGTGTTTCCCCGGTCTTTGCTAGCGAACCGTATCATTTTACGCCTGCCCGTTAATTCTCACAGAGCACATTTAAAGGGCCGGATATGGCCTTATGCTTTCCGTATGTTGAAATATGCAGAGAGGGAGGGGAGGAAGTGGGAGAGGAGGAAGAAAGAATTGACCACTATGAACCTAAAAGCCGGTGTACAATGGCATGTTTTATTTTTCCATTTGACGGGCTTTTAAGAGGGAGATGTTACCATAAATGTTCAATGTGCTTGTCTTTTTTTTCCTGTCTAATCTTCAGAGACCAGTAATGTATTGTGATATTCGCTTTTAACTTTAACACTTTTTTTTTTTTTTTAGTGCTGTCAGTGCTGTGACAAAATCATTGTCAGGCTGATGCAAAGGGGACGGATTCACAAAACATTCTTAATTTTTTTTTTTCGAACTTAAAGGAATAGTGCACCCAAAAATTCTCTCATCATTGACACCCTCATGGCATCCCAGATGTGTATGATTTTCTTTCTTCTGCAGGATGCGCATGAAGAATTTTAGAAAAATATTTCAGCTCTGTAGGTCCAAACAGTCCAAGTAAATGGTGACAAACCTTTGAAGCTCCAAAAAGCACAAAGGCAGCATAAAAGTAGCGATGTGCATGGTTGCATCGTTGGGACGTGGAAATAATGTTTATTGCAATAGAATCTCCTCAAACACTCAAAATAGCAGCAAATAAAGTGCAGTGAGCTATGAGCCTAAATGGCAAAATACGTTGATCTTAAAATGATGAAAATCTCACATTAAACTTGAGCAAAAACAATCAAATTGTCACTGCATGTAGTATGTGCTCTGCCCGGGCAGGCGGGCATTTCCGTGAGGCAGTGAATGCAAGTATTGCCATGTGCATGCTGCGGTTAAATAGCCTCTTCGGGGGTGCTTCGATTTTTAAATGGTTTAAAATAAAATGGCATTGAACTTGTCTAACTATTGTTTGTAAATATGCACATTAGAGCAAAAGGAAAACCCTGTCTTATAATTTATAAAGTGCTGAAACATTTTTAATGGTGTAACGGTCACATTAAATATTATTTGCAACCTGAACCATTTCAGAAAGCAGCAAAGCACAAAGAAAACAACGCAGGTGTTTCATGATACATCTATATAAAAAAAGTTATTTTTAACTTTACTTGGTGTCTACATAGGCTATGTGGCAATCCTGTGCAAGACACTGGAAGAGAAAACAGTGAGATTTAGTGCAACAGTCAAAGATGTCTGTCCAGTGCGTGTTAACAGTACATAGAAAAACAGCACAGACACAAAGAAAAGATTTTTTTGAACAGCCCTTAACTTGCCCTATACTTGAAAAACTGACCCAAACACGACAGTTTGTCAGAACTCGTTGAGTGTTTAAACGAATTTCAACTATCCGTGCACATCCCTAGGCTCTAGTAGTCCATGTCTAAAGCAATGACTTCTAAAGCAATCCAATCGGTTTTGGGTGAGAAATGACCAAAATTTAACTAGTTTTTCACTGTATATTTGGCTCACGATCATGATTTCAAGCTCGATTACACTTAAGAAGTTGACACAAGCTTAATATCATGATCGTCAAAAAGATTGCTGATGTCAAGATTTAAAGTGAAAAAAAAATGACATTTTGGTCTGTTCTCATCCAAAACGGCTGAGGAATTCTTCTAAAAATCTTTGTTTGTGTTCTGCAGAAGAAAGAATGTCATATACATCTAGGATGCATGAGTGTAAATTATGAGAAATTTGTTTTATTTTTGAGTGAATTATCCCTTTAAGAATATACTGTATTCCTGAAAATACTTCTTCTGAAATGTTCTTACTTTTTTTCTTAAGCTGTTAACGTTCACTAGATACCTTCTTACAAACTTCTCATAATTAATCCTAAAATTTCTTATTTCTAATTTTTTTCTCAAGATTTTTGTAAGTCAAGCCCCAGATCTTGAAGTTGAATGACAACTTCAATAGTGCTGAAAGTGCATTTTTGTATTTGATTTTTGTATTCTGAGCCATGGAATGAATGCTTTCACACAAACGTGTTTATGTAAAATATTACATTACAGTGTGTCCAGTATGAACAGCGACACTGGTGCTGTGACCCTGATTGGAGTGAGGTTTAGGGGGTGCGGGTAATGGTAACCAGCTGGTACGTAATAGCTGTACAGTGTAAACCTCACTCTCATGGCCTTAAGAGGCGCACTAGTGACAGAGGCTAGAGGCCATGGCTTTTATAGCCTCCTTGCTAGCACATCCGACTGTCATGCCAGGGATTGCTGGTTCGAATCTCGCTCGGGGCGGGTCTCATAGGACCAGTGACAAAGGCATGTTCATGCATTCTGAGATAAGAAACACCTGTTGATATGCTTCCTTTCAATTCTTAACAAATTGTGAGGTAGCTTTATGAAACTTTTGTGTATGAATTATAATGTCAAAATTAAATGAACAAAAGTTCAAATGAACATAGTTTTGATAATGGACGCTCAGTTCACACACATTTCTATGTACGTTATCGAAGTTTCCTTTTAGGAAGTTTGCTAAATTCAGTGTTACACTTATCTTATCTTGGGTCTCCTGACATCCTCTTGCAGGTCAATATGAAGCAGTAGTTTGAATTCTTACATTTTATAGGCATAGCCTGTAAATGAATGCTATCACATACTCTATGAAAGTGTGTGGTGAAACAAGGTCCATGATTCCAATCAGCATCTGTAGAAACCATCAGCGAGATTTGTCTGATAACCTACAGCAGCTATCCCTGTATCACAACCATCTCAAATGACGTCAATGTGCCCCAATCCATGTATCTATACAGTGACTATGCAATGGAACCATTCTTCCTGTCTAGGTGTTCTAAGATTTACTCTGAAATGTTGAGGACATATTCAGTGGTATTTAAGAGAGTTTAAGCTGCTGCTTTACAGCTGATGTTGGCCGGCAGGGAGGCAGAGCTGTTTGTTTGAACCGAACCTTCAGAAGATAAAGGCAACATTTATTGATCCATAATGATCCCTTTTATTGCTATAGTTTCCCTTTGCATTGTCATTATTTTAGCCAATGAGAGCCAGTTAGTCTGGCTCTCTGTGTACTGTTATCAGAAGAATGGTGGAGTCGTTAGGTTCTATTTCCCAACTGATACAGGTAAATAACTCTATCACTGGTTGTAAATGAGTAATTTACAGCTTAAGCTTATCTAAATGCATGGTTATAACCTAATATCCTTATGACTACAGAATGGGTCTACGTACTGTGTGTTCTAAAATATATATTTTTTCAGTGTTTACTTGACTATTCATTGTAATAATGTTAATATTAATAGATTTATATTTGCATTGGGGTTCAAAAGTCTGAATCTGTTTGCTAGGATTTTGCATATTTCTTAGTACATGGTATGTCCCCATTTTTCTTTAATGACAGCGTTCAATTGGGCTGGCACGGACTAGTATGAGCAAAAGCTGATGATCCATGCTATCACAGCATGATTTGAGAATGTTCCAATGAGCATCTTGTGTGTTTAAATGGAAGCAGGAGATTAAGGAAATCAAACCTTTTATACAAAGGGGTTAACATGGTCAGTGTCACAAACTGGACAATTTGATCATGTATTTAGAAATTGTGCAGAATCTTATTTTGTATTCATTTTACATCAACTTTTTTTTTTTTATATTAATATATTTTTGTAATTTTTCCAAATCCAGGTTCCAGTTTTTTTTTAAGTAGTCAAATATGAAAAATTAACTTTTTAATAAAAAACAATTTCTTTGTCAAATCAATTTAACAAAAGGTTTAACTGGTTTCCTAAAATGAGCACAGATTTTGCACCATTTTTTCACAGCATTTGTAAATATGTAACTGTTAATAATGGGGGGTGGTAATGC
Organism: Moxostoma hubbsi; assembly: GCA_032164185.1. NCBI lineage: Eukaryota > Metazoa > Chordata > Actinopteri > Cypriniformes > Catostomidae > Moxostoma > Moxostoma hubbsi. The sequence goes on from JAVLUX010000045.1 coordinate 23,202,322, forward strand.
TGAAGCAGTCTCTATACTATCATTGTGCAATCCTACTACACTTCCTACTTTTAGTTCTTTTTGTTTTATTGAAAAGGAAAACTTCAGACGTAATGCTTTTTGCCAGGGAGGGACTGATATGTGCTGATTGCACATACATTTCCACTCTTTTTTTTCTCTTGGATAAACTAAAGCACCCTAGGTGAATGAAGCTGCCGTTTATGCTACTTGCAATGTCCTTTTACAATTAATTAGTTTAGGGTGGTCACGTGTTTAATTTACTGTTCCAGACACAAGTAAAAACAATAATGCAAGTTTTCCTGTCAGTGGACCACAGTTTTTGTCGCTGTGCCACTTATTTTCTTATTTTCTATTTTTATTAATTTTGTCACGGCCCCTTTCGCTTTTAAAAACTCATCTCTCCACTCATTTGTCATGGCTGTGCTGTCTTTGTAGAGTTTGTGTTGCAAATAATAATAAAAAAAAATTATACTTATCTCTAAGAGATGGGGTTCAAAGTTATCAATTTTAATGACAGTAAACTAGGTAACAACTCCTCAGCTGGCATGCACGATTGTAAATAAAAAGTGTCACGTCCAAACCACATCCACAAATAGTTTTAACCAATCATCAGCGCTCTTCGACCAGCCGAATTCTCTTGGATCAAGAGTTTTAGAGATGTACGCGAACAGGAGAAATCTCACCAAACGAACACCTTGGCAGAACAAAAACATCACTGCATTTAGTCATCATTTGTAGGCGAACTAAGCGAGGCCTGTTCACCCAGTAAGTATAAATTAACCTTAAGACTTACATTAATATTTGCTGCAATGTGTCAACGGAATGCTCATTAATTCAATCTCCAAATGTCAAAAATTCTAATGTAAACAAACCCACAAAAGCATTTTATCTGCTTTTTAAGTTTAAAAAAATAAACATTTAAACTACAGCCATGGCCAAAAGTACTGGCAGTAAAATACATTTTGTGTTTTGCAAAGTTTGCTGCTTCAGTATTTGTAGATTATATTTTCACATTTTTCTATGGTATACTGGAAAACGATAAGCGTTTCATTAGTTTTAAAGGCTTTTATTGGCAAAAACACTAAATTTATGCAAAGAGTCAATATTTACAGTGTTCACCCTTGTTCTTCATAACCTCTGCAATACAATCTGGCATGGTGTATATCAGTTCTGGGCCAAATCCTGATTTAGTGCTTGGATTTGATCACAATTTGTGGACTTCTCTTTGTCCACTCGCCTTTTGAAGATTGACCACAGGCTCTCTATGGGATTAAGATCTGGGGAGTTGCCTGGCCATGGATACAAATGTCAATGTAATGATCTCCGAGCCACTTCATTATCACTCTTGCTTTGAGACATGGTGCTCCATCATGCTGGAAAATGCACGGATCATCACAAAATTGCTCCTGGATCGTTGGGAGAAGTTGCTCTTGCAGGACATTTTGATACCATTCTTTATTCATGGGAGTGTTTTGGGCAGAATTGTGAGAGAACACACTCCCTTGGATGAAAAGCAACCCCACACATGGATGTTCTCAGGATGCTGCACTGTTGGCTTGACACAGGACTCATGGTAGAGTTTACCTTTTCTTCTCCGGACTATCGATTTTCCAGATGTCACAAACAGTTGGAAGGGGGCTTCATCAGAGAAAATATCTTTGCACCAGTCTTCTGCTGTCCAATCCTTGTACTTCCTGGAGAATTTCAGTCTGTCCTTGATGTTTTTCTTGGAAAGAAGTGGCTTTGCTGCCCTTCTTGACACCAGGCCATTGTCCAAAAGTCTTCGCCTCACTGTGCGTGCAGATGCACTCAAACCAACCTGCTGCCAATATTGAGCAAGCTCTGCACTGGTGGTGACACGATTCCATAGCTGACTCCTCAGGAGGAGACTGTCCTCGCGTTTGCTGGACACTCTGGGACGTCCTGAAGCCTTCTCTGCTGTTGAATCTCTCTCCTTGAAGTTCTTGATGATCCAGTAAATGGTTCTTTCAGGTGCAATATTCTTTGCAGCAATTTCCTTGCATGTGAGGCCATTTTGATGCAAAGCTATGATGGCTGCATGTTTTATTTTAGAGGTGACCATTGCTAACAAGGACACATTGATTGGAAGCACTTCTTCTCTCCTTTTATTGCAAACAGTCTTCTCTTATAATCCAATCAGAATGATAGTGATTTCACCTGACTAGCACTCATTCACACTTTCCCAGGTGCTGCTGATATGATTAGTGAAATGATGTCGGCTGGTCATTTTGTGCCAGGACCAAAAACTGTGAAATTTGTGTTTTTGTGATGGAAGTTTTTTGCAATTATTTAAAATGCATCTGATCACAATAATCTAGAAACAATGTGAATCAACACCACAACAACTGAAGCAGAAAAATTTGCGAAACTTTGTCACTGCCAATACTTTTGGCCACGGCTGTAGTTTAAAATTTCAGAAAAGGCTTTGTCAAGCAGGCAACAAAGTTTGTTTTGGCAAAGTTTAGTTCTACATGAGATCCACCAAAGTCTTTTTTTGCAAGCCTGTTCACTTGTTGGTCATCTTTGAAATGATGCTGGGCAGCTATTTTCTATGTAAACAGCAGCATAACAGTGCAGCTCCTATCTACTTGAATGGGGAAAGACCATGTGGCAGGGTGGGGCCGGGTCGTGATTATACACACCCGGTCCCTTATCAGGCTAATTAAGCCTCTGAGAGGGATAAAGGCCGACTGCGGAAGGTGGTGCAAAGAGCGCGAGATCGTTTACGGTCAGCTGACCATCATGTGTGTGTTTTGTGTCATTTGTTTAAGTTTTTCATTAAACTATTAAACTGTTATTTATATTGTCAAGCCTGTTTTCGCTGCCTCCTTGCCCATCTGAAGACCGAAATCTCCAAAACGTTTGGTCAAGATTTCAATCAAAGAACGTGTTTCAAATCAGCAGTAAAATCTGACAACACTGGTATAATAAATTTGTGCTTTAGGTCACGCAAAAAAAACAAAAAAACAATTGGTGTAAATAATGCACATGCACAGTTTATTGATAGCGGTTTTCAGTATCTTAAAGGTGACTGACTCTTTTACCTTTAGGGCAGGACTTCCTTTCCATATCCATTTACTGTTCCAATTTCTCCCATTCATTTTATTAGAAGTGTCCTGTCTCTGCTAAATAGTCTCTGGATACACACAAGACACGACCCAGCCTAGTGTAAAGGGGTCGTTAAAACATAAAGCCTTTATTTTTTTCAATGTCAAGAATTTTTTTGTTGCTATTTTTGCTGGTCCTGCAGTGTGACAAATACATTTGAGAAGTACAAATATTCCATGTGGTCTCTGAATCAATATGAGAACATCCAAAGCTGCATGCACAATAATTATTAAATTATTGGTTAAAATATTTTTAGATAGGACATGTCAACTTCTCAAAAGTATTTTGCATCAACTACGTAAATGTGTCTGGGTGTTCAGGCCACATATTGTAAAGTTGACCACAACATCCACTACTTGAGGTCACCTGATCTAGTGAATCAATTCCATTCTCTTCCAATCACTGGCTGTTTTTTCTGACTGGCATTAACTCAAGATAGCTGTTGATAGATAACCCAGTGTTTTTATTAGCGTGTTTATAGCGTGTTTTGTACCACATGACTGTTACTTAAGACTGACAACTACTCTCTCTTGTCCCCTCACTATTGTGTAGATAATTGTGAAGCTGACGTCAGTGAAGATGCTGGAGACATTGAGAGACAGAGTACTGGAGGTTTATGATGGCCTATTAGCAGGAAGAGGTAAAACAAACAATGCATATATTTTACATTTACACTTTGGAATGATCACCAAGACACATATTAACTATTGTCATGAATTAAATTATGCGGTTAATCAGACTAGTGATCGACCGATAGGGTTTTTTCCATTTTATTCACATTTGATAGAACTTTAGTGCTGATGAGCAACGATTGCAATGTGCAGGTCAAAGCATGTATAGTTAGAAGTGTTCACCTTCACATACATATACCCCCAATTTTAAACTATTTACTCCAATTCAATAAAAGAAATTGTAAACAGAAATTGTTCAATATCAGTTGATAGTAGCCTATATTTTGGAATACAAGGGGAACTAACAATTCTGTTAATGGCCCAAGCAGACATGTTATCTCAAAAAGACAGAGTATCAGCTAATATACCAATCTGTCACAAATTTAGACCAGAACTCGTTAGATTACGTTTGGAATCTTTATACAGTATTAGCTTGACACATGTGAAAGAGCTGTATTTTTGTGTGTTTCTCTAGACAACCGGTTGAAGGATTACCCTCTTATGGAGAGTCCAGTTAATATGACTGCTATTCTGCTTGCTTATCTTTTCTTTGTAATGTATGCTGGCCCTAAGTTTATGGCCAACCGCAAACCTTTCCATCTGAAAGAAGCCATGATCGTCTACAACCTGTCCTTGGTTGCCCTGTCTGTGTACATTGTATATGAGGTGAGAGTGAGCAGATTTGTGTCCCATCACACACCCAAACGAAATTAATGTTTGTGCATTGTTTGAACTTAAATGTAAAGCTTGTGTGTGTCTGTATTGAGTCAGAAAGAGGTTTGTGGATTTATTTTTAATCCATTAAGAATTAGCAAACACTTATCCTAGCCCATATTTTTGTTTCTGTATGAAATTACAGCTTCTCAAAAGCAAAGTTTAAAGGTTTATATTTTTATTAGATAAATTAAAATAAACCATCTTTATGTGATCTCTAGTTCTTGATGGCAGGGTGGGCCACAGGATACACATGGAGATGTGACCCATGTGATTATTCTGACAGCCCTAAAGGGCTCAGGGTAAGCCTTACTGTGTGATTCATATAGCCTAATCATTATAATGAATATTCACATTCTTTGTATTCAAGACGTCTTTTTTTTTTTTCCCAGATGACAAAGGTAGCCTGGTTATTCCTGTTCTCAAAATTCATTGAACTTATGGATACGGTAAGATTTAAATATGCTACTCAAAAATTGCTGATTTGAAACTGTTTTTTTTTTGGTGATAGTAAGTTAATTTAGTGATTGTTGTCCTTGTTCAGGTGTTTTTTGTACTGCGTAAGAAACACAGTCAGATAACTTTCCTGCACATCTTCCATCATTCCTTCATGCCCTGGACATGGTGGTGGGGTGTGAGCTATGCTCCAGGTGAGTCAATCCGCTGAGATATCTGGGTCATATTTACCAGAGCAATTAGAAATTGTTCACATGATTGACACGCTCCGTTACTGGAACCTGACAAACTTATATTCGTGTCGGACGGGGTTTTAACAATTTTCCATATGCTAAGAAATTCTGCATGTGCTGATGACTTTTGTAAATAAGGCTCTTTGTTTTGTGTCACAGTCTTTTGCCTTTTAAATAGAAGTTATATATAGCACTAAAAGAATATAATTTTGTATGAGATACCTTGCAGTTGCATGGCTGTGAGTTTGACATATTGAGACAAATAACTGAAGTCCCCCCTCCGTTGTACAAGCTGGTATCGCCCAACTAGACCGCGGTGTCACGTGGTGCCTGTTACTTTTCTCAGCACTGGCCAAGATGCATGAACACAGTAGTTTATCACTGGATGAGGATTTTTAAAACGCTTTTATAAATAATGCGGAGGCGGATTTTATTCACAACTATGAATCCTTGCAATTATCAGTTTTTGTTCAAATGAACTATCCAGTGTAAAATGTCTCCAAATGGGTATAAAGCGTTCTTAGATTTAAATGCAGATGAATGGAGGATTCGGTTTTGTAGCGTCAAGCGCCCCCTGCAGGAATAAAACACCCAAAACTGTCTGTGGCTGACAATGTACAATTTCGGTCTGGAGATGCGTTACCACACAAAACTTTTGCATGAATTTAGAAAACATGAAATACATCACATGAGTCATATGTGGAGATGTTAAATGCATCCATAGAAATGATCAGTTGGTGAGAAAAGTAGACATTTCAGATGAGCAGGTAAGGGTCATTTATTTTCTTATACACCCCTAATGCTTTTTCTGAATGTTTAATATGATACAGTGTATAAATATTTAAGAGTATGCATTGAATTAGGGTTGATGCGATTTTATACGGTTTCATTATTAACTTATTAATTTAAAAATATCACGATTAATTTAACCGTAAGACTTTAGAATCCACAGTTAAAAACCATGAGGGGGCCTGGGTAGCTCAGCGAGTATTGATGCTGACTACCACCCCTGGAGTCGCAAGTTCGAATCCAGGGTGTGCTGAGTGACTCCAGCCAGGTCTCCTAAGCAACCAAATTGGCCCAGTTGCTAGGGAGGGTAGAGTCACATGGGGTAACTCCTCGTGGTTGCTCTCAGGCGACATGAAAGTCATGAAAGTGCAAGTCATATCTACTTGACCGGTTGGTCAAGATTACGATCAAAGAACATATTTCAAACCAGCAGTAAAATCTGACAACACTGGTATCATAAAATTTGCTAATTTACCTCCAGATTAAATTTTTATAGCTAGTAGTTTAGGCGCAGGTGATGTCTGTATCTAAAAGGTGATTTTACCTGTAAGGCGGGACTTCCTATCTACATCCGTTGACTGTTGGCTGCAGTTGGGTGTTCTAATTTTCCCATTCATTTTAATAGAAGTGGCCCGTCTCTGCTAAATACTCTCTGGTGCAACTTCGAAGTAAAAGCTCTTCACTTGTGCTTGAAGTAAATATCTAATTCACTATGCACTGTATGTACAATTGGTTTGAAACGGTAGTTTTTGAGAAAATGCAATTGCTTACATACACATGCCATCTAGGCTTGCTGGACTACTGTGTGTACTGTTATGTAGCCTTCTTTCTAATATATTAATAATTCTTCATGTGCAGATAAATTACAAAAATGTAATGATTTTTTTTTACTATAGTCATCATTGTGTTATATATCAGCATTGTATCATCCCATCGGGCACCCTGCTCTCCGTATATCGGCATTGGCCATTAAAAACTCACATCAGTCGACCACTAGTGTTGATTTTTAAAATTATTAATTAAAGATGCTATAAACTTTGAAAAGTTGCATCTTAAATCGCCCTTATTTTTTTTAAAGCATTGCTTCTGTAAATTCACTGCATTCAACAAGATGATCAGACTTTAAATTGCCTGCTGTAAGCAATGGTCTCGTTATTATTAAAGTCCAAAGGTTTATTTGTAAGGTGTTGTGGAGAGTATTTAAAGTCTGTTGCTGATTCTTTATGTTGGGGTGTCTGACAGACAATGGGTTGCTTTAATAAACTGATGCAGAAGAAAAAAACTTTTTAATGCCGTGAATTACATGTTGCGCACCCACAATAATTGTACATTTACACACTTTTGAAGCACTCTGTTTACACTTAAGGGGCACCTATTATGCCCCTTTTCAGAAGCTGTCATTTAAAACTTTGGTGTCCCCAGAATGTGTCTGTGAAGTTTCAGCTCAAAATACCCAACAGATAATTTATTATACCATGTTGAAAATGCCAATTTTGGGGTGGGAATAAAAACGGGCTATTATTGTTTGTGTGTCTTTAAATGCAAATGAGCTGGTGCTCCCCGCCCAGTATCCAGAATAGGGCGGAGTTTTGATATCTCTGCTTCCGATAACTAGACATCTTTTGCAATATGACTGACAGTGAAAATAGTGGTGTTCAGCCTTATATGTTTGAACTGGACTCGGACACTGATGAGGGAGTGACTCCATCAGAAGTAACAAATTTGAGAATGAACCAGGAAGTTTACGAATGGTTATTTGATAAATTTATTTATTTGTTGTCGCGTTTTTTCAGATACTAGCTTTACACAAATACTGTTACAATGTTCGCTATGCGCTATAACGAAACGACGCACACAAACATGTTGAGCATGTTGTGTAATGTTCACTTATTAATTGGTGTACAGGTGCGGCAGTGTCCGTAAACAGTTGTGGGCAGGGCCCAGGGCTGGACTGGTAATCTAGCATACCGGGCATTTTCCCGGTGGGCCGATGCACTTTGGGGCGGACTGGCCATCGGGAGAACCGAGAGGGGTGTGGTGTATTGGCTGCGAAACAGGCCAAATGGGCCGTGATGAGCTAAAATGCGCTGCCACGTTATGCAGAACGGACGACAAAACAGCGCCGCAAAAGGACAGCGACACCCCTCCCCCACCTCAACAACTTTTGGGCCAGTTGCGATGTAAAATCCCAGGCCGATTTCTCTTCCCAGCCCTGCCAGGGCCTGTACAAAGTGACGTCACTTTGTACAGAATCTGGGAACGGCTTGGTCTGATACAGTGCTCATGATTAATGGGGATTTAAAAAAAGGACTGGGTGGTTTTTATCATTATAGGGTGGTTGTGTACACACACTGCCAACACACATTTATGTTCAAACACTATGTAAAAGATAATTTTGCATGATAGGTCCCCATTAAGCAAATCACTAAGTTTGGTATGCACATAAGCCATGTTGTGCCCTAGATTGGAGTGTCTCTACCTCCTTTTTGTGTTTGTGTGTGCACGTTTATCAGTTTTCTTGTTTTAGGGCTTCCCTAAATCCACATATCCCCAGAAATGCATCCGCTTAGACGTTTACACAATTGTTATATGATATGCATTTTTGCATAAGTACTGTAGAATAATAAGAAAACTCTGCCAGTAAGACAAAATACACATGTTAAAAATACATTCTCTGAAAAACCTAATTATTTTTTTTATATTTTTACAGGAAAATAATACAAAAATTATCATCAAGAATAAAAGTTTTGCCCTAATATCAAAGGTCTTACTAGAAAAAAATAATCATGATCCAACGTGTATTTTCTTGATTAAAAAAATATGATTGTGTCTGGTAACATGTGCATGTAAAATGGCTAGAAATAGCATTTTAGCTTAGAGTAAAGCTGACAATTTACACAAGGTTTATTTCTATTTCTTCTGCTCTAATCTTACTTCAAACATATTTCAAACTTATTTCTCTGTCTGCTCGTATGAATGTAACACATCGTAATAATGTATAAATGTTTTCCATCTGAAAGGACTAAATATTAAATTTAACAAATGACAATAAAATGCAAAGTAATCTCTTCAGTAATCAAAATAAATTGACTAATTGTATTCTTATTACCAATGATTTAAATTGTCACTGTTGTGGAATACAGTTACTTATATTTTGTATTCATATACGTAATCCCTTTACATGTATTGTTACTCCCCAAAACACACACATATATATATATATATATATATATATATATATATATATAAAACCCGACAGCAAACACACTACTGGCTAAAGCACTGTTGCTTATTTCACATGCAAATCATCATTTACTCACCCTCATGCCATCCCAGATGTGTATGACTTTCTTCTGCAGAACACAAAATAAAGATTTCTAGAACAATATCTCAGCTCTGTATGTCCATACAATAAAAGTGAATGGTGACACAAAGTTCATAATGGTAGGATAAAAGTAATTCATAACACTCCAGTGGTTTAATCCATGTCTTCTGAAGCGATCTAATTGATATTGGATGAAAACAGATCAAAATATAAATCCTTCACTATAAATCTTGATTTCAGTAGTCTCCTTGGCGATCATGATTAATCAAGCTTGAAATCATGATTGTATCTAGAGACTGCAATGGCAAGATTTACAGTGAAAAAGGAGTTATAGTTTGGTCTGTTCTCACCCAAAGTCAACTGGATCGCTTCTGAAAAAATGGATTAAACCACTGGAGTCTTATGGATTATTTTATGTTACCTTTATGTGCTTTTTGGAGCCTCAAAGTTTTGTTCACCATGTAATTGCATTGTATGGACCTACAGAGCTGAGATATTCTTCTAAAATTCTTCATTTGTGTTCTGCAGAATAAAGTCATACACATCTGGGATGGCATGAGAGTCAGTGAATGATGAGAGAATTTTCATTTTTGGGTAAATTAACCTTTAAAGGCACATTAGCAGAAAATGCCAGAGAGCGGGTGGAAATTGTGTGTTATAATTTTATGTGAAAACTAAATGGACTCTGTTTGGTGTAAAACAACTTTACAAACATTACTAAAATTTACATTTATCATATGACCCCTTTAGGGCGGCACGGTGGTGCAGTGGTTAGCACTGTCGCCTCACAGCAAGAAGGTTGTGGGTTCAAACCCCGGTTGCCCCGGCCTTTCTGTGTGGAGTTTGCATGTTCTCCCTGTGTCTGCGTGGGTTCTCTCCGGGTGCTCCGGCTTCCTCCCACCATCCAAAGACATGCAGGCTAGGTTAATTGGTGTCTCCAAAAAAATTGCCCTAGGTGTGGATGTGAATGTGAGTGTGTGTCTGTCTATGTGTGGCCCTGCGATGAACTGGCGACCTGTCCAGGGTGTACCCCGCCTTTCGCCCAATGTTAGCTGGGATAGGCTCCAGCCCCCCGCGACCCTGTACACAGGATAAGCGGTTGACGATGGATGGATGGATATGACCCCTTTAAATACTCACTGCAGCGAGAGCATAGTATATCTAATTATGATCTAAATGTGTCTTCCAGGTGGAATGGGCTCTTTCCATGCTATGGTCAACTCTTGTGTACATGTGATCATGTACTTCTACTATGGCCTCTCTGCCGCCGGACCCCGCTTCCAGAAATTCCTCTGGTGGAAGAAATACATGACTGCAATCCAGCTGGTTTGTTCATTTGATTTGTAGAGCGGCTTAAAACTTGACATTAAAAAAGGAAATGCCTAAATAGTATATCTGAGTGTGCTTGCTCTATCTTGAATCTTAGTGAAGTAATATCATGTGATCAGACCTTCTAATCCTTCTCCATAGATTCAGTTTGTACTGATATCCCTTCATGCAACCCAGTGGTACTTCATGAAGAGCTGTGACTATCAGGTGCCTCTGTTCATTCACCTCATCTGGATGTACGGAACCTTCTTCTTCGTGCTATTCTCTAACTTCTGGTACCAGGCATATGTGAAAGGCAAGAGGCTACCAAAGAATGACCAGCAGCCCGCCCAAAACAGAAAGGCCAATGGAAGCACAACTCTGGCCAATGGCTCAACGGTGGTTTCAAACGGCCACAGCACGCACAATGAAAATGGCTTGAGCAATGGGCAGAAACACCATGATAATGGTAGCACTCACAACGGCAAGATGAAGAAAGCCTAAGCGCTTATGGATGAGAAGACCCAAAACGGATGACCATGAGAACCTGCACTTATCACTATGGAGTCCAAAGAGTGTTTTGGGACTTTTTGTTTTCAGATTTTTTTATTTTTTTTATATGTACATTTAATTAGTACACGAGGATATGAGTGAGTTTGATCCCTGTTTGTATATTATTCTTTCCACAAGTTAATCTAATAGAAAATAATTAAGCACAATGTATGAAGAGAAGAGGAAGTGTAGTGACTGGTGGCATCCTCAAATGATGTTGCTCATGACGTCATAGTTCATCCAAGCAGAATTAATTCATAGACACACACATGTGCCTTTCATACTCCCCCATTAGCACACACTGTACAGTCAACATGAGTAAACTTGAATCACATCTGTAAATATTTTTACCTTATAAAACAAATGGAATTCATGTGGTAAAAAATATATTGTTGCTCTTAAAAATGTTGAATTAATTTCAATAAATTCAATTTTAAAATGCACAGTTATCTGTTTATTTTGTGTAGTGTAAGTAATGCTTTTTAATGACCTGCATGAATATGCCATTTAAGAAAATATAATTGTCATAAATAAAGGCCAATTCACACCAAAAAGGTTTGGTGTCATCACATTTCCCGAACATCCAGTGCATTGGTGGCACTAAAACTGTTTTGCCAACTGCCAAAGGAACATCAGTATTAGTCATTGACAGCCCTAAGATAAAGGGCTGCACATAACCTATTGTACATTTGAGTTCATTAAGCTTGACGAATATTTGTTTTGGTCTTGGTGTGAATTTAATTGTATTTGCATTTGGTGTGAAAAGGCCTCAAGTCCATGGAATTTGACCTACAGTTCCAGCTGACATGTTATTTGGTATCTCCAATCCAAATGGATGACATATTAAAATCAATTTTTATACATTTTTTACATAATCTACAAGAATGCAGCAGTAATGTTGGGTGTTCACTCTCTTTGTCATGCGTTGGGTCCGTTCAGTCTTTGTGGGCAGCCAGGGAACTTCCAAAGGATGCAGTCTATTTTGCATTTGCAGTGTGTGTGTGTGCTGCATTTCTCCTGCATAATCTGCATTCTTTGTCATCTCCAGTATGTTCAGCATGTAGGATGTAAACAAAAAGTCCATTCTATTCCTGAAAAAAAGCAACCGAGGAAAACCAGCAGGCATCCTACGCTTTGTGTGAGACAGAGAAAATAAGTCCAGAGCAAAGTTCAATGAGGTGGTGTACGAAAGAAATAAATTCAAGCTCAGTTCATGAGATTTTGTGTGTACAATTTCCACTCCTGTTTATCCAAGCATTGCCTTTGGCTGAATTCCTAACGCAGTTTCCCAGCAGGTGTGCTTCAATGTAGAGCAGAGGTCAGGCCACTCCTCACAGCAAAATGGGAGAAAAGGGCGGAACATGGGATTTATACAGTGAGGAAGTCATCTGCACGCCTTTATTGGGAAGTAAAACAGAGAACCGCCATTGCTACAATGAGTTCTACATGTTGAAGACTGAGGATTGAGCAAAAAAAACTTTTTTTCCCTCCAAGATCAGATCATGCTTATTAAAGTCATTCACTCAAGCATCATGTTGTCTGTAGCACTTTGGATATTTGTTGAAATGCTCAGCAGATATTTGGCCTTAAAAAGTTTAAAATCCTTGGATCGGGGCAAGGTTTTGGCTTGTTAGGATGGCCCAGTTAGCCCCTGTTGGTAAATGCAGCAACTGATACACCAATCGAGCATAAAATAAATTTCTTCTTTGAAGTGCATTCAAGAGTAGTACTAAAAATGTTATTTATATTATAATCAATGTTTTACCAGTGCCCAATATTCCATGTCTGCTGCCTATGAGGTAACAACTCAGGATAGTCTCTATTGAAGGGTTTGGCATTGTGCATATTCTTGGAGTGCCATCAGCCAATCACCATTGTCATGATGTCATTTTCCTGCATAGCATAGCATTTATGGATCATGTGATTGGCTAAAAAAAAACACTACTAACCTGGATGCATATCTGACTGCGAGCAAAGACGGGAGATTTCACATTACATACTTCTGGGGTCCAGCTCCAGCTGAGCAATTGCCATTGAGATGAATGTCAATGCAGACAGATTGCTTTCACCTTGGTCCAGACTATCAAATAAACTATGGGTTTGACTGAGCGATGTTCATAGTTTTACTCTTGTTTTTCCAAACCCTTTCACAGTGAAAAGTAGGATTGACTAAACGTTCCTCAAGTAAGTATTGGGTTGTCTACTATTCTTAAAGCTCTCAAATTAAAATGAAGTCAGGTTATGCTGATGAGATTTCTGGGAGTTTTGGCAAATATGACAGTGGATGGTCCGTGTGGCCTGTATTTATGATGTATCCTCAAGAATATAGAAGATAAGCTCAAGCTGGCAGGCGGCGAGACCTTGGTACTGAGAGTTACTCTGCACCACACTTCGTAGTGATTGGTTAAGACAGTCCTGGTATGGTGCTGGCAGGCGCTGACCATTACTCCCTGCCAAAAACTCAATCTAAAGATAAAGAACAAATGACATTAGGAAACCTTTGTCTTTTGAGGTTTTGAACTTTGTTGACAAGAGATCCAATTAAAACAGCACTTGGTGTACAGCAGATGTTATAACTGTAGAGAAAATGAGGCAAATCACACACACAGTCCTGTACTCCTGTCTGGCCTTTACACTGTATTGGACTACAATTAATACAACAATTGAAAGAATTATGTGATGCTTGTTGAATCTGAGAGGTAAAATATAGTTTTGAGTAAAATACCTAAATAAATAAGTGTTATACGTGTGCTGTATTTCTCAGAATTCTGAAAAATATAAATATTACAAAAACATTTACAGTAAATACCATCACAGATAGTAAACTAGGAAATATCAATAGATGAGTAATGCACATAATGGAATTTATAACTTATAGAATAAACAATTAGAGGAAAGATGGCAGGAAACAAATAACAAAATGAACGAACAAGAGTTTGTGATGTGTTTGGATAGATTATGCACCTCCTGAATGCGTGTTTGTATGAAGATAAATATTATGTAATATATGAACTAGATATACAGATGTGAAATTGTGAATGTATGTATGCATTTATATAAATAAATAAATAAATAAATATAGAAAAAAATTGAAAAAAAAACAAGTAAATAATAAATTGTCCTGTGGCACCACAGCTGGAAGTAACAGTGCTCAATATCTCACCTTCTGCCCATCCAGAGTCACTCTCAGTGCCAGTTTGGTCATGCCATCCTCCTTTAGCAGACAGAGAGACTGGCACAGCGCCAGGCAGAACGCCCGTGCAAGACGTTCTGTTAGGCGGTTTTGACTGGTCTGGTTAGAAAGACCACTCGGATGCTGTTTTTTCAGCAGGTAAAATACCTGTGAATTTCAAAAGTGTGTTAGCCAATCAAATGTGTCCTAGATAGTCTGGGAAAATAATATTAAATGCATTAATGCATTAGCCTGAAGAAAATTGCACTTTTTGAGTGATCCGAGTTAAAGAAGCACAATTTATGACACCAGTGTTGTCAGAGTTTACTGCTGATTTGAAATATGCAATTTGGTCCTAATCTTGACCAACTGCTTTGTAGATTTTGGTCTTTCCCCATTCATCTAGATAGGAGCTATACTTGTATGCTGGTTTTATCAATAGGAAATAACTGCCCAGGTGTGTTCTCAAGATTCCTGTCGAGAGGACTGACTTGCCTTGAAAGGGTATCATTCATGTCCATAGCACAATCTGGAAAAAAAACTAACACCACACAAGTTACTTAATGCTTAAAGCTGTTTACCTCTGTCCAGCGTATGACCTTCCCATTGGCTCTGTATTCTAATCGCTGTTGGGTCTTGATGTTCGTGAGAGACTCCATAGATTTGTTATCAATGGGGCTGATAATGCTGTGAAGATATACAGTAGGACAGGAAGAAAAGACCAGTACAGCTTTAAAAACTGCACAGATGAAGTCACTAACTGAATATGAACTTGTGTAGACCAGTGGTTCTCACCCCTGTACCTAGAGGCCCCCCAACGCTACATATTTTGGATAGCTTCCAAATCAAATACACCAGATTCAACTCATCAGCTCGTTAGTGGAGACTCCAAGACCTGAATTGTGTGTGTCAGAAAAGGGAGATATACAAAATGTGCAGTGTTTGTGGGGGGCCCCCCCTCCAGGCACACAGTTGAGAACCCATGGTGTAGACAGAAACATCTGATGGCTCACAACGTGCAATTGAATGTTGTTTCTAACCCTTTATTAAAGCGCGGCTCTTCATCTTGCCACTGAATGTGCACTTGTTCCTGCCTCTCTGCTGGGTGGAGTTTTCCACAGGTGACTGTGAAGTCTTTCATGTCCAGCAGAGATCGTCTTAACTCAGCCATGGTCTCCATGGTTACCTGCACCATCAAACCATCTGTAATGACAAGTGGATACAGAATCTTAGCATATGCGCACATGTATATCTATGCACACTCACAATACCTACACACACAATCTCTCACACAGAACAGTCATTCACATTAAATCCCTGTTGGAGTGTAAATTTACACTGCTGAAAAGGGCAGCAAAAAAAAACAGCCTGAGCTGGTTTTAGCTGGTCGCCCAGCCTCAACCTGGTCAGATGGCTGGTTTTAGAGGGGTTTTAAACACTTTTTAGCTAGTTAGGCTGGGACAAGCCTGACCAGCTAAAAAAAGTGTTTAAAACCCCTCTACAACCAGCATGACCAGGCTGGGCACCCAACTACAATCAGCCAACCAGCTCAGGCTAGTTGTAGCTGGTCCTTTCAGCAGCGTAAAAACAATGGAGATTTTCAGCTGAAATGAACAAATAGGTAACCTTCCACAATGCTTGACTTGGCCAAGTATCCTGACGAAGGTTTCAGTGCTCCACTGAACACAAAAAAGCACGAGCCAGTGACTGAAAGATGAACACAAACAGATTTAAAGTCAGTGAGAAGTACCCTAGAGAATTCCAGTCAACAACAAATGTTTTCAAAAGTACACATCTGTCCGATAGCGCCCTCAAGTGAGATTTTCAGAGAAGACGCCGCCTTATAAAGACATTGTTTATGAATTTCCATATATTTTTGTTTGTGTTATATTAAACAATTAAAAATTATTAAATAAATAATAATATCTACTATTGTAATTAGAAATTATTATTTTATTCTAATTCTATCCTTTATGTGTCCATGGCCCTATATTTGTGCAAATGACTTGAATGAATATGTGTGTGTGAGAATTCACGCTCTCACCCCTGCGTGGCTGGCTATGGATGCTGATGGCCTGCGTCTGATATTGTCCATCTGCTGTCTGTACGCAGATTAGATGAGAGTCGGCCAGCTCATTAAAGCAGGCACCCAGAGCCAGCACCCTCTCGTTAGACTTATTCAGAGCCTTTAGCAGCTGAAACACCAGCAGAGAAAGAGGCAAGATCCAGTGACACCTGTTAACACCTCTGCTGCTCATTATCCTAAGAATTTAAGGCTTTACTTTGTTCATACTCATAGCTCGAATATACTTAAAGGAAAAGTTCACACCAAACTGAAAATTCTCGGATCATTTACAATTGGACTTTTTTTCTTCTGCAGAACACAAATAAAAAAATTAAGAAGAATATTTCAGCTCTGTAGGTCCATAAAATACAAGTGAATTATGGCCAGAAATTTGAACTTCAAAAAAAGTAATCAAAAAGACGTGTAGGGTCTAAATTTCCCTTAATGCCAACAGAGCGTTATTGTTGTGCATAAAATATGTTCAAACAATGCAAGGAATGCAAAAAAATGCAAAATAAGCATGATCACTTGGCACGTCATGTCCTGCACAATAGAGGTAGAGCAGGCATGGGAAAAGTTGTTTGTTACAGGGGTTAATGGGCATCATGCTTAAAAAGGAATAATTCACCCAAAAATGAAAATTCTCTCATCATTTACTCACCCTCATGCCATCCTGGATGTGTATGACTTTCTTCTGCAGAACACAAATTAAGATTTTTAGAAGAATATCTCAGCTCTTTTGGTCCATACAATGAAAGTGAATCGGTGCTAAAATATTGAAGCTCCACAAATCACATAAATCAGCATAAAAGTAGTCTAATCCGTGTGCCTCCAGTGGTTTAATCCAAGTCTTCAGAAGCGATATGATAGATGTGGGTGAGAAACAGATAAAAATTTTAGTCCTTATTTACTATAAATCTCCACCTCCTCTACCACCCCCAACCACTAGGTGGTGATATGCATGAAGAATGCGAATTGCCACAAAACAAAAGAAGAATGTGGAAATGATAGTGGAGATTTAAAATAAAAACACCTATTATATATTTTATCTGAAGACATGGATTTGAGTCGTGTTGATTACCTTTTGCTGTCTTTATGTGCTTCTTGGAGCTTCAAATGTCTGATGACCATTCACTTGAATTGTTTGGACCTACAGAGCGGTTATTTTTCTAAAAATCTTAATTTGTGTTCAACAGAAGAAATAAAAACTTGCACATCTATGATGGCATGAGGGTGAGTAAATCATGAGAGAATTTAAATTGTTTGGTGAACTATGCCTTTAATTGTTGTCTTATGATAATCTTTGTAACTTTTTTCAGCAAAAAAGAAAAAATATCCATGGTATTGGACTTTAATCCATGGTAATGCCATGGATTTCTTTATATATCCATGGTATTCTTTGACATAATTTTAGGGATTTTCACACTACAATTAACCCTATGTTACCACTTTTTAACCCAGTGTTTCACACTTAAAATGGCCGTTGCACTGCTTTTGAAACCTAGGTTACAAAGCCCAGTTCCAGAACAGTGTTTGTGCCACTTTTTAGGGTAGAGAGGAACATTTTCACTCGATAATCATGGACGGGTTTAGCAGTTGCGCACCCTATCTGTGTTTACACCAGAGTTTAACCCGTTTACATACGTGCCCTCCCGAGAACGTCAACAGGAAAACATACGCCCCCGGGAGTTCGGGGCCGTCCTGCTGCCACGGGCACCGAGGCTTAAGCCAAGGGAAGCCCGTACATTAATGCGGCCCTCGTAAACTCAGGGTTAATGTTCTTATTTGCATATTTACAGTGTCGATATGATGATTGGACAAAACAGCTTGCGCACGGACACTCAGTCTGCCAATGGAGCTGCTCTGCTCTTCTCTGGAAATGTCGCCAAGCAAATCAGATCTGTTTGTCTTTCGTCTTCTGAAATATGCCACGAAAACCTGGGGTTAAGGGCATTGTGAAAAGCCCTTTTCAGTGCTAAACCTGAATTGTGGTGCAAGAATGTTACAATGAAATACTTGGCAACAATTTCAAGTGTGAAAGTCCAATTCAAGTACCATTTTCCTTGTAGATGATAGTATAGTGTGGTGTTATTGTGTATTACCTCAGGGTGACGTGTTTTAGGGATCCTTATACAGGTGCTTCTAGCCTCAAGATCGACCACAAGCCCAGGCACTGACGGGAGTGTGTAACGGTAAAAACGGAAATCCTTGAAGAGTTAAAACAGAACAGAAATCAAGTAAAAACATATAAAGAGGGAGCAGTGTGTCAACAATTTATAACAAAGAGAGACAAGAATATGAAATGGGTCAGCAGTAGTCTCACCACTAAAAGCCTCATGATGCTGTTGTTAACAGGTCCAAAAAGAGGCTCTCTGAAGCGCACACTGAACAAGGGACAGGGATAAACTAAAAGACAGTGGGAGACACAAACAACTAAGTCAGAGCTTCCTAAAGGTTAGAGGTAATTAGTGATATAATTCTTTGAGTGCGTTCAGAGATTGTGAATGAGATCAGAGTTTTTAGACCATAGCAACATATGCTGCATTCAAATGTGCATACTTTTTCCCTTAATAGCATGCAAAATCCCCATTTAAAGTATGTCCAAAATAGTATGCCGAGGGTGTCAGATCATATACTAGTTCCAGTGGATTTTTAAAGTGTACATCCATGCTGCCTTAGCAGTTGTAAAAATGTAAATAACCTAAATAAACTAATAATTAATTTTAAGTAGGTCTGTCAATCCATTGAAAACAATTGTGCATCATGCATTAGAATGAGAACAAAACTATTTCTGAGCTTGAAAGATACAAGAACTAAATCAATGTGGAACATTGTATCTCAAAAGGAGGACAATGTGGCCCCCATGTGTTACTTAAAGAAATAATTCACACAAAAATGAAAATTCTCTTATCATTTACTCACCCTCGTGCCATCTGGCTATGACTTTCTTTCTTCAGAACACAAATTAAGATTTTTAGAAGAATATTTCAGCTCTGTAGGTCCATTCAATGTAAGTGAAGGTGTGCCAAAATTTTGATGCTCAAAAGCTCATAAAAGTAGCATAAAAGTAATACATACAACTCCAGTGGTTTAATCCATGACTTCAGAATTGATATGGCAGGTGTGGGTGAGAAATATTTAAGTCCATTTTTTCTAGAAATTCTTCTCTCTGCCCAGTAGGTGGCGATGTGCATGAAGAATGTGAATCACCAAAAACACAAGAAGAAAGTGAAAGTTAAAGTGGAAATTGACTGGGCAGGGAGGAGAATTAACAGTAAAAAAGGAATTAAATATTGATCTGTTTCTCACCACATCTATCATATCGCTTCTGAAGACTTGGATTAAACCACTGGAGGCACACGGATTAGACTACTTTTATGCTGATTTATGTGATTTGTGGAGCTTCAATATTTTAGCACCGATTCACTTTCATTGTATGGACCAAAAGAGCTGAGATATTCTTCTAAAAATCTTAATTTGTGTTCTGCAGAAGAACGTCATACACATCCAGGATGGCATGAGGGTGAGTAAATGATGAGAGAATTTTCATTTTGGGGTGAATTATTCCTTTTTCAGTGTGATGTAACCCCTGTAACAAACAACTTTTCCCCAAGCCTGCTCCACCTCTATTGTGCAGGACATGACTGGCCAAGTGATCCTGCTTATTTTGCATTTTTTCGCATTCCTTGCATTGTTTGAACATGTTTTATGCACAACAATAACGCTCTGTCAGCATTAAGGGAAATTTAGACCCTACACATAAACTGATTTTAATGTAATAGTTTCATAATTACAATTTAAAATGGTGATCAGTGTATTGAAAATAACTTCTTAATCTTTTCTGTTATCATGTCTACCTTTTATTTTTTGAAATCAGATTCATGTAGTGTTTATCATTATAGGTTTTGCAACACAGTACTCAATGCTCACTACTCATGAGTACTGTGTTGCAAAACCTATGATGAGCTACTCTTTTACTCTTACTTGAGTAGTTTTCAGGACAGCTACTTTTACTCTACTCACACTACATTTTTTGGAAGTAACAGTACTTCTACTTGAGGATGATTTTTCAGTACTCTTTCCACCTCTGGTTAAATTGACACCCCTAATTTTAAGGAAATAAATTTTGCTAGATACTAATGCTAACTTCTTAACACAAATAGGGTGTCTCCCAAGCTCCCTATGTCATGAATCAGTATATTGTGAACATGAATTCAGGCACTGGCACGGGTGTTCATACACTGAGCATTGGGACACTTATGACTCATTTACCTGCAACACGATAACGAGGTTGCATGTTTAAATGCAGCTGGAATTAATCAGCATCATCACTGTACAAATGGCACTATAGACTTTAAAACGTATGGCGTTATTATGTAAGATAAATGACATAAATGAAAGAAAATATTCAAAAGGAGTGTTTTTTTATATTTTTCTAACAATTATATTTAAAAGATTGTTTCCCTTTCATGAACATTATGGATGAAAAATAATTGTCTTTTAAAGAGAAAATAATAAGACTTCAGAAGACCTCACAATGTTGAAACACAGTAAGCAATAGTGCATTCTGGGAATTTTTAGGGTGTGAACATTTCAGTGCACTGGAATGATTTTGCAATTGAGTCAGCCTAGAGATGGCAGACTCCCTGGTCAGTGCCCTGACTAGTGATCTACGGAGGTGATTGACACACAGCAAAGGGGTCTGTGATATCAAGACACAATTAATACATTGAGTATAGCTTATAATAATATATAATATCTGCCATAAATTAATTATCAGGAGTGCTAATTTGATCATTGTGAAATTGAGTTTGAGTTTGTTTGTGTACCTGTCACTGCATGTGGAACTTGCATCAAGCCTGGCAGATAAACTTTTTCAAATAATGTGTTATTAAATGCATTTTAAAATAAAAAAATATATATCTTTGTATGTCGAAAACACTCAGTATGAATGCTGTAACCTGTTAATATGGGCTGCTTTCAAATGCGGTGTGAAACAAGCCTAAGGTCATTCATAAATACAGGCACTTTATCCATAATCCCATTTTAAACTGTTTCCTTACATCTGTACTCCGCTCCTAAACGTAGCATGAGTCTCAAAGGAAAGGCTTTGGCCCAGGGTGTCTCTGCACGGAGCAAGAGGAGCCCAAACAGGAATGGTGGTGCAGGTAAAGGCAAGCCCTCCAGGGACTGGAATGTGGGATGCACGTACAGAATGCCAGCATGCTCATTATTACCCAGAAAACCGCGGGATACCAAAGAGTGACTTAGGTGATTCAGAAGCTTTCCTGCTGCTTGTAGAAACAGAAAGATTAATATTTATCAAGCCATTGCATGTTTTCAGTTCAATGGTTGGTTAATTGCTGGTGTTTGAAATGTCACCTGTCTGGGCATCCCAGTAAATCTGTATGAAATGGTTGAAAATATCAGTCGGGAATCGCTTCTCTTCGGGCAAACATTGCAGCAAAATTATCACCTCTGGCTGTCCAACAGCGTGCATTCCCTTTGACATAACACACCAGCATCGGCGGTTCACATCTACAGGAGGGCACACACACACACACACACCTTAATCATCCACATAGGCACACTTCAATATTTTTATCTAAAGTACAGAACATGCACACAATGGGGGTTGCATCAAAAACTTGACTCGTCAATTGCTTTGCCATTAGTCGATGCAATGGGTCTGTGATGACTTGTTGTGCTTATTCTAGATGGCAACAGCAGGAGGAAAATTCACGTTGTATTTGCGAGCACATATATTTGCATACACTGGTGGCCAAAAGTTTGGAATAATGTACAGATTTTGCTCTTATGGAAAGAAATTGGTACTTTTATTCACCAAAGTGGCATTCAACTGATCACAATGTATAGTCAGGACATTCATTATGTGAAAAGTTACTATTACAATTTGAAAAAAAAAAATCCCAACTATTTCAAGGAGTTATCATCAAAAAATCCTCCACGTGCAGCAATGACAGCTTTGCAGATCCTTGGCATTCTAGCTGTCAGTTTGTCCAGATACTCAGGTGAGATTTCACCCCACACTTCCTGTAGCACTTGCCATAGATGTGTCTTCTTGGGTACTTCTTACGCACCTTACAGTCTAGCTGATCCCACAAAATCTCAATGGGATTAACATCCATAACACTCTTTTCCAATTATCTGTTGTCCAATGTCTGTGTTTCTTTGTCCACTCTAAACTTTTCTTTTTGTTTTTCTGTTTCAAAAGTGGCTTTTTCTTTGCAATTCTTCTCATAAGTCTCTTGCACCCCTGAGCCTTCTCTTTACTGTTGTACATGAAACTGGTGTTGAGCGGGAATAATTAAATTAAGGTGTCAGCCTTCTCAAACTAGAGACACCGATGTACTTATCCTCTTTTTTAGTTGTACATCTGGCCTTCCACATCACTTCCTGTCCTTGTTATGTCCAGTTTGTCTTTGAAGACTGTAGTGAACACCTTTGTATGAAATCTTTTTTTTTTTTTTTTTGGCAATTTCAAGTATTGTAAAGCCTTCATTCCTCAAAACAATGATTGACTGATGAGTTTCTAGAGAAAGCTGCTTCTTTTTTTTTTTTTTGTGCCATTTTTGACCTAATACTGACCTTAAGTCTATTGCATACTTTGGCAAATCAAAAACAAACACAAAGACAATGTTAAGCTTCATTTAATCAAATAGTTTTCAGCTGTGTTTGATACAATGGCAAGTGATTCTCTAGTACCAAATTAGCAATTTAGCATGATTACTCAAGGATAAGGTTTTGGAGTGATGGCTGCTGGAATGGGGCCTGTCTAGATTGATCAAAAATGACTTTTTTCAAATAGTGATGTGCTGTTTTTTACATCAGTAATGTCCTGAATATACATTGTAATCAGTTGAATGTCACTTTGGTGAATCAAAGTATCAATTTCCTTCCAAAACAGCAAAATCTGAACATTATTACAAACTTTTGGCCAGCAGTGTATCTACAAGCAAATATATTTGTAAATCCGCAAAAGACGACATGAATCTGGAGCATTTTGCACTCACAAAGCACATCTGAGCTCATTCGGAACTTTCAAATACAAGGCAAAATTCTTGCAGACCACTCTGAAATTAATCTAATTTAATCCAGAGGGTGACAGAAACTATAAGTGTGTGGGATATAACTGGATTTTTGTTTCTTACCTAGCTGTGTGGGCATTCTCTCCACTTACTTACACTACGACACTGTACAAAGCACTTATAACTCTTGTTTACATTCAGATTACAAACACATATGCGCTCACACACAATGGATTTGAAACGATTGACTAGACAGACAATAAAACTGCTTTAATCACAATATAATGTACCATACCGATTTGTACAGGTTCCACATGTCAAATCACCAAAACCATAAATCCATCAACTGCGGTGTGTCATTAAGAACGTACAACTGACAATCTTCACCACAGCCAGGAGGTTTGCATTGAGCACAAACACCAAAGGCTCTGCAAGACCTCTCTCCAGCTCTTCTAAGAGTGATGACTCCGTTCTCTTCTCCTCCAAAGTGTAGTCTGAACAAGAACACAAGAACAAAGCTCCAAATGCTTTACAATCACACATGAACAATCATAAAGTGATTGTTAATTAGTTTAATATGGGTAAGTTGGAGACCCACTGTTTGAGAAACTTGGTGAACTATTCCTTTAAGCTTACTTTAGTCAGCCAGAGCTAACGTTTCAGATTGTTTAATATGTGGGAGAGTGACTGCATAGATGCGTTCATACCTCCTTTGACCCCTGTTGATGTAAGAATAGGGGGAAGGTCCTTTGGTGGAGTTGATTTTGTGGAATTTCCATTAAGACCACTGACTTCATCTCCTGCTCTGAAGTCAGACACTTCCTACAACAGAGAAATCAATGGATGTTATTGTGCTTTTGTAATAAAACTTAAATTAGTTTTATTAATAAATAAATAAATTAATACATTTTAATCCAATTAAAAGGCATATATATTGTCACGTGACCCGGAGCAAGATGGCCGCTTGAGATTTCACTCTGCTTTCAAGCAGCAACGCGACAAAGGTTTTCCTATTTTTTTCTTCGACTGAAGACTGTGACTAACAATCGGCCACATACACTGCCAATGAGGGCCAACATGGTGAAGCTAGCACCTTAGAGCTAATTGGTACGGCAACAATGGATCAGATTCTGGGGGAGGTAAAGTCTGTTGCCACTCGTGTAAACAATGTGGATGAATCAGTTAATGCTCATTTGGATACAATTGACAGAGCTCTGGGTGATAAAAAAACATGTGTCGACTCGGTCGAGCTCTGTCTTTCTAATCTCTTTAACCAGGTATCTGTCTTAGAAAAATGCATGGAGGAAGCCAAAATTCTGATTTAGTAACCACAACACCCAACTAACCACTATGGAGAAAACAGTGGAGCTACTACAGCTGAAAGTTGATGACCTGGAGAACCACGGCCACTGGAAAAACTTGAAAATGTTTAATCTTCCAGAGAAGGAGGAGGGTGCTACTCACTTTGCGGACTATCTCCGTGCAATCCTTCTAACTTTTGTCGCCTTACCTGCTGACTTTTGAACAAGCCCACCGACCTTGGGCTCTCAGCCTAACTCTGTATACACCTCTGAGAATTGTTCTGGTGCGTTATCTTCGATATTCTCAAAGAGGCTTTAGAGGCAGCTCTAAAGAAGTGTGATATCCTTCATGACGGCTCCAGATTACAGTTTTATCCTGATCTGTCTGCAGAAGTTTTAACGGAGACTACTAGAGTTTGACAACATGTACCATGGTTTTGCTTATCCAGGCCGGCTCCGATGCATTAACGAAGGGCAGATTCGCCTTATTGACAGTCCTGAGTCAGCTGCTGCTTTCATGGAAACTCTTAACTGAGGTAGTAGTCTTCTACTCTCCACCGGTTATGATGGAGAAAGATGGACTTATACACAACAAAGCCCCCACTAATCATCTTTTGTTGCTGTGCTGAAAAATTGTGTAACAGAGCTGAACTTATTTATAGTGCCTTTATTGATAATAAGAAATTATTATTGGTATTATCATTATTAGAATTTTTTTTTAATTAATATATTAGAATTTTTTTAAAATATGTATGTAAACTCAGCAAAAAAAGAGACGTCCTCTCACTTTCAACTGATTTTATTTTAAGCAAACTTAACGTGTAAATATTTGTATGAACATAAAAAGATTCAACAACTAAGACATAAACTGAACAAGTTTCACAGACATGTGACTAACAGTAATGGAATAATGTGTCCCTGAACAAAGGGGGGGGTCAAAAATCAAAAGTAACAGTCAGAATCTGGTGTGGCCACCAGCTGCATTAAGCACTACAGTGCATCTCCTCCTCATGGACTCCACCAGATTTGCCAGTTCTTGCTGTGAGATGTTACCCACTCTTCAAATCAATCAAATCAAATCACTTTATTGTCACACTACCATTTACACAAGTGCAACAGTGGGTGAAATTCTTGTGTGCAGTTCCGAGCAACATTGCAGTCATGACAGTGACGAGACATATACCAATTTACAATAAACAACATATTTTTGTACACATATCAAATGTACACATAATTACACAAGACAATAATAATATACAATGTACAGTAAACAATACACACAATATAGAATGCACATACAATAAAAAAAATAAAAAGTATATAAAAAATATATATATATTAGCTGTAGTTGTATTGTGGAGAATATAATTATGTCCAGTGTGAGATAATAGATTAATAAAGTGCAGTGCTGATGTATATTGATTGTGAGAGATCAAGTGTTCAGAAGTCTGATTGCTTGGGGGAAGAAGATGTCATGTAGTCGGCTGGTACGGGTCCTGATGCTGTGATACCACCTGCCTGATTGTAGCAGTGAGATCAGCCCATGACTCGGGTGGCTGGAGTCTCTGATGATCCAACAAACTTTTTTCACACACCGCCTGTTATATATGTCCTGGAGGGAGGGAAGCTCACCTCCGATGATGTTTCTGGCAGTTCGCACCACCCTTTGCAGGTCTTTGCGGTTGTGGGCGGTGTTATTGCCGTACCAGGCAGTGATGGAGCCAGTCAGGATGCTCTCTACAGTGCTGGTGTAGAACTGTATGAGGATGTGGTGGTTCATTCCAAACTTCCTCAGCCATCTCAGGAAGAAGAGACACTGGTGAGCCTTCTTCACAACGGCCTCAGTGTGGACGGACCATGTAATGTGGACACTGAGGAACTTGAAGCTGCTGACTCTCTCCACCATGGTGATGGTCTTCCACCAAGGCACTTGCAATTTCCCAGACATTTCTGGGGGGAATGGCCCTCACCCTCTGATCCAACAGGTCCCAGACATGCTCAATGGGATTGAGATCCAGGCTCTTTGCTGGACATGGCAGAACACTGACATTCCTGTCTTGCAGGAAATCATGCACAGAACGAGCAGTATGGCTGGTTGCATTGTCATGCTGGAGGGTCATGTCAGGATGAGTCTGCAGAAAGGGTACCACATGAGGGAGGAGGATGTTTTCCCTGTAATGCACAGCGTTTAAATCGATGGTAATGACAACAAGCTCAGTCCGATGATGCTGTGTCACACTGCCCCAGACCATGACGGACCCTCCACCTCCAAATCGATCCCACTCCAGAGTACAGGCCTCGGTGTAACACTCATTCCGTACACGATAAACGCGAGTCCGACCATCACCCCTGGTGAGACAAAACCGCGACTCGTCAGTGAAGAGTACTTTTAGCCAGTCCTGTCTGGTCCAGCGAAGGTGGGTTTTTGCCCATAGGTGACGTTGTTGCCGGTGATGTCTGGTAAGGACCTGCCTTACAACCGGCCTACAAGCCCTCAGTCCAGCCTCTCTCAGCCTATTGCGGACAGTCTGAGCACTGATGATGGGATTGTGCATTCCTGGTGTAACTGGCTGTTGTTGTTGCCATCCTGTACCTGTCCCGCAGGTGTGATATTCGGATGTACCGATCCTGTGCAGATGTTGTTACACATGGTCTGCCAATGCGAGAGCAGTCAGCTGTCCTTCCTATCTCCCTGTAGTGCTGTCTTAGTCATCCAACAGTACGGACATTGCAATTTATTGCCCTGGTCACATCTGCAGTCCTCATGCCTCCATGCAGTATGCCTAAGGCACATTCGCACAGATGAGCAGGGACCCTGGGCATCTTTTTTTGGGGGGTTTTCAGAGTCAGTAGAAAGGTCTCTTTTGTGTCCTAAGTTTTTATAACTGAGACCTTAATTGCCTACCATCTTTAAGCTGTTAGTGTCTTAACGATCAAACAAGCATGGAAAACATTGTTTAAACCCTTTACAATAAAGATCTGTAAAGATTTTTACAAAATTATCTTAAAAATATAGTGTCCTGAAAAACTATCTAAAATATATATGTATGTTTCTGGGTCATGGCACCATTGTGTGATGCCCCTGTTCTACCCGCTCCATACGGGACTCAAACTGGAGTCTCCTGCATGGGAGGCAGGTGCACTAACAAGGAGGCTAAAGGCTACAGCCCTTAGCATCAGTTGCCAGTGCACCTCTTGAGGTCAGGAGAGTGAGGTTTATACACAACGCACAGCTATCTATCAGCTGGCTACCATTATATATATATATATATAAGCAATCATAAGACATAAGCAATCTCCCACAGTCCCAAATCTGAAAGCGTTGGTGAATGGAAGGACCAAACTGAATATGGATCACATCTGTCACATTCAAAAGCTATTGCTTTTTACCAAACATAAATATTATGAATATGGTAACAAGCCCAGCCGCTTACTTGCTCATCAATTGAAGAATAAGAATAACGATCGTTCCGTTAATATGATAAGGAATGTGGATGGTGACATTTCAAGTGACATGGCTTTCCGCTAGAAATTTTTAAAAGGTTCTGGACAAAAATCCATCCAATTTTTATGCCTGCAATTAATAATATTTGGAAAGGTGATATTTACAGAATTTATCAAAATTGGAAGAAGCCACAATCTTAGACAAATCTCTCAAAGGGATTATTTCAAAGTTTTATGCTCTATTGTTGTATTGTGATTCTTCAGTTTGGAATTCTCTGAAGCCGTTATGGGAACAGGATCTGGGAGTAACATTCAGTTTCGCAGATTGGACTAAGATTTGTAATGGAATTTTTCCAAAATGTACTTCAATTTCTATTCATGAACAAATCATTTTCATAGGATTTATTTCACACCTGTTCGCCTCCATAGAATGTTCCTTAGTTGCTAAAATCCTAAAAAAGGGTACATTCTTCCATTTATTTTGGTCATGTGATCGTATCCAGCCTTTCTGGAAAGAGGTTCATTCTGTTATCCAGTAACCGGTAAATGGTTATATCATCCCCTTCATTTTATTTGGTGAATCACACTTCTGAAAACTTTTTTGATGCAGACAATCCTTCTATTTCTGGCTAAAAAAATTGTTTTGCTGCGATGGTCTACACCCCAGGTTCCCACGGCTGACATGTGGATATCAAAGATATCAACCTTTTGCCCATTGGAGAAATTAACTCGTGACCTCAATCATAAATCGGACAAATTCTGGAGACTCTGGATGCCTTATATAATTGAACTTATTTGTTATACATTTCAGAGCTTGTTGCTTGTTTGTCCGTTAATGTTATTGTATTATGTTAAATTTGAAAATCAATCAAATAAAAAAAATGTAAATGTCATATGTATATATATATATATATATTAACATTAACATTATCTGCCTTTTAATATGATTACAATTTATGAGATTTATAAGCAAAATGTAATAAAATTTAAATAAATATAATTTATATATATATATATATATATATATACAGGTATATTTAAAATGTATATATAAAATACAATAAAACTTTAAATAAATAATACAAATAAATAAAAATATGGGTCACTTAGGACTATCAGAAAGATATCCCCTCATACCACCTGAGCGAGCTCAGCCCTCTGTGTGTGGGACACACTCCTGTGAGTGGGAGTGCTATTGGCACTTCTAATTTCAGACTGAGGATGGAAATTATCGGCAAACCAAACTTTTTTCTGGTCCTTACGCAGCGTACCTGAAAAAAAGTTATAACAGTGTAATTCATGTGAAAATCAAAGCACATGTAATACTGCAGATTAAGAGTGGACTTCTTTACAACACTCACGGTTAATCAAAGTTGAATGACAGGTAACACATACACGACCCTCTTTCCCTCCAAGATGAGTCAATCTGAACCTTAGATCACAACACACCACACAAAAAACCTGTGAACCAAACAAACATAAAAACTAAATCATCATGCATAGACACACTATTGTTTTTTAATATTACTCACTATTATATTAAAGACTAGAAATACTTTTCATAGTTCACCCAAAAAGCAAGAAAAAGATTTGAGAGCTATAGTGCATGGGATGATTTTCAGCTAATAATTTTGGTTTATTCCTCACACAAAGCTATCACGTGGCCTCAGAAGACTTGAATTATCGAGCATGAGTCATGTGGACCACTTTTGTCCTAAACAGTCCCAGTTACTATTCACTTTTGCTTTTTAGAAAAGAGCAACCTTGACATTTTGCTTACTCATTTTCTTCTCCATGGACATTGATAAGTGTGAATTTATAGAAGGATGGAAATTGAGTAGATGATGACAGATTTTTACATTTTTGATAAACATTTCCTTTAATGCAGGTTAAAATGTCACAGGCAAATGTCAAGGCTATTTTACCCTCCATCTCCTTTCACCAAAACACATTCATCCACATGTAAATTTCTTTCCAATGAGTCTAACACAGTATCACACACTAACAAATAACATGATTTATCATCTCTCTCTCACCTTCCCACAGGCTCTACAGTGATGACGTCTTTTGGTGAAGGAGAATTTAGAGCCACATTTCATGCATGCTGGTGCCTGAGAATCCGGGACCCATTGAGGGGCAGTGGTACCCAGAGAACTGCAACGCTGCATTGGCAATACCCCGAGAGAACCCTTCCTTCCGGCAGAGTCAATGTTCTTAGGGCCAGACACTAGTGGTCCTTCCATTCCTCTGCTCTTACGCTCAGGAAATGACTCTAGTGTGGGGTCCGGGTGCACCGGGCTCCCTGTTTGGTGGTCTCCTGCAGTGTGTGTGTCATCCACAGGGGGCGGAGAGAGTCCCAACACAGCCTCTAGTGGTTCCTGCTCATTCTCTGCCCATTCTTTCTCCTCAATGACAGAGTCCTCTTTCAGACCAGGCCTCAGTTTATGCTGGTCCAAGAGAGACTCGCTAGAGTCCTTGAGGGTGGAGTACCCAAAATGGCGCTCACCCCAAACAGACAGAGTGGCAGTTACTGCTTGCCTCATAGTCTCAATGATGGGAGCTCAAGGTTAGTGGGTTACTGATCATACTTCAGCTAACCTTGAGCTTAAATTTATCTTCAATCCAGCATGACTTGGCCCGCACAAAGTCCTGCCAAAAGATGAGTCAGATATTAGTTCCCAATAGGCCTTTGGATTTGTCACGAGTCACAAAACCATTGCTCTCTAATTTAAAAAGGTAGGAAAGACCAGGGATTATAGTAACACTCTGATCATGGTACTAAATGGCAACTACATATTTGCCATACTCTAATAGGTAAAGAATACATGATGTAAAAAAATTTAAATAAATATATGTGGTAAACACTTAGCAGTGTCATGAACTTGAGTGCAAATCCAGTTTTTGGAAAATGAACTGTAAATTTGTAAAGCTTGTTACTGTAAATATTAATAAAAGCAATTTTCTTCTAACATATCAGCAAAAAAATCCATTACATTTATTTTATATTTGTTTTCTTTTCATAGTCTTTCTTTTTAAGGATGACTTTTGGCCTGTCCTCAGCCCCAGCCCAGAGTTTCCAACTTCTCCTTAGGTATTAACAAATACGCACATTTTGATTTGAAAAAAAAATTATTAAAAAATTGCAGCCTCAGCTTTCTGTTCTTGGCTGACAGAAGTGGAACCCGATGTGGTCTTCTGCCGTTGTAGCCCATCCTCAAAGTTCGACATGTTGTGCATTCTGAAATGTTATTCTGCTCACTACAATTGTACAGAGCGGTTATCTGAGTTACCATAGCCTTTCTGTCAGCTCGAAACTGTCTGGCCATTCTCCGTTGACCTCTTTCATCAACAAGGTCTTTCTGTCCACAGAACTGCTGCTCAATGGATTTTTTTTAGCATCATTCAGAATAAATTCTAGAGAGTGTTGTGCGTGAAAATCCCAGGAGATCAACAGTTACAGAAATTCTCAAACCAGCCTGTCTTACTTCAACAATCATGCCACAATCCAAATCACTGAGATCAAATGTTTTCCACATTCTGATTGTTGATGTGAAAATTAACTGAAGCTCCTCACCCATATGCATGATTTTATGCATTGTACTGCTGTCACATGATTGACTGATTAGATAATTGCATGAATAGGTGTACAAGTGTGCCTAATAAGGTGGATGGTGTGACTATATAGACAGAATATATATATATATATATATATATCAGCAATATTTTGCTGTTTAGGAAGGAAATTGGTACTTTAATTGACCAAAGCAGCATTCAGCTGATCACAAAGTATAGTCCTGACATTACTTATGTTAAAAACAGCACATCACTATTTGAAAAAAGTTATTTTTGATCAAATCTAGACAGGCCCCATTTCCAGCAGCCATCACTCCAACATCTTATCCTGGAGTAATCATGCTAAATTGCTAATTTGGTACTAGAGTATCACTTATACTTATAATCACTTATGCCATTATATCAAACACAGCTGAAAGCTATTTGATTAAATGAAGCTTAACATTGTCTTTGTGTTTGTTTTTGAGTTGCCACAGAATGAAATAGTCTGGCATGTCTTAAGGTCAATATTAGGTCAAAATGGTTAAAAAAAAAAAAGAAACAGCTTTCTCTATAAACTCATCAGTCAATCATTGTTTTGAGGAATGAAGGCTATACAATACTTGAAATTGCCAAAAAAAAAAACAAAAAAAAAACTGAAGATTTGATACAAAGGTGTACACTACAGTCTTCAAAGAAAAGGGACAACTGGCTCTAACAAAGACAGAATTACCCACTAAATACCAGTTTCATGTACAACAGTAAAGAGAAGACTCAGGACTGCAGGCCTTATGGGAGGAATTGCAAAGAAAAAGCCACTTTTAAAAAAGAAAAAGAAAAGTTTAGAGTGGACAAAGAAACACAGACATTGGACAACCAATAATTGGAAAAGAGTGTTATGGATGTTAATCCCATTGAGCATTTGTGGGATCAGCTAGACTGTAAGGTGTGTGAGAAGGGCCTGACAAGACAGCCACATCTATGGCAAGTGCAACAGGAAGCGTGGGGTGAAATGTCACCTGAGTATCTGGACAAACTGACGGCTAGAATGCCAAGGATATGCAAAGCTGTCATTGATGCTCATGGAGGATTTTTTGATGAGAACTCTGAAGTAGTTTAAAAAGTTCTGTAAAAACAAAATCAAATTGTATTAGTAATTTTTCACATTATTAATGTCCTGACTATACATTATTATCAGCTGAATGCCACTTTGGTGAATAAAAGTAATTTCTTTCCATAAGATCAAAATCTGTACATCATTCCAAACTTTTGGCCGCCAATGTATGTATATATAAACAAAAAAGAAAAAAAACCTGTCATAATTGCATAATCAACCTCTCAGGATGTAAACTCTAGCTATGGCTAAATTAACCGTAAATTTGTAAACCTTGTTATAGTCAACACTACTGTATATCCCAACATATATTTATTTTTGGTTAAACATTTTAAATTTAGCTCAAAATTGAAGAGTGCAATTTCTTAACACTTAAAAGTCTGATAGAATGAATGTTTAAAATACTTCTTAAAAATTTCTTTTTTTTAATGGAAATAGCACCGATTTTTGAATGAATTACCAAAAAACTAGTGTGCTACAGAGACTTTGTTTTCCTTAAAGCCATTTGTTGGCAAACACCCGTTTTTATGGGTGTATGTAGATAACCACATTCATAATGGTGCATTTGCTCAACGACCCTAAAGCTTAATGATGTTAATTGTAAAACAAATTCAGAGACAGAAATAATAAAAAATATATTTTTTACAAAATTGCTCAGCATTCACATCGCCCAAGGCTTCTGATTGGGAGCCCATGCGTGTCGCCTCACAGCACGTACATTCGTAGCGACACGACCAAACAGAAAGCATCGCGCGCTTGCAGTACACAGCTATGTTGATTAACAGGAACGTTTCAGTTTGTCGCGACGCAGAGAAGCGCGCTCAAGTGTAACAATATTAAACATTATAGTTTTTTCTTTGTCCATTCCGATATTGTGTTTTTTTTCTAAATCAAAAAAGTTATTTCAGGGTCTGCTAACGCACGCAGGAATCTGCGTTTGGTTATTATCTGCATTGCAGCAACCTTCATACGCGACAAAAAAAATCTCCTTTGTATTTTACATGAAAACACTATCTTGTTATAATGCAATATCACTTCTTGTTGTCAATACAAATGGGCTGCAAACGCATGTGTTCATATGGCTAATGCACATCACACTTGCTTGTGACTGCCTGCTGTTAACTACAGCAATGCGACAGCACCATCATCCAGAGCCAATTATCACATCCCATTTATAATGATTTCTCTTTCAGAAAAAACCCCGACCGCTGTCTGATGAAATAACTAACTAAGAGCTCAATATTAATACATTGGATGAGAAAAAGTTGAATTGAATTAGTTACCAGGACCACTGCATCCCATCACCACCTCACTGCGTTGTCTTCTGCTCATCATCCGAGGCTGCAGTGGCGCTTCTGATGACGTGCAGCATTACCTGAAGTCCTCAGCATGACGACTTTGTCCCTGCGAGTTTATATTTCTTCATAACACTGTTTCTTCCATTTCGGGCACTTTCCTGCCCCAGGGGTTTAAGTCAAATATTTTTTTACCATGGCTTCTTTGTTTATTTTTGATACTTCTCAAATCCTTTTATGTAGCCTATTTAACTATTTGTGTCGTGTCCCAGCAGCCTTTTAATATTAAACTATGAAAATCCATAATTAAAAAAGTGATTCAATGTTTAAAGCAATGACCATCTAAACAAAGTGAATTTAAAAAATCATGTCAATATTTATGCTGACAGTATCTCTATCAATCTTCAAAAATTAGGACTGTCTCAGTTATACCATAATTTCCACCAAATAATTTTTTGCCTAACCCAAAAAACTAAGTTAGTGTACTTTTTAACTACATAGTTGAAAAAAAGAGGTAAATATCACTTGAGCAGATCATTTTTATTGAGTGTAATTTCCAATAAAGCTGTATTTTGACAAACTATGCAAAAAAAATTGAAAATATTATTTAATTGTGTATTTACGATATGTTATCTATGAAATTGTCCATAGCAAGACAAAGGAATCTTTTTATTTCGAAATGTAAAAAAAAGTCACAAAAATGTAATTTTTTGTTCTCACCATCATTTCCACCATGTAATCTATTAAACACCGTACAGAATTTGAGATGGTGGAAATTTTCATGAAAAATCCAAAAACAAAATAAATACAACACTATACATTGTTATTTCCTGTGGTGCATGCGCATACTTTTGGAAATTTTTTAAATACAAATTAAGTAAACTAGAGAGAGTCTGAAAAATGTCCAGCACTTTCTAGAAGTCCACAATAATGGAGAGTACTGTTAAAGAAACACCCAGCATATGTAAATCAATTTTGTGCACCTAAGCGTATAAAACGAATACAAATGCTGGGATCGGATTGTCGTATATCGGATCGCATATGAAGTGGTTATCCAAGTAACCAGTTTCCACCAAAATGTCAGTTAATAAAGTTGTTACCACATAAACTACAATACAACTGTGGTAACCTGGCATTTCCCACCACTACATAAAGAAAAAAGTATAGAAATACAGTGTATATAATAATAGCATACTGTATGTATAAAACTTCCAGTTTTTCATGATTACAGGACTTTTAATAATACTTTTGTGGCGATTGATTTCACAAAAACATTTCTAGTCAATTAAATATTTTAGAGCCGATCATAACTAGAAACTGCATATTAACTACAGACTTTTTCAGACCTGGAAATTAAACCTTTTAAATGAATGTACTTTTTAAATGCATATTTACTTATTATTGCTTAACAGTAATAACAGTTTGAGTGTACGTTATTTTGGTGAAAACTTCAGTTTATTCTAAATATTTTAAGGGAAAGTCTATTTTAGTCTTAGGGGACGATTATGTAGACTAAATAGGATTGTGCTGACCTTATGACAAATCCCTTCAAACATTTTCAGTAAACCAAAGAACCACATAGAAAAGTTTTATTTATCTTTAATTAACAGGAAATAATAATTAAGACTATTCTTCATAGCCACAGCAGTCAAATGATCAACTAGCATTTTGGTTAAGACTTATACCCATTAAGCTTGTAACCATCTGTCTTCCTGTATAAGCGCAGGAGAATGGTCTGGGAAGGATCTGGACAGCCAATTCATGATATAAAATTTTCTTGTTTGCTGGATAGTGTTGAAATGATATGTCTGTCACTCTAGTTTAAAAATACTGCAAGTGTCTTCATCCCGAACTGAATTACTGAAGGTCCAATGATCAGTTCGCCTCGTTCTTTGATGCCTCGTCAAAGTTCTCTACAAGATCTGTGCAAATATAAAATGACTTAACACTCATCCAGAATTAACATATCATTTTATGTTCATTAACAAAAGAAAAGAGCAACATAAAATTTTATACCTGGCACGTCATCATCTTCTTCCTCAATATCTTCAGCTTTTGGAGCTTTGTTGTCAAGAACTTGAAATATAACAAGAAAAAAAAACATGTAACTGTGTAAATGTTTATGCCTCTACAATAAACTCCCCCATATTAAAACCCCCTCTTCACTCACCTTGTCTGGGGAACTGCTCAGCGAGTTTGCGCAGACTTGTGAGACTGTCCGCACCGAGTTGACTAAGGATTCCTGGAAGCATTTCTGTAAGCTGCTTGGTCTCTGCGTGGCCCGTGATGGCAAAGGTATTGGCAGAGAGAGATGCCTGCACTTTGGGGTTATTAAAGTGAATGACTGTGCCATCATCTTTAATCATATTCACCTGTAAGGTAAAAAGATCAAATTCACAATGCCTTCTCAAACAGGACAGAGGGAGAACAACAACAACAAAAAAAAGAGTGAAGAGCTAATTAATCTACCTCTTCAATGCCAGCTATGTTATTAACAGCAAGTTTCTTTAATGAACTCTGGAGTTTCTTGTCATCAGCTGTTGCTGTTCTGTGCACCACCTTCTTCTTTCTACGTGCTGTGCCCTATTGAAAGCAAAAACAAAACAGAGCAAATAAGACAGAAAATATATGAATAAATGAACAACATCTTATATCAATGACATTGTAGAGTTCAATCAACCAATCATGGATTATTTTGTCTGGTCCAACATGATCCTCAAAAATTTGTGGTTACAAAAAATAAGAATAAGATTGCTTTTTAAAATGAAATGTACAGCACTTCTTACCTTGCCCCCTATTCGGACCTGGGCTTGAAGTTTAGCTAATTTCTCTTGGTTCATTTTGACTTCTGAAACGATGACAAGCAAAAACTTTATTTTTCACCAGGGGAATTATCATCATTGCAAGATTGGTTATATGGTTATGGTATTACCATCTATTGTTTGCTTACATCATTCAGTTTGAATGATAAATTAATATATATATATATATATATATATATAAATGCATAAATACACTGTTTAGTGCATACGTTTGCATTCGCTTTGCAGAATCTGCAAGATGTTTATAATTAATAAAAATAAGAAAGGATCATAAAATTGCATTTTGTTTATTTAGTAATGCCCTGATTAAGCTATTTAATTTAACAGATATGCACATATAATCCACAAGACAATTTCTACGTGTGTGTTTGTATTTATACTAGGGCTGCCAATCGATTAAAAATGTTAATCTAATTAATTACATGATGTCCCGATTAAATAATTGCGATTAATCGCATATACAAATATTTGGTGAGAAAGCCCCTCATATAACAATAATTCGATATATCATGTTGAAAAAAATTATACATAGTTATATCTAAATATTTAACATTATTATTTAATAACTAGAAGACCTCATAGTTACTTTAGAAATGTACTCAACTTTTATTTGCACCCAGTAATTTTTTTCCTTATTCAAAAAGTTTTACTCCTAAAGAAATTAATTGTAATTTCAAAACATATGTATAAAATGAGCACTCACATGAGATGAAGACTCATTTCAGTAATCTTATAAAAAGAGGTTTTATTCTACATGAAGAGGGTCCCATCATGGGGGCTGCCATGTTTGGATCACATGACAAACCGAATACTTACTGCTTAATCTTAGTTACCACCCTGTTTTTTGGAAACGTTCACTAATGGATTGAATTAATCATGGCTGACTGTGAATAGTATGGCATTTTTAACTGATAACTATTGCGTTTCAATGATCTACGCTGCTAGGTGTCACTGTAAGTCCAACGCTACATGGACAAAAATCTAATGAGCGCAGCTTTCAATTATGGCTTTGTTCATTGTACACAAATTAATATGGGAGATGTCAACGAAAACAAGTAAATTGAATTTCTACAATGGCACTAGTAAATGAAAACTATTGTGTTTGAATGATGCTGCATTCACTCCACAAGGTGTCAGTGTAAGTACAAGACAACATACAAAACAAAACAAGATCTTAATTACTATATTCAGGCATGTAAATTACAATTTGAAAATCCACATATACCTTAAAAGTTTGAAAAACAATATAATTTATCCGTCTAAAAGAATTACATATAAATATGGCTTGCACATTGATACAGAATGGTACAAATGTTACACGACAAAGCAACGACACATAAATGTTCACATTTTAACCACCTACACCAGCACAATCTACTGAGTTGAGCTAAGTAACTGTGCAGCCCTGCGAGTTTATTAATGCTGATGCGCCTATCAGTAGGCTACAAAGCCTCAACATCACAGAAAAAGTGATGAAATACAAAGATAGTATCCTGGCTTAATAGCTGGTGCATTGAAAAGAATAAGCCGTCTCTCCCTCACACACATATCATCACATGTCGTGGTGACAGCGAGCAGTGCTGGGGGAATAAAGAAAATCCTGACAGTGCATAATCTGCGTGAGTGTGAATGCGGCGTCCGCTGTGGAGATCAGCTAACATCACTGCGACCATAACAGCGCACACAACTCAAAATCTCATAAAAAACACGACACAATAAAACGAAGCAGATATGAAGAGTACATCTTAGTCATCGTGGTTCAAATATATTTGAACGAAACACGAAACGATATTCATTACTGACCTGATAAACACAGCTGCACAGAGAAACATGCGTTGAATGGACAAGGCGGAAGTGGTCATACTAAAAACGTCACGTTGGTTTTGTTGTTCTTATGGCGCATAACTGTGATGCTTCCCCCAAGCGGTTCGGCCTTAAATATTGGAAAGGTACAGCTATGCATCAAAGATTATATATATGGTAAGCTTAGTTCGTTTTATTAAATAAGTAAATATAAATATATTGATGTAAAAGTATAAATAAATAAAAAAGCTTTAATTTGGTGCTGTTGATCTTAAACTCATTTTATTACTTATTTGTAGCCAAATAATCAAGATTTCTCTGATTAGGCTACAAGCAAAAACAACAAAGTCTTCTGATGGTTATTTGCAGCTAAAAGACAACTGAAAGCTCAGCATTCTTTCTAGAAACTTCTCAATGTTAGTGACTCAAAACTTTATCATGAAAAACACTGAAAAATGTATCGTTCACAACAAATTAAAAAATCAGTACAAGTTGAAAAATTGATTACAATTCCTAGTACTTGTACTTGACTCATGCAGAGCGCAAGGGAGTGTAATCGAGCTTGAAATCATGATCGCCAAGGAGACTAAAAATTTATAGTGAAAAAGGAGTTATATTTTGGTGTGTTCTCACTCAAAACTGGACGGATTGCTTTAGTAGGCATTTATTAAACCACTGGAGTCATAGTGAAGTTGCATAGAGACTTGTGGGGGTCAAATCTTTCCCAGTCTTTCAGGGAGGCATAAACATAGAGAGCCAAAGAGCCATTGATCAGATGTCTGAAGAAATCAGTCACCACCAGACCTCCAGCGGAGAGGAGAAAGGCTGCTTTAGACTTGATTCTGAACCTGCGGTAGGCTTTGATTAGGATGAGTAGGGCCAGAGTGTTGCAAATGATGCCTACCGACATTGAGATGGCAGTTGAGGTCACAGACACTTCCCTTTTGGTACAGTTCCCATTACACGCATAGCTCGACGCCAAGCATCCAACTTTTGCTGACCCATTGTAAGTCATGATTGGCACTGCAAATAAACAAAAACATTAGTGACATCTTTTAAGTAGCACAAAATTAAATACAAATATTAGATTTCTTAGTTCAAAAATGACAAGAAAAAAAAACAAGTCGGATGAGATATTTCTATGGCATTTATATACACATTAAATTAGCAACACTTTAGAGACCCAAAGTGTAATTAATTAAAACCTCTGTTTTGTTCCTAGTGCTGCCAAAAAAAAAAAAAAAACTTTCAAAAAGAACAAACCTGTCTGTAAATTGCATTGACACAACTTTCTACAAGACATATTTTTGGACTTGCATAATGAATTTCGTTTTATTAAATGCATGAAATATGATTTAAAAGTTTACAATTTATTAAATATTTAACTGTCCGATTGTAGCTAACCATACTCAGGTAATAATTTCTTTACAGACAATTCTTTCAAAATTGTGCTCACCCGAATCAATTATCAGTGGAGTTTCAGCGGTCCAGATTAATTCGTTCCTCCGGCGGAAATACCGGTTGAAATGCACTGGGACTGACACGTATCAGTCATGATAGGTATGTGGTTTGTTTACATTTCTTGAATATAGCAGTCCTCAAATAATTGGCAAAATATTGCTAAAGAAAATATCAGTTTCTTTGACTTACGACTTTACTCTAACAGACACCGCAACAGGCTATTCCCAGTCCTACTGGTGCCAAAATGAGCAAGAACAACATTCGCTGCATCAGCCAAATTGTGCTATCACGCGCGGGACGATTCCTAGATTAACCACACGCTCAGATTCACTTGCAGGAACAGTTATATTTAGATATCTAAAGTACCTCGTTAAAAACTAGAACTAGACCTTAAACTAGAATGATTACGTTTTAAATCGGTTCAGTGATATTATTATAGTTTTGGATTTTTAATTTCGTTTTAATTTATATTTTATATTCAATTTGCCATTACAATTTAGTTTAGTTTTTGTTAGTTTTCACAGTTTGTCTGTTAGTTTTAGTTTAGTTTTTAAAGTTTTTTTTTTCTTCATCAGTTCTTTAGTTTAGTTAGTTTTTAGTGTAGTTTTAGTATTTTTTTATGTCTGCCAAAGCTGAACATTTACTGGTTTAATTTAAAGTCTAACTGCATTACATTTCTCAGGGCAGTCTTGTGTTACCTCAATCTAGTGGTATTTTCATGTTTAATGTGGATTGTAAATGTTTTGCAAATGTTATAATATAGGATGAATATGGGTAAAGTGACAAAGGACATTTAGCTTGATCCACATTGTATCCGTATGCATTTCCTTAAATTATTATAATATATTATTACTAAACTAATCTTTGGGGAGTAAGCAATTAGTTCACCCAAAAATGAGAGTTGTCTTATAATTTATGCACCCTCATGCTATCCCAGATGTGTCTGACTTTCTTTCTTCAGCTGAACATAAACAAAGATTTCTAGAAGAATATTTAAGCTCTGTAGGTCCATACAATGCAAGTCAAATGATGTGTGGGTGAGAAACAGATCAATACTTAAGTCCTTTTTACTGTAAATATGGACATCAGCAGTCTCTTTGATTTCAAGCTTGATAATATTTCCCAGTGCCATACAGCATTCTGCAAACTGTACTAGTAAGTGTATTTGAGCTTGAACTCATGATCGTTCCTGTAGGTTACAATTGCAAGATGTACAGTGAAAAAGTAGTTACATTTTGAAAAGTTCTCACCTAAAACCGATTAGATCACTTCAGAAGACATGGATTACATATTTATGGATTACTTTTATGCTGCCTTTTGTACTTCTTGGAGCTTCAAAGTATTGGACCACATTGACTTTGTATTATATTGTATTGTATGGACATACTGTCACAGTCCTGTCACTCTGTCAGTCTGGGTTTTGGCCGGACAGGACCATGGCATCATCATCCCATGTCTGTCTTGTGTTTCGTTGTCTGTCTTCCCGGCCACAGAGGCCGTTCTCAAGTCGCTGTCAGAGCTGCCGGCCATGGAGACCGTTCTCCATTCACTGCCTTCACTCACAGCCACCGAGAACATTTTCCTGTCACTGCCAGTGCCCCCGGTCAATGAGCCAGCACCCATGCCTGCCAGCAAGGCTACCACGGTCAATGAGCCTGTTCCTGAAGCCTCATCTGTCCCAGAGCAAGTGTCCTTGGTTACGAAGGCTGTTACCACATCAGTGCTTCTGGCCACCTAGAAGAGTTGGTGGAAGAGGAGAAGGGCTCCTGCTCCCCAGTCGCTGCCAGCCATGGAGGCCGTCTGTCTGTGCTTCTGGCCACAGAATCCATTCCCCTGTCATGGCCAGTGCCAGAGTCTTCCACAGCTCCACCCCCTGAGCCGCTCCCTCCTGAACTCTGTCTAGTAGCCACCCTCCAGTTACTGCCCCTGGTCAACAGCCGGCATACAGTTCACTGCCACCTGTCTAGCGGCCACCCAGTCCTCTGACCTCTGTCCTGCAACCGCCGCCCAATACTCTGTCGCCTATGCCCTGAGGCTTCCTCCAAGTCCGCCAGACCCCACCTTTGCCCTGAGGCTTCCTCCCAGGCCACCAGACCCCGGCCATGGTGGCTGTTCCCCAGTGACTTCCAGTGCTGCCGGCCACGGAGGCCTTTTCCCAGTTGCTTCCAGTGCTGCCATCCACGGAGGCCTTTCCTTAGTCAGCTCCCGGCCACGGAGGCTGTTCCCCTGTCACTGCCTACGCTCTTAGCCATGGTGGCTGTTCCCCTGTCACTTCTAGTGCCCCCGGCCATGGTCAAGGAGCCAGCACCCATGCCTGCTATGGTCAAGGAGCCAGCGCCCCAAGCCACGGAGGCCATTCCCCTGTCGCTTCCAGCGCTCCCGGCCACGGAGGCCATTTCCCTGTTGCTGCCAGCGCTCTCAGCCAAGGAGGACATTCCTCAGTCACTGCCAGCACTCTATATTGTCTTGGCGATGTGCGCTCATGCCATTCGGGTGTTTTCGGGTCTCGTGAAAGCACATGGCGTTGCTTCTGTTTTGCCGCATGTCTCTCTGTCTTACGTCATACCCTGCCTCCTTGTTTGCTTATTATTAGTTCATTTCTCCTGTTAACCCGTTTGATTTCTCTCACTATTTTATTCTCCTCGTGTTTGCTGTCCAGTGCCAGTTCGTCTTGTTTGTTCAGTCAGTGTTTGTCTCATGTTCAGTAGGGCTATTTTGTTTCTTATCAGTCTGGTTTCCCATCCCTGTTCGGTCCAGTCGGTCCTGGTCCCTCTTCAGTTAGCTCCACCCTGGACTTGTTTTTTTTTCCCCTTGAGGGAGTTTTAGTTTGCTTTTTGATTTATTTTTGTAAATAAATAATTTCCTTTTTTTCACTCCGGAGCCTCATTCTCTTCGTGACATGTCCAGAGCTTAGACATTCTTCTAAAAATCTTTGTTTTGTGTTCAGTAGATGAAAGAAAGTTATACACATCTGGAATGGCATGAGGGTGAGTATATGATGTGAGAATTTTCCTTTTTGGGTGAACCATCTCTTTATTTTTATGTATTTTTTTAGGTTTTAAATGGATTATTTCACTTTAAGATGTGTGGCATAGCTCATTTCATAACCACTGGTGGGAAAAGTAATGGTAAAGAAAATTACAGAAA
This sequence comes from Moxostoma hubbsi, assembly GCA_032164185.1. Classification (NCBI taxonomy): domain Eukaryota; kingdom Metazoa; phylum Chordata; class Actinopteri; order Cypriniformes; family Catostomidae; genus Moxostoma; species Moxostoma hubbsi. Next base: position 23,245,724 of record JAVLUX010000045.1, read on the forward strand.
TTTTAGGTAAACCTTAATTTAATAAATTACCTTAATGTTATGTGTGCCACGTACCATGGTAAGTCAAATATTCCACACATAACACGTAATGAATTTTTTTTTTTTTATAATTAGAACCAAATATACATGTTTAGACCAGAAAAAAACAGAGGTTTACATGATAACAAAATGGTATATATCCAACAAAGTTTAAAGAAAGAACAATAATAATAATAATAATAATGCATTTTATTTATAGGCGCCTTTCTCAACACTCAAGGTCACCTTACAAAATCAACAATAAAACACTCAATCCAATTAGCATTGAATCAGCAAAAGCATGCAATATAATAACATAAAATACTATTTAAAAAACAGAGAGAAAGGATGGGATCCTTACAGTGAAACGCATTTAAAAGTTAAAGAGAATATGCATGTCTAAAAAGATAAGTTTTTAAGTGAGTTTTAAATGTAGTTATGGACGTGGAGTGTTGAATGTAGTGGGGCAGAGAGTTCCAGAGATATAGGGCTGAATGACTGAAATCTCTATATCCCATGGTAACCAGACGAGCCTGTGGAAGGATGAGCTGAATGGAAGAAGAGGACCTGAGAGAACGAGTGGGTATCTTGATATGAAGGAGCTCAGTGAGATACTTAGGTGCAAGATTATTGATAGCTTTAAATGTAAGGAGAAGGATTTTATAAATTATGCGATATTTGAAGGGCAGCCAGTGAAGTTGCTGCAGGACAGGTGTTATGTGACTAATAAAGGGGGTTTTATCAGGTTTTAGATCTGTCAGGTAGCCCATAGAGGAGAGAATTGCAATAATCTAAGCGGGAGGTAACCAAGGTGTGAACCAGAATTTCAGCACTGTTAGAGGAGAGAGTTGGACGTAAGCGAATCTCAGAATTGTTTTTTTGACTAGGCAATAAAATTGCTTAAAGGTATAATCAAGAGAACACATAAAAAGGAAATCAAATCTGTTAAGGCCACTTTTCAAATTGAGGTCATTTTAAAACATTAACTTGTAATTACTCCGTGTGCTTCAGGTAGTTAAAACTGAACAAAATGTGGCTAAATACAGATTAGACAGGTGGGTGAAAAAAATGGAATGTCCATCATATATTAATATAACTCATCTGATTGTACTGAAATACAGATGTCTAGCACAGATTTGCACTATAATAGAGAGCAAAGAGAGAAGAAAGAGTACTTCTGCCTCAGCCTAGAACAAGGTTTTTAATACTGAGATGTATTATGACCTGAGATGAAGAAATTTTCAGTATTTTCAGTACAACCTGCCTCGATAGTGAGATGGAAAGTGTGCTCCAGTAGTGTGGAATGTAGTGAGGACATCTTTGTCAGGTCAGAAAGATGCTTTGCAAGAGCAAAAGTACACACTGAGATTTGCAGTATTTCTCTTTGTATGAAATAGAAAAAGGAAAATGGTCTCTGTCTCTCTCTCTCTCTCTCTCTCTCTCTCTCTCTCTCTCTGTGTGTGCGCGTTTAAATTACAGAGCATTACTATCAGGTTCACATTGGGGAAATAACAAACCATAATGTACTACTTAAAAGGAATAATTGCATTGTCAAAAGGAACCCAAAGTCCCTTAAATACCTCAAAATATTACTTTACGTTATCAGCTAATTAACAAAAAAAATGTCTATGCTGAGATTTTTTTTATTGGTGCACAACCATTGGTTGTTTGGTGTGTTTATTTTATTTCTCTGCAGAGTGTTTTTGTCTTGGGTCAAAATTTACCAAAACAACATTTCTAGAACTAAATAATACCTTAATTTTAAAATGACCATTATTGAATATGTCGTTTCGCCAGTATTTATCTATCACTACATGTTAGCTCAAGATTAAATAGTTAAGTTATTATCTTTGTCCATTTATTTTGCTGCACCTGTAACTAGCATCCCTTCCTCAATTTTTTAAATGCATGGGTAAGTGGCCCCCCCAAACCCCCACCCAAACACAATTCTGCTCTAACATCATAACATGAACTCAGCTTACAGGGGACACTTCAATCACTTTGGAAAGGTGAATGCTAAATGAAAAGAAACTAAATTTATAATGTGTTGTGTAATATTAGCACCATAGCACTTTCAGTGTTGAAAATCGTATTGGCACCTTTGAGCAATATAAAGGAGTCTAGAACCACTAGAGGGCAAAGTCTGTCTCTATAACTCAAACCCCTGCTTCTTGATCTCATGTTCACCACATCATTTCACTGTTATTCAGTGATCACATTTAAGGGACCAGCAGATGTATACAGTTTATAAGTGATGGGAGAATTAGGTTTTGCCAGGCAGGAAATTAGGAAGATTTGTCCTCTCACAATCAAATTTAAACAGAGTAACTGTATAAATATGTGTTTATGAGTTTATGCAGAGCAAGAGTTGCACCATATCCTTCTTAAAGTGTGACATTTAGATTTTTGACTGCACCTTTAACTGGTCAACATTTTTTGTGCTTTAACTTGCACATCATTAAAAAAAACATTTTTTTTCATTTTATTCATCATTAAATTTTTTATTTTTATTAATACTAATGTTTTTTTGTTATTTCTTTCTTCCAGTGAAAAACAAATCTTTAAACAACGTCTTAAAATATGAGGTATATACATATACTCTGAGTTGTGACTGGTAGTAGAGTACACTAATACATAATTTGATTCAGAGTGTATCTCCACATAATTCATGAAAAGGAAGGCGTCCATCCAAAAACTAAGCTGCCTCATGCATGAGCTCACATAACAGAGGAGAATTCAAAGAGAATTGGAGAATCCAGATATGGATGCGGATGTGACAATGGTTCCTGAACGGCACTTGTGGAACAGATTTGAAGTTCTTACAGTATATTCTGTTCCAAACATGAAGCAGGTTATAGATGTGTGTTTTTAATGTTTGTGTACTGGACCAGTTTACTTTATTATTTTACTTTTACAATTATTTACTTCAACTAAATGCAATTTTTTTTGTTTAGAAAAAGAGATAATGAGTCAAAAGGATTTTCTGTGGTAATCAACATTACAAACACTGTCAGTAGAGTTTAACTTGTATTAAACCCAAAACATTCCTTGTAAGAATAAAAATCTTTGACTTTATATAAGGTTTCTAATTAGTCCTGGTTTTAGTGGCAATGCTTGCTTTTACTTTATTCTCAAAAGTTTTAACAAAATATGCAAATATTTGATTTGCAATCTGTTCTATCATGTACATTTTTTAATTCTTCATTATTTCATGTTCATGCTTTTGTCCCATGATTTTTGCGACTAACATTTTTTTATTGATTCATACTGTAAAAAAAGAAAATAAAAACATATTTAAACAGAATCAACATTTAACCGACACTATTGCCCCACCCAATCCCCAACCCCACCCTGACCCTCAACAAACATTCCTGTGGTCACACATGAGTATATACAAGTGTTATATATAATATATATAAATGGGGGTGCTCCAGCCAAATTCCATTCCCTTAAAACAATTTTTCTGGTGATCATAACACTGGTGAGGGTCCAATTGTGGAGTGCCCAATACGTCACACATAAAACTCTGAACCTTCAACAAAAATTCTTGGATCTTAACACACCACCAAAAAACATGGGTTGTGTCTCCATCCTCTGATTGGGTGTATCTTTAAGGCCAAGCCTATGCAATCTAGAGGGGGTCCAATAGAATCAATGTAAAATCTTGAATTGCATAAGACAGACACTTGCATCTCTACTTGATGTTTTTTTGAATCTTGGACCACACTCCTTCCTCCAATACCAAGTTTAAATCTTTCTCCCATAATCTCTAGATAGAAGTTAATGTTCCATCCCCCAGATCTGAATTAGCAGGGAGTAATGCACTGATGCCTCATGTCCTTTTCCAAAAGCAGAAATCACCACTCTCAGAGTACCTGCCACTTTAGGGGGGTGTATGCTACTTTTTTGTACTAGTACAGAGTAGTTGGCACAGCTGTAAATACCGAAAGAACTGAGATCTGGGAATCCCACAATGTTGAACCAAATTTGAAAAGGATATCAACACTCCACTCTAATATAGGTCACAGAGCATGTCAACCTCCCTCACAATCCACTCTGACCAGCAGAAAGGGGACATAATTTTGGGTTCAGCCATATACTCAAATCTACATTTAAATAAATGTCTGAATAAAACACTCTGGACACTTTTGTCCATACCGAGTGCAAATGCGAGATAATGAGGTGTAACTTAGAAAGGCTTTGCAATGGTGAAATAGGGGAAAGAAATTCCTGTTCAATACAAAACCAGGGAGGGGCTCTCTCAGGTGGAACCGTTCAATGAATCTTGGGTTGGCCACGCCCACATTTGTCATTCGTCCTATGCAACTTTTGAAATGTAATCTATGATGTTTACCATTCCAAATGAAGGACATCGCTATGCTATCAAATTGCTTGAAATAAGAGAGGCGAACATCTACAGGGCAAGACTGTAGCAGGTAGTTACATTTTGGAATACAATTAATTTGAATAACATTAACCTTCCAAATCATAGATAAATGTAATGAAGCCCACCTGCCTACATCACTCGAAAACCTTTTTATTAAAGGGTCAAAATTTACTGTAACTAAATCACACAAATTTGCTGGGAATAAAATACCCAAATACTTAATGCCCTGTTTGGCCCACTATAAGGTGCATGGCTGAAAAGCCGTTACTGGGCAGTATGTTGTCTGAGCCAAAGCTTCGGATTTAGACCAATTAGCTCTGTATCTTGAGGAATATATCTAAAAGGAATGAATAATTCTGTGGAGGCATGGCATAGATATAATAGGGTCGGAGACGAATAATAAAATATAATCTGTGTAAAGCAAAAGCTTATGCACCACACCTCCCGCCACTACTATCATCCTTCTGTCTTATCGTGGCTGCTAATGGTTCCAGGGCAAGACAGAACAATAATAGGGAAAGGGTGCCTATATATAGATTAAAATAATTCGAAATTAATTCATTTGTTTGTTTCCACCACTACCGGGTGTCTATAAAGTAACTTAATTCAACCAATAAAAGTATTCCCGAACCCATACTTTTCCAAAATCTTAAAAAGATATTCCCATTCTACCATGTCAAATGCCATTTCGGCGTCAAGTGAGATGGCAGTTGCCAGAGAGCAGGCTTGCGTCATGGTTGGTGGAAGCTTTCCATTCTTTAATAATTCTGTATAAACTTCTAGCAAAAGTGGAGCCAATTCTGTAGCATAAGATCCAAAAAAACCTCAGTGGCAAAGCCATCTAGCCCCAGAGAGATAATCAAGAGAATTTATTTGCTCAGTCGTCAGTTTAGGAAGTTCTAATGGTTCAACAAAGTTTCTAATATCCTCATCAGTTGACGAAAACATGGAACTACAGAGATCAAGATAGAATTCTTTAAAAGCATTATTAAAATCAATGGCTGAGGTAAATATTTTACCACCAGCAGATTTCACTGAGGGAATGGTAGAAAAATACTCTTTCTGTTTTATATATATCTATCTATTTCCTGCCTTGTCCCCCGACTCAAAATATTGCTGTCTTGCCCTGAATAGCCAAAACTCCACCTTCCGTGACTGTGGCACGGTGGAGGGCGGGACCAGCGCGTGATTACGCACGCCCGGTCCCGTATCAGGCTAATTGAGCCGTCAAGAGGGATAAAGGCCACTCGCAGACGGCGATCGAGAGAGAGAGCTTAATCAGCAGACATGTCTGTTGTCCTATGTGTTTGTTTTAAGTTCTTCATTAAATTATTATTTATGTTGACAAGCTGGTTTCTCGCCTCTTCCTTACCCATGAAAATGATCTTCTTTACATTGGTGCCGAAAGCCCGGGAAGGAAGAGGGATAGAGTTCTCGCCACTTCTCAATGGAGCAGCCGCAGCCATCTGCCGGGGGACGGAGGAGCCCAGCCACCTGGACACGGAGGAACGGCCGCCGACCGCGAGGGGAGGAGGGGCTCCTGGCCGACCGCCTGGAGCGGTTGGGGCCGCTGCCAAGAATGGGGGAGGGGGCAAGGGGAGGGAAACAAAAAACCAACAATTAAAAATGGGGGGGAGGGTTCCTGCACCTCCCCTCCCACAAACACCATAATTTAAAAAAGAGGGAAAAGGCTAACACAGAGCGGTATCGAGAGAGCGAGGAGAGAGAGATTAAAGGAAAGAAAAGAAAAAAAACGTACTCGCCGGTTCTCTGATACGCCGTAGCTCGTTCCTCAGCCACTTCTCCACCCTCTACAGGACGACAGCCGCGCCTCTCCGGGCAGATCGGAGGCAGTCCTCAGCCCCTGGCGGATGGAACGCCCCGCCGCGTTCCCGGGGTGTCGAAGGGGCCTCCCCCCGCCCCTGGCAGCGGTTCTCCCGCTCCAGGCGGTCGGCGGCGAGCCCCTCCCCTCACGCGGTCGGCAGTATCCAACCCCGCCGCGTTCCAGCAGCTAGTAGGGGACTCCCCCGCCCCTGGCAGCGGCCCTAACCGCTCCAGGCGGTCGGCCAGGAGCCCCTCCTCCCCTCGCGGTCGGCGGCCGTTCCTCCGCGTCCAGGTGGCTGGGCTCCTCCGTCCCCCGGCAGATGGCCGCGGCTGCTCCATTGAGAAGTGGCGAGAACTCCGCTACGGCGTATCCCTCTTCCTTCCCGGGCTTTCGGCACCAATGTAAAGAAGATCATTTTCATGGGCAAGGAAGAGGCGAGCAACCGGCTTGTCAACATAAATAATAATTTAATGAAGAACTTAAAACAAACACATAGGACAACAGACATGTCTGCTGATTAAGCTCTCTCTCTCTCGATCACCGTCTGCGAGTGGCCTTTATCCCTCTTGACGGCTCAATTAGCCTGATACGGGACCGGGCGTGCGTAATCACGCGCCGGTCCCGCCCTCCACCGTGCCACAGTGACAAAATAGAATTATGTCTGTATTTCAATCGGGTCAATTCTCTGAGGCCATCAGACGACATTCAGTGCTACAGCTCTGCCTCGGCACTTTTAATATTCCCTTCCAACTCCACGAGTTCTTGTGCTTTGGATTTTTTGGTGAATGAGGCATAATGTATGATCGGGCCTCTAAGAACTGCATTAAGTGCCTCCTAATCCATGCCCATAGAGGATTCTGAGGACCATTTGGTCTCCAAATAAACATTGATTTTGGCCTTTAACATTTGTTGGAATTCAGGATTTTGCAAAAGGATGCATTAAAGCATTAACTATATGATTTTCTTTTCACCATATGTGGCAACACCTCTAAACTCGCCAGGGTGTGATCTTAGACTCAAATGTTTCCAATTGAGCAGACGAGGGACTTTGATATAAATATATATATATATATATTTTCGTCAATCAATGTTGCTCTAAGGGACTTAGAGGCACACTTTTGCTTCACTATGATCAAGGACTGAGTCCATCAATAGATTAAAGTCTCCGCCCAATATTATATCATGAGGGGTGCCAGCGGCTTGCAACATCCCTTCAAGATCTATAAAAAAAAAGCCCTGATCATCAACGTTAGGTGCGTAAATATTAGCCAATATAAGACTTTGCCCCTGAATTTCTGCTAAAACCATATTGTGTATTTATATTTAATCTGTTTGAGATATTTCAATTGTAGATGCTTACTAATCAGTGTAAAGACCACCCCATATCTTCCCAAATTTTTCAGCTTCCTGCAGGAAAGATACATTTCTTGAAGAAACACTATATCAGATTTTTTACTCTTAAGAATAGAAATAACTTCCTTCTTTTTCTGGGGTGCCCCAACCCAATCACATTCCACATGGAGAGAGACAATTCACTCAAATTAACATTTTACATTTTGACAAATTAGAAAAAATAGATGTGTGTCAAAAACAAAATTATAAAAACCAAAAGTCAATGCACATTCTGAAATGAAAGGAATATCCCTTTTCACAGGGCAACTTGAAGTTTTACATGGCATTGTGCGAGAATCTATATACAAACAAAGCAGCACCGTTCAATTTTGCCATTTAATTGGATCCTGCTGAAAGTCATATCATGTCATATCAACTTTCTCAGAAGCAGCATCAATGTGGATGTGCAGGTGTGTTCTTGAGTAGATATTTCTCTAGATATAGATTTGTTAAAAAAATAGATAAATAAATGTCACACTTTTGATCTGTGGGTGGCCAGGTCTTATTCATATCTATTTTGGTTTCTTATTAGGGCAAGGAAAGAAGCATCACACTGAGAAATCTGTCACCACTGTCAAATCCACAAGGGCAAAGAAACACCTTTATTGGTGTTGTCTGGTGTCTGCCTTTATTGGCACCTGTAGAAAACACTTTCTGCTTTCTGAGTCAACTGATGCATTTTTCAAACCAAGCATCTTACAAATCAGCTGTCTCTCACTTCATCTTTCCCATCCACTGTCCATTACTCCTCTCTCTGTCTGCATGTGTCTCATTTTCTTACTCTCTCTTCGTCTCTTTTTCTGTCACTTAATGCCCTTGCTGGGTCATTGCACCACTATTGGATGCTGTTACACAAGAGCTGAGGTATTTGCTGACTATCGCCTGGCGGGATATTGAAGCCACCGACTCTGCCGAGTCACCAGAGGTCATGAGGAAAACCCAATGCTATTTTGTGTTTAATAGGACCAAAAATGAAAAAATGACAACAGTAAAGCTTGTTGGAATAAAAGGACATTGATAATCAAGGTTTGAAATTAACACCCACCAACCTGCCAAATGCGGGTAAAACTGTCACTCTTACTATACACTTTTGCGGGTGGCATTTTTTCAGGGTTTTTTCCTGCATTGACAATTCTGTGAATGTCGGGTGACTCGAAGCTGCTGACAAAGGATATTTAATGGTATTCATGCCTCTCATAACTTGCACGCACATCTGTGCAGGGTGAGTGAAGCGTGCTTTTGCATGAACCGGCATATGTGTGTGTGTGTGTGTGTGTGTACAAATGCCTTTTCATTGCAAATGTCACTGCTAAACAATGGTAGAACAATGGTAAACTTTCATAGGTAAGTAGAATTTGAAGGGGTTGAAACTTCCATGAACTATGAAAAAATTATTGACAAATTTTCCTCCTGTTCTAACTGCGTTTGTTTGCCTTTTGTTTTGATATTTTATACTCATATTATTCTTATTTAGATAAAATGTCCAAACAAATGCATTTAGTTACAGTCTTCAGTTACCTTTATAACTTTTTACGAGGTGGTGTATTTTAGTTAGTGAAAATGTTTATTGTGACAAGTGACCTTGGAAAATGCTAGCCACAGTGGCTGGTGAGCCAAAAAGTTGATTTAATACCCTGTTGATAATCATATAAAATATATATTGTAAAGAGCAAAACAATTGACAGCTCATCCATCATAGACTTCCTCAGGGTTGCAGCAAAAATGCCTTCATCACTTATTCATATAATTATATATAATTAATAATGAGTGGACTTTGATGGAGATCTGCTTTCAATAGTTATTTTTTAATAAATAGCAAAGCTTTAAATGATCTTGAGGGGATTCATTCATGGCAATAGAACATGGCTAATGTTAATGAGTCCAGGTGAATTTGACAGATCCCAGCTGGTCGGGACTCCATAATATATATACAATAAATTATTCATGCAGTCTAGGTTTGTGAACTCATTCACACTACCTTAAAAAAAACTCATGAAGCTGTTTTAAACATTGTTAAATTTATATATGGTTGTTTGTCTAATTGCATTTTAATTGTGGAGCCAGATATTCTCTTTATACTATTTCCTTCACTAAAAGTCTTGGCACATTTTTTTAATTTGGCAAACAAATGATGCCTTCATGGTTTATCACTTTGTGTATTCCCTGGGATTTGAACCCATCACCTTGCTACATAATGCTAGCTCCATGGTCTGGCAACTGAGAAACAGCATTAAATGCTTGGGCTTAAATCCTTATTTGTTTAGTTTCTGAAAGATTGATTTAATGGAACATTCAATATTTAGCCTTCATTTAGCCTTCAATATAGAGTCTATCACCATATCTGTTCTGAACTGTGGAGCTTGATCCAGAACTGCTTATCTCAGTTTCTGATTGGTTTATTTGCAGTGACATCCTCCCAACTGTAAAAAATATGTTTTTGTGGGGATGACATGGAAAATGCCGATCTCTTTAGAGAACTAAAAAAAATGACATATTGGAGTGTATCAGTAATCATCTTCTGAATGAGTATCCTAAAACTTACAACTTTGTCTGCACAATCAGAACTGACCATGCCATTAATGGCATTTGTCAAGGTTTGAAAAACATCCAAACCCCAAGTGCATAGTCCACTGACCATCAGCAGCAGCCTCAGAAAGTGGATCCTGGTTTGGTATTTGGATCTGCAACTAAAGGACAAGGAGTTGAAGCTATAAAGGTCTTAAATCATGTATTCCTGCAATTATCACAGATATACTGTATTTCCATAAAACTTCCCCTGGAGCCTTACCCAACATTCTCATCAATATGGTAGCTGCTGGCCAATATCTGTGAAAAATAGAGTCAGAGAAAGACAGACAAAAAGAATGACAGAAAGGAGGAACTCACCCTGCAAGCGCATTCAGTAACACAACAACAGAAATTAACTTAAATTATAAACTTATCAGTGTTTAATTCCAATATTAAGCATAGCATCAATTCAGGCAGGTTAAGTGAGTTAAGCTCGCAATCAGTTGATCCTCAGCTGATCATGACATCTATCAATACAATACAGACAGTTAAAAAAATCCTTCCACCACTGTTTGATTGGCAGCTGCTCTGTTATTGTATAGACTCATAGATATCTACTTCAATGTCTTTGTGTGTTTTATGGTTAACACTACAGGGAGAGCTGTGTTTAAAACTCAGTTTGTTTGGTGTTAATCCCTGCAAGCAAAAAAAAAGATGAAAAGAAAATGGAGAGATGTGTTGTCAGGTGCAAAAAATATCATTTGCACGTCAGCAAGAACAGAGTGACTGTTTCAACATAAAATCAATTTGAAACAGATGGATTTGTATAGTAGAAATAACCTCTCACACATACATTTCAACTATTTGTTGGGGTTGTTATTCCCTTAGACCACAACAATTGAAACTTATAACTCTCTCTCTCTCTCTCTCTCTCTCTCTCTCTCTCTCTGAACAGCATGGTAAACGTGCATACAATCACATTCTCAGCATTGGAAAATTAAATTGAGCGTTGCTGAGGTCAGAGGTCATATATGGGCTCAGTTGTGCTACAAGTAAATAATTCTGATTCCATGACACGGATAAAACTGTGATAAATGATGTTATCTTATATTTGAACAGGTTTTATGACCTTCTGAAAAAGATAACAACAAATACTAGGTCCAGTACCAATACCAGTAGAGTACTGATTACCAATTATTTGTAGTTCACTAAGTGCATGATGAAAATGGCATTCATGGAGTCCACTTGTTTATGAGTGTAGCTGTACATTTGAGCATGAATTAAATTTTATGTGATGCAATTAAGTATATTAAACCCATATTTCTGTCTATTACAGCACCCTCAAACTGCTCTCACATACATAATTCTGGTCGAAGCTATATCTGTGTATTGATCATAGCTGACATGATATTACATGTGGTTATAGTAAATGTGCATTCGGGGTGTGAAAATTTGTGATTCAATATGACGATATTGATCCAGAATGAGTTGAATCATATGAGAGAGAGAGAGAGAGAGAGAGAGAGAGAGAGAGAGAGAGAGAGAGAGAGAGAGAGAGAATGAGGGAGGATGCCTCAGTCAGGTCCTTAATGAAAGTCTGGATATTGCGATTCAAGGTTGAATTCATTCACATGGAGGACAATGTTCTCAGTGGGCATTTGCAAATGGCATCTGATTAAACAAATGATAAATGTTGATGACGGAATCCTTATTCACAGCCAGAAAATACCTGGTTGTAGCTGGTTTGTGTCCAGCATTTAGTGTTTGTAGGTAAACAAATGGGTTTAAAGAGAAATGTTTCTTTTATGGCCTCAATATCAAGTAAAGAGATAACTCTGCCTGCTGTGAGATAGAAACCTTTCACAATGAGCATTTCACAACAATATGTCTAAAAGGTGTTTTGTGTGTGGTGAAAATATATTGTATAATCTCCTACAAGTTCGGTTCATTTGAATTGTGTATTATTTATAAGGAAATTGTAGGTCATCCATTCATTGCCTCTCCAGACAGATGGTTAATATGTTCCTTGGACAGGCTCTTGGTGGATTGCTTGAATACCATCTTGGTGTGTATTGGATTGAAAAATCGCATGGATAAATATTTTATTTACTTTCTTTTTAATTAATCTTTTCTTGATAGCAGCTCCCAGTACTTACTAAACTGTAAGACATGTTTTATTGTCCAATATTAAATGAGGGGGGTTTTTACACTGCGGTAAAATGTATGGCATGCATAACAGCCTTGTATTGTACTGAAATCTGCATAACAGAGATTTAAACAATAAATACAGTATATTCTAATAGCACAGGCGCATTCTATAAGGGACAGAGTGTCTCTCATTGTAATTAACAGGCAGGAAGCATCCTGAGTCTGGCTACCACAGCTGATATCTGCACTCTTAGATCACTTTCAGACATATTTCTGTCTATGTCGCCTTCGCTCTGACTTTCTGTGTCCCCTTTCTCTCTCATAGGATTACTCACCTGCTTACTCTATCTTAAAATTGTTCTTTAAAGGCTAGGCATTAAACACGTGTGTAAACACATTTCAAATTAAAACCTGCTTACATGGTCAGATTAAATCAAAAATTATGTTAATGTAAATATGGAAAGAATTCTTAAATCATGCATTTGGCCACATCATTTCAAGTGTTTTAGACCTTTCTGCCCTCTTTCTCTTTATCTCTCGATCTGTGACACATTCTCATGTATATGGTGCAGCCTCCAGCACATAACATCTACTCAATGTAATAGGCAGAGATTGGAAGGTGGAAGGGATAGAGAGAGAAAGAGAGAGAGAGATACTGTAGAGAGTGAATGTGAAACAGCAACACTGAGAGAGGTAGACAGAGGAAGGGAAGGAGACAAAAAAGGAAGGAGACAAAAAGTAATAGCAAGAGAGGTATTTTCAGGGGCACAAACTCACTTTTACTGGAGGTTTGGAAACAACACATTTGGTGAATGTATTTTCATGCACTTCTACACTTGCACTTTCAAGTTTAATTGAGGAAAAACTATTTTTTTCTTCAATGTTGCAAAGTTTATTTAGCAGTTTTGCACTGATGGCACTTAGAATTTTTAATTTAACAAAATTTATAAAATATTTTATAGAACTTTATTAGATCAAGTGGACATCCGTTTTCTTTGCGGAAATTCTTGCAGAGCACCAGAGTGGGATATTATCTGACATCAAGTGAACAAGATGAGAGCTGCGTGGAGTGTCTTCTTTCATGTGTCTGTCTGTCTGCAGCTGTTGTACGGTAAAGTCTGAACTTCGATTTTGCTTTTGGGTGCACTGCTGTGTGAATAGGATTTTGTTAGGGCAGAATATTAATAAATAAAGGAAAATTCATTTTGAATATAAAAAAAAATAAGAAACAAATTTAGTGTTACTGTGAGATACTTACAATGATGGGAATGGTGCTAATCCATACGTTAAAACACTCACCGCTTTAAAGGTATAGCCACAAGTCATAAACAATATGAATGTTAACATGATTTTAGTGTTATAAATCACTTATTAGCCTTTTGCCCTGTAAAGTTATATACAGTTTTACAACTTCGTTGCCATGACGTTGTAACACTGTAAATTCTAAAACCCCCAAAATAATCATGATAATGATGATTTAAACAACTTCACTGCTCAAATAATACACAAGTTTTACCTGAATCCATAATTTAAGTGCTTTCATAAAATTCTAATGTTTCAAATTTTAAAGATTTTTGCTTTTAAACCCTCCAAAAGAGGCCCCATACACTTCCATTATAATAACCCCACTTTAACATCAATTTATGCTTTTGTTTTGTTCTTTAAGAAAAGGAGGGAGCAGTCAAAAAATTTTTTTGTGGTAATCAACATATGCAGCAAATGCTATCTATTGAGCTTAACTTGTACTTAATCTGGAATATTCCTTTGAATGTTTAACGGGGCACATTACTATAAAGATGTGATTAAATCACGCATTCACTGCAAAGAAAGCCGTAACAATTTTATTGATTGTGTGTTTTCAGTTAAAAAATACTTTAGTTGGAAATAGACTTTTACTTTATACTTGCACAGTTTAGATTTAACCGAACACAGTGTGATTATACCAGTGCTTGAATTTGTGAAATGTAATCTCCTCTTGTCAGTGTGTTCCACCAGTCCACCTCCTCATGCAGAAGAAAGACTGCTCCAGTCTCTGTTCAGCAACTACAACAAGCTCTCTCGTCCTGTAGCAAACATCTCAGATGTGGTTCTGGTCCACTTTGGTCTGTCTATCGCTCAACTTATTGATGTGGTGAGTCTCAAATGCACTCTACCGCAGCTACACATCTCTACATGCCCACTGATTTTACAAACATTTATGGACATCTTCCTTGAAACAGTGAAAGATTTTTTTTTTTTTTAAATGTTCAAAATATTTTGTTTTTATGAAATATGCTTTCTGTTATCACCACATCTCTTGTTACTTTTTTGTGCGTGGATATCATACTTTGCTATGAAAAACAAAAGGATGAGAAGAATCAGATGATGACCACAAACGTCTGGGTGAAACAGGTATGTTTTCATCAAAACCATAATTAGGCAGAAATTAGATTTTTAATTGGATCTGGGCTCCTGTTTTCCCACTTTTGTCTCCCCTGTCATACCTGCTGGTTCTGATCCATGATGAGCATGCATGTTTCTCTGCAGGAGTGGAACGATTACAAGCTGCGCTGGAACCCAGAGGAGTACGAGAATGTCACCTCTATCAGGATCCCCTCTGAGATCATCTGGAGACCGGATATTGTACTCTATAACAAGTGTGTGAGGCTTAACAATCCGGAATTTAGCCAAACCCAATTTTTGAAAATCCATATCCTCAAACACTATTAACCTCCTGCTGAGCCCGCATGATAATATGTTTGAGATATTCCATTTGACAGCAAACACACATCTTTTGGGTTTTTAAACTATGCTCTGTTTAGCTTTGTTCTTCAGGGTGCTTTTTTTCTTCTTCTTGGGGAAATTAGCATTTAACATTTTAAATATTTGGTCCCTTTTTTTATTTGAATCCTGTATTTTTTTTGTATTGTTCTGAATCTGTAAAAAGAACACATGGAAATTATGCTGCCTTCTATTGTGAGGGTTGAGGTGAGTATTGATCTGTGCTGTCCCGTAAGAGACCAGGATGAAGTGAGGGAAATTATAGACCTTTCAGTTAAAAATGCATTGTCTTTTTATTGAAAGAAACCAATCAGGTCTAATAGATCTACCTCAACATTTACCTGAGAGAATTACTTTCAGTGTGAAAGGTGAAGTGTAGATATGAATGTTGTGCATGAACAATATGTTGGTTGTTGCTAAAGGAATATTTCCCCCCAAAATGAAATTTCTGTCATCACTTACTAAGGCCAAGCTTAAACACTTTTTTCAGTTTTTTTTTTTTTAATTTTCGAAAGTACGTGTTATGGAGAAAATTTTTGGAAGTCTCCATTTTCAGTGCTGTTCCAGTGTGGATGAGAGCCATAAATGTAACGTAAATCATAATAGTGTAGATGTGGCCTAATCGTCATGTAATTACTTTCTTTTTTCCACAGAATATCTTAGGCGGCGATCACAGGCTGTCATGCTTTGAAAAAAAACTAAAAATAATTTTGATAATTGGGAAGCACATAATTGTGAGTAAATGACTCACAGAATTAAACTTTTGGAGGAACTATACCTATAAATCAGATTTCATCTTTGTAATATAAATGAATGTTGAGGACAAATCCATTATAAAATCTTAATCTTAAAGGAATATTCCGGATTCAATACAAGTTAAACTCAATTGGCAGCATTTGTAGCATAAAGTTGATTACCACAAAAATGTATTTAGATTCGTCCCTCCTTTACTTAAAAAAAAGCAAAAATCGAGATTACAGAGATCAAGGCACTTACAATTTTAAGGGAATATGCCCAATTTTTGGAGGGTTTAAAGGCAGAATAATGGCTATAACTTTACACCGAAAATATTAGTAAGATATTTTATCACACTAAAATCATGTATACGTGCATACTGTTTATGTCTTGTGGCTATACATTTAGAAAAGTGAGTACTTTAACTTTTAACTGCCTTTTTTTTGTTAAAGAGCGGCAAGTCAAAATAATTTTTTGTGGTAATCAGTATTATGCCATAAATGCTGTAGAGTGATCTTAACTTGTATTGAACATGGAATATCCCTTTGCACCAAAGCTCTGAGAGGAAGGGTTCTGAGAGTTTAGGCCCTCTGAAGTTGGGCCTGTTAACATCATTGTAGGGTTATTGATGGTTTAGCGTCCTGTGACATTACACTGGCACCACTACAGGTGTCATTCACATTGCTCCACAGATATCTGATTTCAGCAATAATCTGATTGTTCTGTTTGATCTGCAGTGCGGATGGAGACTTTGCGGTAACTCACCTGACTAAAGCCCAGGTGTTTTATAATGGCAGGATCAAATGGAATCCTCCTGCCATTTACAAGAGCTCCTGCAGCATTGATGTCACCTTCTTTCCCTTCGACCAGCAGAACTGCAAGATGAAATTCGGCTCTTGGACATACGATCAGGCCAAGATTGACCTGGTGAGCATGGCCAGTGATGTGGACCAGATGGACTACTGGGAGAGCGGGGAGTGGGTCATTGTAAATGCTGTGGGAACTTACAACATCAAGAAGTATGAGTGCTGTATGGAAATCTACCCAGATATCACCTACTCCTTCATCATCAGACGTCTTCCTCTGTTCTACACCATCAATTTAATCATCCCCTGCCTGCTTATATCTTGTCTGACCGTGCTTGTATTCTACCTACCCTCCGAATGTGCAGAGAAGATAACATTGTGTATCTCCGTCCTCCTCTCTCTTACTGTTTTCCTCCTGCTCATCACTGAAATCATCCCTTCCACTTCACTTGTTATTCCACTCATTGGCGAGTACCTTCTCTTCACCATGATCTTTGTCACTCTCTCCATCATTATCACAGTATTTGTGCTTAATGTCCACCACCGTTCCCCACGAACGCACAGCATGCCACACTGGGTCCGTCAGCTTTTCCTTCATCTGGTGCCCCGTTACCTCTTCATGAAGAGGCCACCTACCTCGGGTAAGAGGAACTGTGGTAAACTGATTGAGATGATGCACAATCCAATGGGGTCGCAATCCATGTTTCTACGGAATACAATTCTGGACACACCATCACAGAGTCCCTTACCCAGTGTGGCTATAACTCCTGTTGTCCAGTTGGATCAATTGCAGAGGGACTCCTCACCCAAACCCATGCTTTTCTGCAGCTCTCCAAGTAGTCAATATTCCATTCTGCAAGAGGAAACCACACAAACACCTCAAACACCAGTCCTCAGTTACGCATGTGCATGCACAAACAACATCTTTACCTCTAGCGCCTCTTCCTTTCCAGACACTGCCCTTGCAACGCTGCTGCACACTTTCCCACTGGATGGAGCTGAGTGTACAGACTGGGAGATCCAAGGCCACAGTGCTGAAAGTGTCTTCACGGAAGCCAAAGAGAGTGTTCTGGGGGCAGGGAGTTTTCAACAGTGTCTTACAACTAAGGAATCGAGTATGCAGAAGCTTGATCACGATGATGCAGGGTTTTGTGCAAGACATAAATTCCCTAACACTCAGAACTTCAGCTCTAACAGTGACTCCACTAAGGATCTGAATTCAGCAGAGCCAGTGAGTAATCTGTCACAGTCCCTGATGAGAGCCCTGGAAGGCATTCAGTACATCGCTGATCATCTCAGAGCAGAGGATTCAGACTTTTCAGTAAGTTTTAATATTTAAAGGAATATTTCACACCAAAAATGACCATTCTGTCATTTACTCACCTCTCCTTCTGTTGAGCACAAAATTAGATGTTTTGAATAGGTGCATCAAAAACATACTTTGACCAGGGATATTCAAGCTCTCATAAAGAACAAAAAAGCACCATAAAAGGATCAAGAAAGTAGTCTCTATGACTCAAGTGCTTCATTCCAAGTCCTTTGAAGCCAAATGATCATGTTACACGATCAACTTCACTTTTCTAAATTGAGTTTTACGTTCCTCATTCTACCTATCGTGGTAGTTTCCTGCTGAAATAAACACTAGATGTACTATAAAAAATAGTTTAATTCACTTTCACACAAAAATAAGAATAAAACTGCAAATTAACAGTTTATAAAAAAATATTTTTCACTCTATTACTCACATAATGTTATCTTATGACATCAAAACAATTTTACTATAAACGTGATCTAAAAGGCAATATATTTTAACATTTGCAATCCATAACAAGCAACATTTACAGTACAAGCTTATTTCATCAAGATTACGTTGTGCCGTAGCTCAACTGACGAGCATTGATTTCCAGCTCACATTAGCTTTCATGTTTAGGTTTAGGGTTTACTATCTTCTACGCTGTGTTAGAAGCTGACACTATGGGAGCCGGATACCATAACCCAGTTGCACTGATGGGCAATGTCCACTAGCCAACACTAGGAAACTAGTAAAAAAGCATTGCTGTAACCACCCCTTCAATTTGAAAAATAGGAAGGAAAGTGGAGAACAATAACCAATGAAACCAATGGCTCGATGCCAAGACAGAGACACTAGCCAACCCAGGTCCAATGTCTTAACACATCTTCCCAGTTAGCAGGAAGGAGGGGAGTAGAGTGGTCGCCTGGCTAAAGGCTCTTAGGGTAGTGAGATGTTGCACACACGCTCTTATTCACACCAGTGGGATTGGAGAGACCACAATTTTTTATCAAATACCAATATTAACCAACTGGTCAGTGATCAAAACTCTTCCTCTGTAAAGATCTGAGAAAAAAGGGAAGATACATACAGGTTATGAAACTGGGAAAAGTGTTAGAGGAACCCCAACCTGCAACCAGACATATGTCTTCTAATGACACGCCCATGCCCAGGAGAAGGCCATATTCCTGGGAGATTAGCTTTTATGTCCATGGGGCCATTCTATGCCTTGCGAGTCATATGCGAGCACAATAGCATCAATGACCCAGTGGGAAATTCTTTGCTTGGAGACAACAAAAACGTGTGAACGGCCTCCAAATCAGACAAAGAATTGTATCAATACCCTGAATTGACTAGATCAGTCAATGTCTCACAGGACAGAGCATGTGTAGTCTATTAGCCTTGTCTGACTCAAAGAGAAGAGAAGAGAATGCCTGCAGCAACCTGAGCCCTACATGGGGTTGCTAGCATATTGGACTCATAACCCTTTTGGGGATAAAGAATGGCCTTTGACAGGCCTGGTCCAAACATTTAGGAAGAGTTATTGACCGAAAGTGCTTGAAGGTCCCCAACCCGTTTCACTGATGCCAAAGCTATACCACCTCCGGGACCATGTGGCTGTTGGGCCATTTGGCACAACTAGAATCACTGTTTCCTGTATCTTGCACAATACTTGATGTAGTCAGCTGACAGAGGAAACGCATATTCGTGTTTCACTGGACATCTGTGAGCTAATGTGTCCAAGCCTAGAAGAGCTTGTGTCATGGAGTACCAGAGGTGATAATGTTTGGTTTCTGTGAAGGCAACAGCTCCACCTCAGCTTCTCCGAATACTACCCAATTCCTCTGAACTGTATGAGGGTGGCATCTTACCCCATCCTGACACCCTGTCATGAGAGTAAATTTGCTTTGGGCATGCATTGCAAAAATTGAAAAGTGACATGACTTGCTCCAGAGGAGAATTCGGCTTTCCAAATTCAACATTGGACACTTTGATTGCACTCATCCTTAGCGATTTCTGTCCAACACAGTTTGTGCACTTTTTCAGGTGCTAAATGCTGGACATCCATTACACAGGGCTCACCAGCCTGTGTTGGACATCTCCGTGGTTACAGCTTTTCATATGAGCATCTTGGCGAGTGTCACACCTTTTGGCTCTCCTCCAACATATGAGGTGAAGGTGTCCATGTTGCCAAGAATGATGAGGGACCCTCGGGCTGTGCCAGCACTGAAGAGGTCTCATCTGTATCAAACTAAGCGGGGTGATGGCAACTGCAGCGACCATCAATCCCAGAGCTTGCTAGTACTGATGCAAAAGCAGAGTTCTCCCCAGCTTGAACACTGTCAAGTGTAAGAGAAAGGACTGAACTCATTAGTTGGTCAGGTGCAGACATGGTTACCGAATCCCCAAAGCAAAAACATCAGATCTCTGTGCTTGCACTCTTGTACCTGTGATTAATATGACAGCAATCAAACGTCAAAGTAATGCGGCCGCTGCTCAGCCTCAGACACATTAAGTAAATGTGGGTAGGACCTTGAACTTGAATGCAGTCCCTTTGAAGTTGAATCCCAAGAATGGCCTGCAGCAAGGGGTTACCTGCACATGCATCTTGAACATGTGTCTTGAAAATTGCCTGACACAAACCAGTCTAGTGGACAGGCATGAGACAAACCCTGTCTCTGAGTAACTACCTTAAATGGAGACATAAAAGTGTCTAATTGAAGAAAAGATGTCACACTCTTGTTTCTGGCTCACAACTGCGGGGGAAAGTGGGAAGCGAATTCTGGCACCAGATTGCCCGAAGACCTGCCAATTTCCTGGGCAAAGATCACGGTGGCTAGAATGTCAACAAGCCCTGCAAAGGCGGCTGCATCAGAGACCTAAACTCTTGCTGAATAGGGAGAACATCAAGTCAAAATGTGCAACTCTGGGGTAGCACCTCTTTTTTTTATTGGTAGGGTCCTCTCGAGCTTGAATCTTGTCAAGGGAAGGAGAATGGACTAATCACATTAGTCGGTCATGTGTGCTGACATAGCAAGTGAGTCGAGTTTCATTGCTAGGAAGGAAACTTGCTGACTGGGCACCAGCCTGTTCTTTATCCAGTTGACCCATTTTTTTTAGCGAGAACTTCAATAATCTGTGTCAGAAGCCGCTTTGCCCTGTTTCCCAGCCTCTGGGTAAAAATGTCAAGACTCTCACCTGAATGCATATAGTGCACGTCTCACTAATGAGAGCCCAGATATAGCATCCCCGTCATCTCTGTTTAACGAGATTGTATGCTCAGCTCTGCTGAACGTGGCCTGTAACAGTTTAAGGATGGTTAAGGAGGAGGCGGGAACCGGCTAAACAGTCAATGTAAAGTTTATTATAATGAATAAACTTAAAACCAACATAAAAATCATGCAATACAGCCGCGTGTGTTTCTCTCTTTTGAACCAGCATCTCCGGCTGATTAGCTGATTCAGCGCTGGCTGTGCACCATCACGTCCTGGCCATGCCCCCCTCCTCCTCGTCATAGGGTCAGATCGTTACATTTATGCAAAGCCAATTCACATGGAAAAAAATTAGGCACGCAAGGCTTAAGCCAGCAAAAAAAAAAAAAAATAAATTATCTAATCAACCAATCACATGGCAGTTGCTTCAATGCATTTAAGGGTGTGGTCCTGGTCAAGACAATCTCCTGAACTCCAAACTGAATGTCAGAATGGGAAAGAAAGGTGATTTCAGCAATTTTGAGCGTGGCATGGTTGTTGGTGCCAGACGGGCCGGTCTGAGTATTTCACAATCTCCTCAGTTACTGAGATTTTCACGCACAACCATTTCTAGGGTTTACAAAGAATGGTGTGAAAAGGGAAAAACATCCAGTATGCGGCAGTCCTGTGGGCGAAAATGCCTTGTTGATGCTAGAGGTCAGAGGAGAATGGGCCAACTGATTCAAGCTGATAGAAGAGCAACTTTGACTGAAATAACCACTCGTTACAACCGAGGTATGCAGCAAAGCATTTGTGAAGCCACAACACGCACAACCTTGAGGCAGATGGGCTACAACAGCAGAAGACCCCACTGGGTACCACTCATCTCCACTACAAATAGGAAAAAGAGGCTACAATTTGCAAGAGCTCACCAAAATTGGACAGTTGAAGACTGGAAAAATGTTGCCTGGTCTGATGAGTCTCGATTTCTGTTGAGACATTCAGATGGTAGAGTCAGAATTTGGCGTAAACAGAATGAGAACATGGATCCATCATGCCTTGTTACCACTGTGCAGGCTGGTGGTGGTGGTGTAATGGTGTGGGGGATGTTTTCTTGGCACACTTTAGGCCCATTAGTGCCAATTGGGCATTGTTTAAATGCCACGGCCTACCTGAGCATTGTTTCTGACCATGTCCATCCCTTTATGGCCACCATGTACCCATCCTCTGATGGCTACTTCCAGCAGGATAATGCACCATGTCACAAAGCTCGAATCATTTCAAATTGGTTTCTTGAACATGACAATGAGTTCACTGTACTAAAATGGCCCCCACAGTCACCAGATCTCAACCCAGTAGAGCATCTTTGGGATGTGGTGGAACGGGAGCTTCGTGCCCTGGATGTGCATCCCACAAATCTCCATCAACTGCAAGATGCTATCCTATCAATATGGGCCAACATTTCTAAAGAATGCTTTCAGCACCTTGTTGAATCAATGCCACGTAGAATTAAGGCGGTTCTGAAGGCGAAAGGGGGTCAAACACAGTATTAGTATGGTGTTCCTAATAATCCTTTAGGTGAGTGTATATACTGAGTGAACTTTTCTTTTTTTTTTGTGGAAAAAGGAATTCAATAAATTTGTATTGTTTTCATTAACAACAAACACATAATTCAAACCACTAAAATATTATCCAAGAACAGCCCTTACTCCCACCCCACGTAGACAGCAAACAATAAAAAACAAATAAAAAATAAAAATAAATACAGTACACTTCTCTGTCAACTTGTCAGACAAATTGAAAAATATGTTACACTGCCCAATTCAGATGCACCAGACAATTCTTTTTCAAGAATTTGAAGATTAGAGAGAAAGAGGAACCACTTACAATCTTATTTTGCTTTTGTAACATGGTAAAAGGGAAAGGAGGAGGCGAAAACAGGGCAAAGCATCAAAGTAATATTTAATTAAACAAAACCACACAAACATAAACACATAGAGGGCAGCTGCTCTCTATCACAAACCTTTATCCCTCTCGTAGGCTTGATTAGCCTAACCATCACGGTCTGGCCCCGCCCTCCTCCTTGCCACAGCTTCATTCTCCTTGAGAGCTTCACCTAGACTTTCAAATGGCAGAGTTTTTTGAATTTCATTATACCAATGGTCTATTGTGGGAGGTTTATCCTTGATCCACGATTTTAGAATACATTTGTGAGCTATAAAATAATTTTCTGACAAGTTTAACCTGAAGACACGATAGTGTACTATCCTCTTTAATAATTCCCAAGAGAAAACAACAGGGATCTTTATCAACAAATCAATTCAGCATGCGTTCCAGCTTCCTTTTTATCTTTTCATAGAAATGGCTTATCAAGGGGTAGAACCAAACCCTGTGAGAATATGTTCCTAAATCTATTTTTTGGAGCACACTGCTGACTTTTGCAGATACATTTTTTGGAGAACATGAGTACAGTGGATTTGATGCAATATTTTAAACTGTATCTCTTGGGCTTTGTTACACAGGAATACATTTCTCATATTCTTCATAGCATTTGACCAATTTACCTCTGCCTGTGTCCCCCCTAGTCCCTCTCCCAACCTGACAGAAGTGCCCATAGATAATTTTTTTGTATTAGAGACCAAGAGGGAATATACCCAAAGAAATAACATTGGGACTTGGGACCCATTTCAGCACATAATATATTTGGGAACAAATTTCAGGGAAAGTAACAGTCTTCTTTATGAAATGCTTAATCTGCAGGTAACCATACAAACTTCCCATGTAATTGTTGAAAAGACATTAGTATATTATTGTCGTAGATCTGATATGGACCAAATTCCTACTTTGAACCACTGATGGAATATGCCATTTTGTAAGACTGGAGGGAATACTTTTTTATAATAAGCGGAATCAGGGGGGATGAAAATGTACTCCTACAAATACATTTATTGATATCTTGCCATATATCAATTGAGGGGATTACTATGCACTTCTAAATCTACAGACTTTTTTCTGTAGATTTAGAAGTGCATTATAAAGAGACAAATATACACAGATATAACAAAAAAGGAATATCAAAATTAAGTAAAATATTTCATATTAACAAGCAGGCAACATTAAATTTCTCTCTAGCAAAACATTCTCCTTTCGTTCTCCTGATGCACATTAAACTGGAATCTGATTCTGGTATTATTTCTTTTATAACTGCTCTTGCTATAGTTGAAACAAGATCAGAAAACACTGTGGTCTCACAGCAAAGTTGTCATCCAAACAAATCAATTCTGATAGGGAATGACATGAGTGTAAAATATAGCTTGAGATTTGAAACACTCCTCTTCTTTTTGCCCTTCCAGGTCAAGGAAGACTGGAAATATGTTGCTATGGTGATTGATAGAATATTCCTCTGGATGTTTGTGCTGGTCTGCATTCTTGGGACCGTCGGACTGTTCCTTCCACCGTGGTTGGCCGGAATGATCTAGAATGTTGTGTGGAGCCTAGATTGGCTCGGAGTGGGTGGACAATGCCTTTACCATCACAAATGACTTCTGTGACCTCATTAAGCATTTTTTAAGCAAATTACGTACCATACTGTTCTTCTCTGTGACACAGTAAGTTATGCTGCGTTCCATTTGTCTCAGAAGTCTGAGCTCGGGACTCGGATCGACGTCATATCTGTAAAAAAAATACAAATAAATCGGAGTTGGATGCATTCCATTTACACCCAACACGAGAAGTCGGAAAAAAAGATGGACGCCTCTAGGAACGTAATTGTTGCACAAGCTCTTTTGGAGTACAGAGAGCTACAAAATAAGTATGCCCTTCACCTAAGAGACCTCGAGGAAGATGACAGAAAGCAGAGAAGGTATGTTAATGTTTCCGCGTATTTGAATGTAACCACATTCGCAGGTCCTAATAGCTGTTCTAAACTTTTTAAAAATGTTTTTAATGTGCTTTCCGTCACAATTTCCTGCTCACATTTCTGCTCGGTTTGTAACATTAGGCAGTATTGTTGTAGCAGCAGTGATCATTGTTGTTGTTAGCAGCAGCGACCTAGCCAATTTTAGCTGTACCAGTTTATAAACAACACATTACACGGTAAATCATACATAACAGGATCGTAGCAACATGCCTTTTGGCAACGGTAATACAGTATTGTGTATACGACTTTCTAAATTGGATACAATAAAGACAAAAGTGCTAAAAAAACTTTAAACACACAGCATACTAACAGTTGATGCTCTTCGCAGCCATCTTGCTTTCTGAACTCTGTGTCCTCTGAGTTTGTCTGTGATTCAGAGTAGGAATTCCAGCATCGGGGGGGGCGTTCCATTTGTTAGTTCCGGTCTCGCAACTCGGAAAATAACTCGGAGCTCCAATTTCAGAGACAAATGGAACGCACGATTAGTAAAGGGATGTGAGGCTTAAAGGTGAAGTGTCATTTTCAACATTGTTATAATACTTTCTCCTATTCCAGTTTAATGTACAGATAACTATACTGTAAGACATTTGTTGGATGATGTCCTGAAGAGTGTGAACACTGTGGGGCTATTAAAACATTGCTCTTTTTGTCTGAGCAGTCAAATTTGTCAACTTCTGTCTCAACCACTGGCATGAGTTTGACTTTTTGTGCATGTAATGGTAGGTGTGATTGGGAAACCTGTTTGGAATCATTATTTTTGCAATTCGGTGATGCAAAAATGACACACTTTATATTTAATTTACTGTCTGGGTGTGTAAGCTGAGTCTGCCATCCAAATTCTTGAATAAGATTTACACTGCAGTAGATTTCAGTTATTTACATTATTATAGTTTTACCCGTTTCTAAACACGGCATGGATGTCAATATGTGAAAATGAATTATAGGAGATATGAGAAAGGTAACTTTCAGCACAGATGAACTGAACAGGCGACAGCAGAGATTAAATTTCACAATAGTGTCATCAGCTTAATTCTGAATGTGATATGGATTCCGTAATTATAATTTCTCAAGGTCTGCTTGTATTTCAGTTTTTCACCTTTACAAAGCAAATAACAAATTACTTTTGTTTCACATACCAAATCAATCAAACAGAATAGGCCAAGAGAAGCAGGTCCATCTTAATATATTTTTTTTTAACTTACATATGTCCATATTTCAGTCTAAGTTTAACACAATACAAATGTGATTAACAATAACTTTCTGTAAGCAATATGTCCATAAACAAATGTTGCCAGATTATTAGATTTATTAGAGGATTATTATTTATTTTAAATTAACTTTAATATGTTTGCTGGGGCTATTTAAACCTAAGAGAGCACAAAGACAAATGTGTTAAAAATTGGTCTGTCAAAGTAATAATAAATTATTCAGTTCATCACAGTATGCTCCACTGAAATGATCTTTTAGTCATTTGAAGAGGTGAAGACGTCCTGTCATTGACGATCGAGTGACGAAACATAAATAACAAATGTAAAGAAATGAGTCCAGCTACTGCTACTGAATCCCATGTAATATTCAAGTTTTAAATCTGTCTTTCAAGTAATTTGTGATGGCTTTAAGACTTTGCCATTAAATGCTGAAAGTTGCAGATGAAAGATTTAGTGAGACTTTTGTTCTGTTCTGTCACCTTTCTGAGAAATACAGAAATACCTGTACATTTTACAGAAAAAATCTGCTGTAATACCCTTTTCTCCTGTCAGCTGGTGGATGAGTTTACCTAGAAGAGAAGAAGTAACAGGGTTGAGTGAAATCAGTGCCTCAGGGCAGATGGAAAGCGCAGGCTGTCAGAATGAGCCAATGCTGTCATCCTCTTTAAGAGTATCACCTCACCAATCATGTACATGCACTGATATTGGATTTCACCATCCACACCAGAGTGAAATCTCTCATTATATCTTCATCTGTTGGTATTCCTTTTTAAATGAATGAAATTCCTCATCAATTCCCTATCAAATGTTCTATTACCATTTATTATTTCCAAAGTGCCAATTTTAGAGTCAGTTTTATTTGTAGAGTCTTTCCACTTTAACCTCTAACCTCTCACTCTAACCTTTCCTTCCTTGTCCTGCACATATGATGAAATTGCACACAGGAAACAGATACTTGTGCAGATTATCATTAGACACAGTGAACAAACTGATTTGATGATGTTCAGGACTGTGAGCGCTGACACACATCTGTATGTTGAACTAAACACTGTCAAGATATATGCATAGGCAGGTTCAGTGACACTTCACATAATCTGGGACCTTCTACAATGCTTCAACATGAAAAACGCTTAACGTTGCTTAAAGTCTGCATGTAATTGAAATTACCCTATTTACTTTGTTAGCGCACATTACTAGTCTTGTGGTGAACAATTCATCTGTGCAAGTTAATCCACAGAAAAAAAAATTGTCCTCGTAATCTTCAATCAAAATCTGAAAATTTGATTTCTCAGGAATGACATTCCTTTTCTGATGACATCAGTTTGACGACTTGGTCAGAACATCCTTTAACCACTCCTCTCCAACCGCCAGTCTGCGTTGAGCTTTGACAGCAAGTAAAAAAGACGCATAACAAACAGAGATGGTGAGGAGGCGCGTTTTTAGGTTGAGGCTCACCCAAATCCCTTTTTCTCAATTTTCTCAATCCCCCAAATACCCTGGTTGCTGGCCCAATGGCTTGATTTTTTTGCATTTTGAAGAAGGAGGGATATCAGAAAGGTCGCGGTTGTGTTTGAGGCATTTCACCTGCAAATGCTTCAAAAATTGGACAGAACACGAAATAGGATTTGTGAAATATCTGTCCTTAACAGATATTTTTCTTTAATATCTATTATTTTCTTTAAAGATGCGGTTTTCATCATCAATTTATCTTTTGTTGAAAAAGGTTGTGCAAATGAGCTGACATCACTTCTGTAACAGCTGTAAAACCCAAAATTGAAGTCTGTAGTTTTGACCACACCCAGCCGCTAAGCAATTTGCACAAATACATTTGATTGAATAAGATGCAATAAAATGTGCTCACCTAAAAGTAGCTGGTTCATGATTTGGAGTACATTGTAATTGAAATATGCCAGAGATTATATAACAGCAATGGGCCACTTCTATTAAAATGAATGGGAAACGAAACACTATGCACTTACAAAATATACTATGCACTCAGCCATGTAGTGTATGAATTTTCAAAGTGTAGTATCGTCCCAAATGGAACACTTAATGGATTTTTACTACACAGAAGCATTCGCCGTTTAACAGCTGATGGAAGTGACATTTTAAGTGCACATGATGCATTGCCGCTAACTTTAGCACATAAGCCAACCTCAATTCAACACTTATATCTTAAACAATGTACATATTCACAAAGCATGAGGTGATGATAAAGCATTCAACTCACAATTGTAAGGTGCTGTATCCACTGAATATTTGCCAGCTGCTACATTATTCAGTCATTACAACTGTTTTGTCAGACCAGCAATGCAGCTAGGTAACTCTGCCCCTTCCGCTATGTACGGCAAGTGCATGAAGTGTCCAACATTCCACACTCCATTTTGGTGGTTGAAAAACTGCATCATCCTGGTACTTAAAGAACACTTCTTTTTGCTGTATTTTCAGTGTACTAATATTCAGAGATGGGCAGTAATTCAATTAAATGTATTTAAAATATGTATTTAATTACTTTTGTGTATTTTGTCATTTGTATTTTGCTGGTGGAAAATAATCAGATGTAATGTGTAACAAAATACTTTGAGAGATTGTATTTTTTGTAGAAATATTAAAATACTTAATCAAATATGTCATTTCATTCTCAAATAAGACAAGAACTTTTATCTCCAGGCTTAATAGGACTACTAAATATAGCCTATCGCAGTTTTTGGCTAGATTTATGTAATTCACGTGATACATCCTGTTGGGTCCAGTGTGCTCATTGTGGTGCTAATGTAATTTCAAGGAGAACACTCAGAAGTGGAACTGATGAGGATATTTGTACTAAAACAACAAACTTAAAGGACAGACTTAAGAACATACAATATGTATGCACCACTGCTGATATCTGGTCAACAACAAAAAAGTAGCTACATGGGAGTTACAGTGCATCGGATATAAACAGACACATTAGAATGTGAATCAGCTGCTCTTGCTTCTTGCCCCAGTCTACATACTATAATCACATTGCAGAACTTCTATAGGAAATCCATACAGAATATGGACTAACAACTGACACTATTGTGGCTACTGTGACAATGCATCCAACTTTGCAAAGGCATTTGAAGAGTTCAGTATCACAGTTGTTTCAGAGGAACAAGATCTTTCTTACATTACAATAGATCCAGAGGGAGAAGATCATTCTACCACTCCACATCAGGTGTGCAACACACACACTGAGTTTGGTTTACATTTACATTTTTGCATTTGGCAGACGCTTTTATCCAAAGTGACTTACAGAGCACTTATTACAGGGACAATTCCCCCGGAGCAACCTGGAGTTAAGTGCCTTGCTCAAGGACACAATGGTGGTGGCTGTGGGGATCAAACCAGCGACCATCTGATTAACAGTTATGTGCTTTAGCCCACTACACCACCACATCAACCATTGTAGTTTCAACCACTGATGCCAAAAAAGCAATTAAAGACAATGCAACTCTCTCTAGGCTGAATCATTCATCAATGGTAAAATGCTCAGCTCTATAGAATGCTTCTGACAGACCAAAATTTGCTGAAATACTTAATGAATTGACTGACCAGCAACTCAAGACACCCTGCATTTGTAGTTGGAATTCTGTTTATGACTGTTTGAGTCAGCTGACACCTCTTTGGGAGAAGCTTCCTTAGATCATACCTGCCTTGCAACTCCCACCATTCAAAGAAGTAGAACTTGATTTCATGGAGGAATATTGCAGAGTCCTCAAGCCCATTGCTATTGTTATTGATCGCCTTTAAGGTTAGACCTAATGCTACTATGGTGACCTCCTACCTACTCTCTTTGCTGTTCAGGCTAAACTACATGACCTGTAAGCTTCAAACCTGTGGTACTGCTCACATATTTTGCAAGCTGGCTTTGAGAAAGGGTTCAATAGCTTCTTACTTCATTTTTCAAGATGAGGTGGTTGGCTCCCAAACTAACTCCAGAGAAGAAGAAGATACATCAACTCATTCTCCACTCAGCTGAAGAGCGTGAACTTCTGTCAGAAAGTGACACTGCTTCATCAAACACCATTGAAGAGAATGAGGATGACTTCTTTGTGTTCTCTGAAGGCTACATTATTTCCAATTCAGAATGTCTGTAACAAACTGCAATCAATGTGTCATGTGTTTTTACATTTTTGTGTTAAATGGAAAATTCCTGTATTGAATGTAAATAAATAAATCAACCTTTTTTTTCACTGTCTGCGTCTACTGTCTCCAATCCTAACAACAGGAAATGACAGCCAGTTGGTTGGAGAGATTTTACCAAGAAGAGTTGGAGACCCTTCACTTCCTGGAGGACCCCAGGAAGGACCTGTCTCTTCTGGATTCATATCCACTGATCAAGCTACTCTTTCGACACACTTTGTCATCATCGGCACCAGTTGAGCTTCTCTTTTCCTTTGTAGGCATGGTGACTGACTGCTGAAATGTTGGAGAAGTTAGAAGTTGTTTAAAAAAACAACTAAACTGTAATGGAAGGATTGTAGTGAAATGGGGTCCATGAAGGAGAATATGTTGTTTTATAAGTTGTTTAAGGAGGGGATAGCACTTCTCTTTCTCTTATACTAAATTTGTTGTATCTTACTCTACTGTAAACTCTTGCACTTCTTTAAATTCTTGTAAAGTTATAGATCTAGAAATCGCTCCTAATAAGGCATCTGCTAATTAGTGTTACAGATCATTTTTTATGTATTTTTGTATTTTCAAATTACAAATCACTTATGTTTTAATTAAATAAATTTTCTCACAACGGTATTCTGTATTTTATTTTGATACATTTGATGAGCTAGTATTTGTACATTTGTAACAAGATACTTTTTGATGTATTTGTGCACACCTTTGAATATACTACTCACACTACTTGCACTACAAAATGGCGTAAAATAGTGCAGAAGTGTGCGGTTTGTGATGCAACTTTTGACTATACCCGGGGACTTTATTTGAGTTTGCAGACTTTATCTCAAAATACAAAAGATCTGTTATATTAAAAGAATTCAATGTGGTTAAAAAGGCTATACCTGCTGAGGTGCATGCTTTTTAGAAATGGTGTCTTTCTGTCTGCACACTCTGTCTGTCCTCCCAGACCTGAAAATACCCCAGTTGGTTCGATTTGCTTTTCCATTTTAAAATCGAACAATTCTAAAATTAGATACTTATTTCTGAAAGAGAGTATCTCTACTCCGTGTTGTGTTGTTAAACTCACCGCTGATTTTTTCGCAGAGAGCTCTTAGATATTAATTGCGATTTTATCTAAATCATTTGAAAATGTGATTGGCAGGTTTCATATAATCACAGATGTAGATTAAATCAAGACAGTATATTGTACCGGGAGACTCTGAGAAGTGGTGGTATGCAAAAAAACTGCAGGTAAAAAAAAAGAAAAAAAAAGAGGAAATTAGAGAACTGCATGTACTGTGTACAGGTGAGTACCTGCCCACTTCAAGCACTGCTTATAGATACTGTTCAGTCCAATATGTAAAAAGATTAAGTTTGTCAAAAAAGTTTGCCATAAAAATGATTTTGAATAATAACCAGATATTTCACATAACTTTTACATTTGTTTGTCTGCAGCAATTTTTTACAAAAATTATTTCATAGTGTGAATAGTGTGCTAATAACTTTTCAGCTTGTTGAAAAAGAGATGACAAAATGTAAAGTCCCTGGGACTGTAATGGTGTCTGCAGAAGGCAAACGTACTAGGTCTGTGTAAAAAAGGGGCAGTGGTTCATTATATTCTCCCATTCACAGGTGAGACTGTGATCATTTCAAATTCAGTCGTTTTCTGCTCCCAAGCCTTGAGCAGCCCCAGCAACCTGCGAGCCACAGCAGAATCTATTAGAAGAGAAAGAACAACTCATTCTACAGTGTGAAAGGGAGCAGGAGACAGAAACTGGGAGAAATAATGAGAGATGGAGAGAGAGAGAGAAAAAAATAAAAAAGGAAGAATAGACTATTGGTGTAATAAAGGAGGTGGAAGTCTACCTTCCATTCCATCTGCTAAGAGAGACTTGTGCGATGTATATCTCTATATGACCTGAAGACCGTGCCAACAACTGCGTTTGATGGGCAGGAAAAGGGCTGCTTGAGCCTAATCACCATGTTCATACAATTAATGTTATGATATGTTATGACAATGGACAGCTTTAACCCTTAAATGCATGGGAATTTTGCCAATTGTTATTACATACCTCGAGTCTTTAACAACCCAGCATTTATATCTATGACATATGGATCTGCAAAGTGGCCAGGTAGGGTAAACATTTTTAAAGCATTTTTAAGACAGTTACAAAATAATTAAAAAAAAAGAGTATATTCTTTTATGCTTATATAAATATATATTCTTATATTTTTTTGTCATATATCAATGAGATGATGCAACAACTGAACGGATACATTACTTTCACACTTGAATTTTATTAGACACACCAGGCTGTCAAACACATATTGAGCTACACAAGCAAAAGTTTGCAGAAAATCAACATGATATAGTGGTAATTTGTATGAATATGTGTACTAAACGTGCAGTAAACAAATAAATAATAATATATATTGCAACACAATTACATATCTCGTGTCTCTATAAAGATCCTATACACTTTTGGTAACTAAGAGAATTAGAATTCCTACTTATAAAAATAAAATATTATACTGTATATTATATATATTATAATAATAAGATATTTATAAGAATAATAATTTTATATAAGAAAAAAGATTTAGGAATACTATAGAAGGTTGGGAATAACCCCCAAAAATCGGATGAGGTAAAGAAGGTGGAATAAGATCCCCTTTCACTGAAGACCTGAGGTGTGCATTTAAGGGTCAAGATACTGTGCATTTTTAAAATAATTTTAACAATTTTCTAGACATTATTAAAATACTTTCTCCTATCCCAACTTAATGCCTGTAGAGAAATCTGATATATGGACAGATATGCCAAAATCAACATAAAAGCATCTTGAAAATAAATCAATTTGGCCCTTTGTTTGAGAAACAGACCAAAGTTATTAAAGGATTAGTTCACTCAAAAATGTAGAGTCTCATATCATTTACTCACCCTCATGCCATCCCAGATATGTATGACTTTAATTCTTCTGCAGAACACAAACAAAGATTTTTAGAAGAATATCTCAGCTATGTAGGTCCATTCAATGCAATTGAATGGTGGGCAGACTTTAAAGCTTCAAATATCACAACACATTTGTGTTCTACAGAAGATAGAAAGTCATACACATCTGGGATGGCATAAGGGTGAGTAAATGAAGAGAGAATTTGTTATTTTTGGGTGAATTATCCCTTTAAAAGTGTGGGGTTAAAATAATGGTAATTTGGAACTCACTTTAAAAGTAATTTTATTGGAAAATCTGTTTGGAATAATCTAACAACATGATGATTATGATTGTTCACCCTTTGAAGTGCCCTCTGCAGGCATCATTTATGCCATTTGGAATCCAGAGACAATCTGCATAAAGTATATGTATAGGTTTTTGTTAACACCTTCATTTTTAACACACATGAAATGATAAGAGCACAAAAATGACAAAAACAAAACATTTTTCTTTCTAGAAGACTTTATAAGTAAATACTAAAACAAAATATTAAAAAGTCATTGATAATGTATAACATAAAAATAAGTCCACTAAACACTTCCAAGTTTTCTATGAAAGATTATCAGATGTGTTTCACCATCTGTAAGATAAGCAAGTTTGCAATAATGATAATGCAAAAATGACACATTTTGTTTTTCATACTTCCCTTTTATATCTTCACAGATCAGATTTGTAAAACTATTCCTCACTGGGGGTATTGCAAGAGAGTACTTGTTAACCTAACTCGTCTCATAGTGCACAGCACTGGATCTAATTTTGTTGCGAGTGGAACATGGGTGATAATGTTGTCAGCAGATAGACAGTGATCTCCATCTGTAGTTTGTCTGTTTACATACAAGGGACAGTAATAGAGAGGCAGTGAGGAGGAATTACATTGTGGGCTGTTATTGGAAGAGCTTCTATCATCTTCCCCCTGTTCAACACTGACCCAGAGGCCTGGGAAATGGGTAGATTTGGGGGATAGAGTATCCTCAAGAACTTCAAGCCCTGGATCCCACAGCGCTCCCTGTAGTTCAAGCCCAGACAGGCAGACTCCACTTTGGGGTGAAGAGGATGGTGTTACAGTATCACCAAGCACCTGAATGACAAAAGAGTAAACAAGCTGTGTATATTGTATTTGTCTCATTTCCGGATCCCAGACTCTTTCCCGTCTGTGTTTAAAAAATGTAGATTTACCTTGAAATGCATACAGAGTAGGCTGATATCCTTCTGTTGGATGTGGGCTGCATCTCTGATCAGAGCTGCCAGAAAGCCTTGGGGATTAAGAAAGGCAGCCAATTGATAAGTATGAGGTGAAATACTGGTTGACTCCTCCCACAGGTATGATTTGAGAAGTTCTGCTTGAGTCTCTAGGTGTGAGAGAGCTGATGAAGTTAGATATGCAGGATTGGAGCCTATTATATTATTTTTAATTGGCTTAAAATTTTCCAAAAGCAAGGAAGACACCAGCTTGCTCAAATGCTCCCACTCTGCCAGGAAGAAACAATGTAATGGACCAAGATATGCAGATTCTATTCCAACACCAATGCTGTTATCCCTCTGTCTCAACTTGACTTGCAACGTTAGCAACCTTTCCCTAGCCTGCTTGTAGTCTTCAAGTTGTTGGGGTTGCATTACAAGGGGACCATGGCCCTGTAGATCTCCGTAGATGCTCTGCGACTGGTACATTAGAATGTTGAGGGTGTGACTTTTGAGCCTCACCATATCACTTGCCATACTTGGACTAAAGCCCAGAATTAATGGGTCAGTACCACAAGTGATGGACTGTATACGATGTCTCAAGTCTTCCAATAGGCATCCAGCATCTGCAAAAACACAGAAACATTCAGTTCTAGAGTATGGAAAGCATTTATGGACTCATTTAAAGCCTAATTATTATAAAATCTTGAAGTGATGTGTGTAGTTATATACCAAATCTTCCTGTAAATCTAATGATATCTGAAAGAATGTGAGGGCCACGTCCCCACAATGTAGATGGTTGTCCTAGACACACCCTAACAATACTCTGCACAGCTGCTAGATCAGCATGGTCTGAAATATGACTGCCATATACCAAGTAACCTGTGGAGAAAGCATGTCAACCCAGTAAATGCTAATTCACTAAAGAGGTGCTAACACACAATGATTTTGAGCGACAAAGGAAATTAATGTCATTTGTTTTAACCTCAGAGCAGAGTTTAACTTTTTGCAAATGGAGGTGAAGAATGTCGGGGCTTGTGTGATTCATCCACTAACATGCTGCATACTGCAATTGAGTAGTAATGCCAAAAGTACAGAAACTCCAGAGATACAATCTCCATCAGTGTCAATGCACCTTAATGGCTACAGTTTTGTAAAGCATTGCATGTCACAGCAGTACCTGCTATGTATTCTAATGCACCAGTGGGATCACTACAGTGTTTGGCTATGCGGACATGTGCGTCAATCAGTGCGAGCAGATCTTCCTGTGTCCTACAAAATGAAAAAAGATTTTAGGTAAAACTGTTTTGTAATCTGCACTCATATGTGTTCAGTGCTTAAAATCAAAAAGCAAATCCTCACCAAAAGTAAAGATGCCCTTGGCCCAAGTGTTTGAATGTTTGTCTTTGCATCAGGACAGAGTGCAGTATGGCACACTGCAGAAGTGGCCTCACCGTGTCCTTAGAGTGTCCGGGAGAGGAGAAGGAGAGTGCTGCAGACAGTGTTAGTCTAGCTGAGGACAACAATTCATCCTTCAGATCCCAGGATGAATCCCACACCAATTGGAGGGCACTGATTCTAACGGCAGCTGTATCAGATGATAGATTATAAACATCAGTCATCTTAGTGTTTCAGTGTTACATACTATAGATCTGCATTTGGGATCAGCTGATTTGTAAACTTGATTTCTCTTAAAGGAAACATGATATTTTGTAAGTTCACTGAACATGGCCATCAGACTCAAAAGTGATTCAGTTACTTATTTACAGTAATCTTTTATGCCATTGTTTAGTTTCTGTTTATTGTGCAAATAATACAACATCCTTTTTTTGTGAAGGATTGAAGGGGTACAAGGTTTATGCACCTCATGATACTAAAAACTAAACAAAAATTTTGTTTAAACATATTTATTTCATAATGTAGACACTATGATACCTAGTTATTTCAATTTAAATGAGAGGAATGTTGCCTACCTGGAACTGATTGAGGTTTGTCACCTTTGGTTATGAGCCAAAGTCTAAAACAGGGATGCACAATCTTTACTACACTTCTACCGTTACGAAAAGGCCCTCCATTTGCCTCCATATCTGTCAAATACCCTAAGGTTAAACCAACAGAGAATTGGCCATAGATGTTAACATTTGGTTTAGAATGAGATAATTAGGTCTTGTGGGTTTAGTTTGTATCGTTATTGGAGTCACCTTTTGTAGTGTATGACACTATTTCTGTTAACTCATTCACAACTCTGACATCCCAGCAGTCAAGCAGATGACAATTGTTAAGGACTAGCCAGTGGCCGTTCTGGACAGCATTGTCCAGCGATGAGAGAACAGTATCTCCATGGCAACCAGTCCCGAAAGAAATAACATTCACATTCACCTGTTAACAAATATGACAAAGCTGATACATGGCAACACATAATTTAAAGATACAGGTATATCCATTTTAAATTATGATCACTCTGTGTGACAAAAAGCAAGATGCAATGATGCTTTAGTCCAGGGGTCGCAAACAAGCCAGGTGGTGTTCTTCATAAGGGGCCATTGCTGTATGACCATTCCTGTCATGAAAGCGCATGAGGGCAAAAGCCCCTGCTTGCAAGATGGGGCATTCAAGTGAGAAACCGCTTTGTTTTGCTTCAACCGGACCACCAGCAACATTAATAGAGAGCAGAGAAAAGAACAAACCAGAGAATAGAACTTACAAAACATGTCTGAAGAGTCTGACGTCGACGGTGAGATGCATTTTTATGCCTAGACAAATTTGTTTGATCTCGAGTACTCTGGAATCAGGAGATTCAGAAGAGGCTGAAGGCAACCACAGTCACACCGTGTCCTAACCAGATGCCAAACAACATGCGATATAAGGTATCTTTTCTATGTTAATAATAGTTTATGTCCTAACCAGCCCCAATGAGTGTCGGGACATTCTGTTGATCGCTTGATTTCAATTTGCAGTGTTGTGTTGCGCAGACCCATCCACTGTAAACTGGCACCAGTCCAAAATCTTTGTCTTAACAAACTAAAGCCAGCATTTCACTATTTGGCTAAAAACTACTTGAGTTTGACCATTGTCTCACTTTTTTCTCTTGCCTGTACTATCTGCCTGTCTATAGCTTCTGAATATGTATGTGTGGCTGCATCAGCCTTTTCCATGCCTCTGTTTGATTTCCTTGTACAACAGTTCATACAATTAAGGCTGAATACAGAAACGCATCTAGTCTTCGACTCTTCAGACATGTTTTGTAAGATATGTTCTCTGGTTTGTGTGCAGATGTGTTGTGTTCTGTTGTTACTATTGCTGTGACGATTGAACGCCCCATCTCGCAAACGTGACTGTGTATTCTGTTGCTCTCTTATGAACCTGCACATTACAGCAACGGTCAGTGTGCATTTTCACTAAATAATACATAAGATTGTTTTTCACCAAACCTTATCGTATGACTTAAGAACCATTTATGATTTGCATACAATAATTTTTTAGACTTCTGAATTATACTTTTGCTTCCTTTATGAAGCTTTAAGGGGTAGTCACCATAAACTGCAATTGTGTGACATCACTGAGCACATTTTTTTTTTTCACAATTTCTTCCTTTTGTTAAGAAAAAGAAAGAAAGTCATATGGGGTTATAACAACAAAGGGGTGAGTAAACAATGGGTAAATCTCAGTTTTTGGGTGAACTATCCCTTTAACACTTGAAACTATCATCCGTTGGTTTGAGACCCCTACTTTAGTCTAATCTGCAACTATACTACAAATACAATGCAATTACACCTGCAACACAAGGATCACTTGACAAACTCTGGCCATAAAAATTGGATTATTTCTCATTGCTCTCCAGGAGTAACTACTGAGAAATTAAAGAGATTTAACTTTTTATTTTTCTTGCCTGTTGGAGCAACAGTCTTGTTTAAGGGCACAATGGCAATGGCTACTTAATGGGATTGAAAACTTCACCTTCCAGTTATTAAGCCTGATCCTTAACCACTCCATTACACCACAACATCTCCATGTAATTTTTACAAGCTTACCCCTTTCTGTTCTGCTTGGTACTGAGCAACCTGTTTAATCAAGTGGAGAGGATGGATTCTTACAGGTGCAGCTTCATTTTTATGTGGCAGATGTACAACTACAGGACCTTCATGTTTGGACAAAAGGTTGGAGAGCGCTTCTGGAGAGCCCATTGGAGGGCCTTCAGTAACAACTGAATGCAGCATACTTCCTTGCAAACATGCTGCAAGGTCGTCTTCCACTGCTGCTAGCCAATGAGGACACAGCGTCTTCCAGAGAATAGCACGCTGAATTGTGGACAAATGGGAGTGAGACTGACAAGGGACAGGCCCAGTTACTGTGGATGAAGGAAAGTGCAGATACTCCTGCCATAACTTGGATGAATTTACCAGAGATGACACTAGACCTCTGAAGGGTGCTATTATCTCTAAGAGATAAATATCAGCATGCGTGCATGTTTGAATCCAGCTCGGAAGTTCAGGGACAGACTGTGTGGATAATGCTAAAAAACGTTCTTGAAATTTCAAGTCGCTCAATCCTCTGAGGAAAGTGACTCGTTCAGCATCAGAGCAGCCTTCATTGTGCACAATAAGTGCCACAGATACCATCAATCTGAGTAATGCTGCATGGCTCTGGAACAAGCAGGATTTATACAGAGGGAAAAAATTTGAAACAATCCTCTGGGTAATCTCAGCTATGACTGCACTCGGCACCATCTCTCCATGAAACCTCATATCTGGGCTCTTCTGGGCTAAAGCTGATCGTATAGTGAGGAGAAAACTGCGTAGAGTAAAATGGTAACAAGGGGAAAGTTGGACCACATTCTGTAGGGCATTGTAAATGGCTGTGGTGAGTTCTGCGACTCTATAAAAATCAGTCATTAGGGATTTGTGATGATCTATCTCTTGGGTCAGCTTCTTGATTTTTGTCTCAAGTCCAAGAGAGACACTCTGACATGTATCCACGTGAGGGAGGAACTTAGGATCCAGAAGCAGAGGTGTGGAAGTATTCAAGATGTACTCTATCAAGGAAACCTGCAATAATAAAAGAGATTTTTTTTCTGTGTTGTGGTTCAAGGTTAATATTTTATAAGAATTTGCTTTAAAGTTCTAAATTTCTTCGCCACCCGACCTTGTTTTGACAAAGGTTATGCTGAAGCATCTGTTTTTCTGTCTGTACTTGGCAGTGTAGAGTCCATAGTTTTGAACATTCTGATTGCATCAGTTCTGCCAAAATAAGATCTTTAACTTCAGTTGTGCTCGAAGAAAAATTGATGATTTGAACATCATCCAGGAAGGAAGGGTGAATTTCTAGCAGAAAACATGGAAAGGGAATTCAAAACTCAAGGAAATTACTTTAAAAGGAACATACTATGAAGACACTGCAGCATCAATGCAGAACACATCAATTGTCAAAATAGAATCTCTATACCTACAATAGAAGTTTCTGTTTTAGTTAAGAAGACTTGAAGGATCTCTCACCATTTACCAGATCTCGAACTGGGAGAGAAGTACTCATAAAGAGGTGAAAGTCAGAATGAGCAGCTTTAACAGGACGACCTGCTTGATGAACAAACACCTCAAGGATTTTTAGGTCTTGCAGTGCTCGTTCAATATGTGTCACCAATACTCTTAGACCTGCAAATATGCGAGCAAATACACTTATGAAACTAGAGACCAAACAACATGTAGGTCAGCAAGAAAAACTTTGCAGATCACTGACCTTCTTCTGCTCCATGATTTAGTTTATCAAGTAACTCTGGATCATCAGCAGCAACTGTAAGTCCCTTTTTATTGCATTTTTCTTTATCTCTTGTAACATTGCCTAAAGAGAATATGAATTCTCACTGTTACTGAAAGGTATTTCTGAGTTTCTGAATAACATAAATACTCACAGAAGTACTGTAATACTGACCAGAAGAAAACAATGTTTTAAAGGTGAGCTCCTCATGTTGAGGTACATCTGCCAATAGAGGCCATCTTTGAACACAGGGAACTCTGTGCCCCCAGATTAGAACACTCCGGACCAGATCAGAGTAATCTCCCTGAATGAGGTGCAGATCTAGGCCAAGTGCCCGATTCAAGGCTATTTGAAATGTCTTACTTACAGGAATGGGAACATAGTTTTCAGAGGCTGTAAGGGGTACTACATTAAAAATTGTCATACGTGGGTCCTCAGATTTTATGTTAATTTCACCAGTGAGACAAAGTTTGTACCACTTCTGCAGCAGCTCCAGTCGAATATCAGGTCCAAACGGACCCAAGTATGTTACAGTACCTGCCAAAAGCAGAGCATCACCTGGAATATTGTGATTACTCAGTTTTTCTTCCTGTAATAAATAAAGTATTGTTTTCTAGTTTCATTAAAAAAGCATACTTAAAAATAACATGCAGCTCTGCACATTGCTTGAATTACTCTTTGTCAATATGAGATACTTGTATACAACTTATAGCTACCTTTCTTGCCAGTGTCCAATCTTCAATGTGACATTCCACCAGCTTGAGGGCCGCAGATGTCTTCCTCTCATGTGCCTCTGCTGTGCTAAGCTGAGCCTCTAGCAACTCCATGTCATGTCTGTTGAGCTCCTGCTGTCTCTCCAGGTCTTCTAGTCTTTCCCGTGCCAGTTCTTCTTGCAGCCTGGCATCCCTCAACCTTGCTAGACTTTCTTTCATGAGACTTTCTAAATCATGCTTTTGAGCCTTTTTAGGGGCCATACGGCACTGTACACAAGCATAATGGTACACTGCCCTAACCCAATGACACAAAGACTCGCATGCCTGACTCACTTCTCGCACACAGCTTGGCTGGAAGCTTGGTTCCTGTACGAACTGCCCCAAAGTTTGAATCATCTCGTCACTTAATTTAGAGCAGTCAAAAAATTCCAGTTCCTGATGGAGTAAAAAGAGAAAATGTTAAGCACCAAGTTGTCAAAGAATTACTTTGAGGAACTTTAAAGATTCCTATTTATTTAAAACCGTTTCAGTGAGTTTTAACCTGAAAGAAACTGGAACGCCTCAGAAGTTGTTTGCAGCTTTCCCAGCCACATGGATGGTTGAATAATATGCATATAATATCCATGACTCTGACCACTATGTCAGGGGGAGCCCTGTAGTTCCGGACCTCTTCCAAGTCAGAGTGGTTCAACGACTGCAGTACTTCCACAGCTGGCTGGTACAGTGGGCTTACCTGCATATAATAAGCAACAGAAATGTATCTGATTTCAGTGCACCTGATATCCAACATGTGTTCATACTGATCAGATTAGGGTAAAACCTGTTTAAAGGCATCTTGAATTTGTCGCTGAACTTGAAGTAATTGACCCTCTAGCTGGGAAAGGTAGT
Source organism: Moxostoma hubbsi (assembly GCA_032164185.1). Classification (NCBI taxonomy): domain Eukaryota; kingdom Metazoa; phylum Chordata; class Actinopteri; order Cypriniformes; family Catostomidae; genus Moxostoma; species Moxostoma hubbsi. The sequence goes on from JAVLUX010000045.1 coordinate 23,287,573, forward strand.
TCTCTTCCTGCAAACTATGGTGGTGGGTCTGTTCCCAGCTTTTTTGGGCCAAGTCTATTGACATCTGCAGCTGGTCCAGACACTACAACAAACAAACAAATATATACAATAAAGAGGAAGAAGACATGCAGTATGATTATTTTGTTTGTCAATGGTGGCTACTAACATAAAGGTTTCAGATCCAGTAACAAAAAAGGGCAGAACTATGAAGTAAAGACCAAGTTCTGCCATTGAGCAAGGTAAGTAATGGCACCTTTTTTGAAAGTTTTTTTAAAATAGCATGGTAAATATCTTTGTCATTTCCCTCTACTCCTCAGATGTGTTTTGTTATTAAGCATTGTTAAGACATACCTTCTGTTTTTCTTCACATTTGGCCCTGAAACAAAGAACTACTTGAGTGTGCCTTGCGGCTGTGTCAGACATTTCCTTAACACTTGCTAGAACCTTTGCCAACCTGACATGTGAAAACAAACAAAAAAGTTATAGCAATATTCCAACATTTTCAGCTGTGAGGGACAATTAAATATTCATAAAAATGAAAACCTGTATTTCCACCATCGGGCCGAACGGTACTGAGGACGGTACAGAATGATTACAGTAGCATTTCCACTTGAGCACAGTTCTGCATGGTATGATTACAAACCATTCTTGGCCCGGAATTCTCAGCCCAGACTATTTTCATATACTGTAATACACATAGAACATAAATAATTGTATCAATAAATATCCTTTTTGGCTAGTCTAGGAACTTTTACCTTTCTGTATGTTTGTGTCCAGTGGAAACACAACCCCTTAGCAAATGATGGTAAACCTCTCGCCTTTTCCTATTTACTTTCCTTTTTACAACATGGTCCATGTCTTTGCTGTTTGTTAGCAGAGTAAAACGGAAAAAAGCAGTCCTAAAAACTTGAATATGTGATCATCCTCCATATCTTGCCACACTCACTCCAGTCTTTACATCTCACACCGTCGCCGTCTGTTATGTAGATTCTCCGGATTTTACAGCACCACAATGGAAAAAGAAAATGTAACCGTGCAGTAAGGTTTTACAACGAGAACTGTTCGTCCGATGGTGGAAAAGCAGCTAAAGTGTTGCAATGGCAATCCTCACTGGTTATCCTGAAATCTGTTTTGCTCAAAGAGGTGCTGGCAATGACAGAAGAACTGAACCATCAGCTCTGTATAGGACCGAGGACTGAATGGTTGAAAATTAAGCAGTGTGACAGCATATTTTGTAGCAGACAGATGAATTCCTGCCATCGCCTTACAAATACTAGCCACTAAGTTATCCCTGGCAACTAGTGGGAAATGCAACAAAACACAAACACACAAACCACTGAAACATGAAAACGTGCAACAGATTGCAAAACAATCAATTTGTTAAAATTAGTATTAGAATTAAGATTATATTGAATAGACTCACCTGTACTATCTGTCTCGTGTATCTGATGACTGGCCCTTAAATTATACAAGGCACTTTCGACCAAAGCTTCTGTGGTCCAAGGTTGGTACACTTCTACACAACAACATAGGTTCAAAGCCTTGGAGATATGTTTCTCACTAACTAAAGATTTTCCAGACTGTCTTTCACTCTTGTCCAAGAGTAGAGGATAAAGCAGGAACACATGCATATTTTTTTTGATGCTTTTGAAATACCTGGACATAAAGAGAAATGTACTTTGCTTTCAATACTAGATATGTCAACAAAATTAGGAGAATTTGAAGAACAAAAATGCAAACAGATTGCTTTTAATCAGACTTAAACCAATAAAACCCAACCTTATACATACAATGGCAGCCAAATTGTGGAATAATGTACAGATTTTGCTCTTATGGAAACAAATTGGTACTTTTATTCACCAAAGTGGCATTCAATTGATCACAATATATAGTCAGGACATTAATAATGTGAAAAATGACTATTACAATTTGAAAAAAAGAATTTCAGAACTTCTTAAACTACTTCAAAGAGTTCTCATCAAAAAATCCTCCATGTGCAGCAATGATAGATTTGCAGATCCTTGACATTCTGTTTGACAGCTGTCAATTTGTCCAGATACTCAGGTGAGATTTCACCCCACGCTTCCTGTAGCACTTGCCATAGATGTGGCTGTCTTGTTGGGAACTTCTCACACACACCTTACAGTCTAGCTTATCCCACAAAAGCTCAATGGGTTTAAGATCCATAACACTCTTTTCCAATTATCTGTCTGTCTTTCCCCAATGTCTGTTTCTTTCCCCACTCTAACCTTTTCGTTTTTCTGTTTCAAAAGTTTTCTTTGTAATTCTTCCCATTAGGCCTGCACCCCTGAGTCTTTACTTTACTGTTGAACATGAAACTGGTGTTGAGTGGGTAGAATTCAATGAAGCTGTCGGCTGAGGACATGTGAGGTGTCTAGTTCTCAAACTACAGACATTGATGTACTTATCCTCTTGTTTAATTGTACATCTGGCCTTCCAAATCTCTTTCTGTCCTTGTTAGAGGCAGTTTGTCTTTGAAGACTGTAGTGTACACCTTTGTATGAAATCTTCAGTTTTGTTTGGCAATTTCAAGCATTGTATAGCCTTCAATCCTCAAAACAATGATTCACTGATGAGTTTCTAGAGAAAGCTCTTTCTTTTTTTGCCATTTTTACCTAATATTGACCTTAAGACATGCCAGTGTATTGCATACTGTAGCAACTCAAAAACAAACTCACTTAACAAACCAAATAGCTGCAAATGTCATCTGATAGCCTCAGAGAATTGACCCAATTGAAATACAGATATAAAACTGATTTGTCCCGGAAGGTGGAGTTTTGGTTATTTAGGGCAAGACGTCATATTTTGAGTTGGGGGACAAAGCAGGGAAGCTTTTGGCTAAATATATAAAGCAGAGAGAGTCTTTTTCTACCATTCCCTCAGTGAAATCTGCTGGTGGTGAAATTTTTACCTCAGCCATTGATATTAATAATGCTTTTAAATAATTTTATCGTGATCTTTATAGTTCCGTGTCATCTACTGATATTAGAAAATCTGTGGAATCATTAGATCTACCAAAACTGACGTCTGAGCAAATAAATTCTCTTGATTCTGAGATAATCTTGGAGGAGCTTCAAGGGGTAATTAAGGCCTTTCTTAAAGGCAAGGCTCCGGGGCTAGATGACTTTGCCACTGAATTTTTTAGATCTTATGCTACAGAATTGGCTCCACATTTGTTAGAAGTTAATATGGAATGGAATATGGTTAGAAATTAAAAATGGAAAGCTTCCGATCCAAGCGAGTGTAAGATTTACCATCCAACTTCTCTGATCCAGCTAGACGTTAAAGTTTTGGCTAATCGATTAAGTATTTCTGAATCCGTATTTCCAAAATCTTAAAAAGATAATCACATTTAACCATATCAAATGTCTTATTGGCAAGTGAGATGGCAGTGACTGGAGTCTGATCATTCACCACTGACCACAAGATATTGATGAAATGCGTAATGTTATCAAAAGAGCTGTGCCCCGAATGAACTCCACCTGATCTATATGTATTAGAGATGTCATAACTTTACTTAATCGGTTAGCCAAAACTTTAACATCTAGCTGGATCAGGGAAATTGGATGGTAACTCTTACACTCACTTGGATTTTTAATAACAAACAAAATTTAAAATTAACCATATAGCTTTCAACAGTGTTTGATATGATGGCAAGTGATTTTCTAGTCCCAAATTAGCAATTTAGCTTGATTAATCAAGGAGAAGATGTTGGAGTGATGACTGCTGGAAATGAGGCCTATCTAGATTTGACAAAAAATTACTTTTTTCAAAAAGTTATGGTGAGTTTTTTACATCATTAATGTCCTGACTATACTTTGTGATCAGTTGAATGTGATTTGGTGAATTAAAGTACCAATTTCCTTCCCAAACAGTAAAATCTGTACATTATTCCAAACTTTTAGCCGCCAGTGTAATTAAATATGAAATTAAAACACAGAAGATGTTAATTGTACATCTTTAGTTTCAGTTTTGCAAATTTGAGTGACATAAAATTAAATGGATACTTTTAACCTACATTTCAAGAGCTTGGCCATCCTTCAACAGCTGCTGTGTGTTCTTCATGCCTTGTGATTTCATCCACAGTGTCACTTTCTTCACTTCCTCATCTGAATAAAGTCCAGGAAGAGTTCCATTTGCCATCATTAGAAGCAGCTCTTCCTTAACAGCCTGGCTAGTATCCTCGTGAACCAGTAGAGCCAACGATCCACCATTCACAGCTATTCGGTTCCCAACCTCTTTTAACATTTCTCGCAACTTGGACTCATTTCCAGGATGAACCTCAATTAGTTGGTATCCTGCCAGAGTGGCAGCTTGGCGTACAATGGACTTTCTGCCTGTTTTCTTTGCTGTTCCAAATAGAGCTCCATGTCCACCGGGAATAAGAAAAGCTCGGAGGATACGCACAAGCTGATATAAATTCTGATGATGCACAGCCCATGTAGGGCTGTAGTAATTGTTATCAGACTTTTCCTCTTTATTTTCTTTCCTGCTTTTAATAGCATGAACTAACTGGTCTATCAGCACATCCACATCTCTCTCTTGATACATGGAGTTGCGTTTAAAACTATGATGTTGAAGTTTGTTGTTCAGTTGCCCACAAAGTTCTGGACTGAAGACAACATTTTGGATGGAAGAAGCACATTCCTGCAGAATCTCAATTAATATTTTTGGGGTGTTTATTTCACATGTTGTTAAAGGGACATGTTGAGTGGATAACTCTTTCTGTGATGCTAGCTTTGAAACATCTTTCTCTTCACCAGAAGGAGATTGACTGCACAGTGATTCACTTAAAGATTCATATTTACACTCTGATGTTACTGGTTCACTCTCAACAAATTCATCATCTTTTAATTTGTTCTTTTTGTATAAGGATGCATCCTCATCACATTCTGAACCATTCAGGCTTGAGTTGCTCTTTGAAACATAGCTCTCTCCTCTCTCTGTCTGTTCTGACTCAATGACTGCAAGTCCTAGCAGAGGAAGAGCATTCTTTTCTAACTGGCATGGGGTTGAAAGTAGATGTTGGTTCAGATTATGAGTGTTTGTCAATGTTGATTGATCATTAGGACTGGATATATCTGCTGGGGATGTTTGGTACTGAGTAGACAACTTAGTGCCAAAATTCTTCTCAGAAACTTCAGCTATAATTGAAACAAGTTTTTCGCATTCCTCAATTGAAGTTAGACGATCACCAAAGGTGCGCAAACACTCATGCATCCACAGGCGAGCAATGTTAAGCTCAAGGTCTGCAAGACTAAGAACTGCTGGAAGACAGGAAGATTTCTCAGATGAAGAAAATATCCTAACACCCAGACAGCTCATCTTTAGTACAGTCTGCTGGGTATCAAGCATTGGCCTCCAGAGGCACATCCCTTGAAACACTTTTTGAATATCATGCAAAGAAAACAGTAAGTTTAGACTGCATGAAGCAGTTGTAAAATGTTCAAGCACAGCAACATAGACATTCAGAGTTGAAGTAATGATGCAGTTTGCCATATCTGCAACCCATTGTACTGGTTTTATTTCCTTCAACCATGGTTGCAATTTTGAAGAATGGATAGAAAACAAGATTTCCAAAGTCATGCTTGGTAGGGCCAAGATGGTAAACAGCCGAGAGAGCCGAGGAGAAATCTGATTGCAATTTCTGTTGCCCTCGTAAGGAGCATTGCAAGTGCCTAGATAATTAATGCCTATTGTTTGCAACAGCTTGAGGTGAGATCCATCAGAATTCAACACTCTACCCCTCGAAATAGACTGCCGCAAGATCTCTAGAGTCATTGATGTTTTCCCACAAGCATCTGCAAAAGAAAAATTCACAACTTATACATCACATGTGACAGATTTATGTTGCTTGTTAGTTGGTAAAGGTTAAATAAATAATAAATTAAGCATAATTAACCAAAATTTTGGTTTATTAAAACAAACTCTAACTTTTATAACGACTCACCAAATGGTGCTTCATGCAGGTCATCGATGAACAGAAGTAAGTTTGGCTGTTTTAAGGCATCCCGAATGTTTTCTTGTTGAGTGTTTTGGTAGCCCATTCCCTTGAGTATCTTGCATAAGTCAGAAGGTTGAAGACACGGACTAGCTGGTAAATGCTTGTGTGGTCTGCCTTGTGATAATAAAGACTTGCACAGTATTGTTTTGCCAGAGCCAGACTCTCCCACAAGAAGTGCTGGCTGATGAGCATCCAGCAGAATATCCAGGAGATATGCGTGCTTTTCATACTGTGTCAAGGGCCAACAAGTACAGAGAGACACAATTCAATCAACACCTTTTCAATGATAGCTCACTTTTATGTGAAAAAATAAAAAAACATAATATAAAAATATTGAAAAAACAAAACAGGCAAACCTGGGGCACATATGTGAATGAGAGCTGTAGACTCATATGCTTGGTGGGGTTGATGAAATTGTTGGTTTCTCCAATTTCCTCATAAAATTCAAAGAAATGCTCAAACACTGTGCCTTCAGGTGGAGTCTCAACTTTGCAAAGGCTCTTATGCAGGGCCTCTCTTGCAAAAAGATCAAATTGTGTCCAGTGTCTAAGAAGATAAGATTAGAACATAACAAGCATTTTACTAAACATAACTATGGTATATTTTCTACACATACCATCTGTATTGCACACATACAGTACCTAGGGTGCAAGTGTCCTCCAAATCCCCAAATGTAAGCCACAACAAATACATTTCTTGCTCCCAATCCCCATTGAGTGGAGGGAGCTATGAAATCAGCACAGCTTGGCTTGCGCACTGGTGTGATATATTTTTGAGAGAGAGTTGTTTCAGAATTTATAACAAAAGGGTTTATTAATGAGGTATTGATAGTGAGGTAACTAAATCTCTAAACAAGCAAACATTTGAGTCACAAAATCATATCCACTGAACACATGTTCATGTATAAATTTGTATAACTAAGGATAAAGTGGAATATTACCTGTTGTCTCAGTTTGTCTTGAAGAATTTTTCAAGCCTGCTCCTTTCCCAAAATGCTCTAAAAGGGCATGAAGAATTCTAATGAATGACATTACTTCCTGCAAACCATCTGTAATTCTAGATGATTGTATGCCTTCACATCCATCACAGGCCATTACTGGAGAAAGTGTCTTGTTTCTGAGAAACATTACAGTATCTGAGAAAAGGTCTTCAGCTAGGTGCCTCCACATTTTCCGAGTAATCTTGTCTAGATTATGCTCCCTAGAGAGCACATCCATCTCACTCTTCCACACAGCTCTCCACATGTTCTCTCCAGAGACATATACTAGATTGCAGTGTGTCACTAAAGAGGGAGATGCCTCACCAAGGTTAATGATCTCAGCTAGTATTTTCAGTTCCGATCTTAATGGCTGAACTTTCTCTCCTGATGAAAGCCAAAGAAAGGGACTTTCAAGATCACAAAGAGTAGTCAAAGAGTCTAACCAAGACGGCTTGCCAAGTGGATCCCCATCCAGCACAATCCATTTTACTCTCTTTTTTATTTGTACAGTTTTATTTTTGCTTTTGGAAGAAGCCATGGGCGAATGTTCATGCTGTTTTGAGTGTCTTAAGGCTTTGGTGAAAGCCCCATCACACCAAGATTTGTGCAGGTCACAGGTACTGCCAAAAAACTCTTTGTGGGAGAAGGAATTTGGGAATAAGACTTCTGTGTTTATGGTGCTCCAACAAGGACAAGATGAATAATTATCATCCTCATTAAAGTCAGCCTCTATAGCTTTGGCAAGTTTCTGAAGTGCACTCGCAAGAACTTGATACAAAGTTGTTTTGCCACTTCCTGCTGGTCCAATAAGCACAATAACGTTGGAGAGCTTCAAAGCTTGATACAATATCAGCACATTTTGAAGCATTTGTCTTTCTGCATAAAATCGTCTTTGCTGTAACTCTTCTTTCACTGCATTTGTGAGGACATTTTGTTCTCTCTCCTCAGACTTTTGGAGACTTGAAAAATACCTAGCTTTTGGAAAGATTTCCTCAAAAATTGTAAGAAACTGTGATGCTCTCTTTGAATCTGAAACAGTAAACTGCATGGCTGACAGAACTCCTTTGATTACTGCTTGCTCCTCTAACTCTGCATTTTTAAACGCATCAGATTGATTGACAGACTTACAATGCAATGAATAATGGCCTTGGCTTGTTTCAAGTGGCTTTAGTGTTGTAGCAGATCCTCTCCAACTCTGTCTAGAAAATGTGTCCCTGTCAGTTTCTTCCAAATGACAGTTGTGATGCAAATGTGTTCCAGAGGCAGTAATCACATTTCTGAGAAGGACAAGCCAGGAGATCTGTTGATCACAGACAAAATCAGGAAGGCAATGTGAATCCTTAGCAAGGCTGAAGAGAGAGACCAGACAGCGGCTTATGGTTGCTGCTTCAGAGAATCCTAATGAAACCAGCATCACTTCTGCAATGATCCTATAGTTTGGTTGCATCAATGAGACAGGCCTGGTAGCTACTCTCAAGTTTTCAGGTACTTCAGTTGAGTACCCATTTGCTGCAATTGTGATACATCCATAATTTAATTTATTTTTCCAAGGAATTTTACATTCCACTTTATTCACTGTATTGCTATGCTTTTTGAGGAATTCTCTATTGCTGCATTTACTAACTGAGGAGGACAGTTGTGAGAAAACATCAAGTAGTGGCTCATGTCCTTCCTGTTGTACATGTCTTTGAACTGCTGATAAATGTTGATGAATATCTGTTAAATGTTGTCCCAACACAGACAATGACCCTTGTCCCATTGAATCCACAGAATTAAGCACAAGCCAAGCACCAGTTTGAAGAGCACCAAGAAGCATTTGAGAAACCATTGAGGAACTGGTCTTTGAACAACACTCCATACTGACCACTTGTCTTCCCAATGCATATCCCAACTGCACTGCAGTATGCTGCTTACCTGACATATGGGGTCCACTGATGAAAGCAGACTTGTAGGTGGATAAGGCAAAGATTATGCCCATGTAAGCATGTTCAGTTGAAGGGGTAGTCACCATTGTCCAGTTCTCAGGCCCTATGTATTCATAGCCATATTGCAATTGTGTGCACAATATATCAACATAAACATCCTGGTCCTTACAGGCCAAATCCTCTTGAGGTGTAAATATGTCACTTGGAGTCTGATCATTACTTGAGCTTAGGTGATATTTCAGTAACTTGTGCCATTCAAAAGAAGACTCCAGTTCCCCTTCTACTTCAACAAGCCCATCAGTTTGCTGGGAATGCTTCATGGTCAACATAACCAAAGCACGTAGAGCTATTATGATGCGTTTATCATTTGAATTTGCAGAGTGGTGTTTTATAACCTGACACAAATAGTGCAGTTTTGCTATATTTTGGGACTTGATTGGTGCCCATGTGGATTTTGTTGAACTATAGAATGACTTCTGGATCATACTACACCACAAAACCTCTTCGGCCACCAAAATGCATTGCAAAGGATAGTGTGATATAAGCTGCAAAAGTGAGGGAGGTTCATGAGCTACTTCGAAATTGTTACTCTTATTGTTCCCAATAAAGTCTGTGGTGTCCTCAAGCTGTTCTAGCCCTGAACATTGCTGGACAGCTAGGCATTTCAGAATTGTCTGTTTAATTGCTTGATATAACATTTTATCAAAGAGACCAAGCCAAGCCACAGGACTGAGATTTGACTCAAGAGGACAGAGGAAGGGAACATGTTCCCTAAAGGCCCCATATACACCACATACCCGCATGAACTCATTACATAGATCTGTCAAGCCATGTTTATGACTCACATCGCCTTCACCCTGAATATCAAGCCACCTCACTCCCCTAAAGCATTTCTGTACCAGTGGTAAAAGGGAAGAAGGTCCTGGGAGCTGCAAGGAGAGAAGCTTCATCACCTCTTCATCATTGAGAAAGTAGAGTCTAGGGAACTGACTTCGTGGTGATTCCAAGGCATAGAGTAACTGATTGGAAATCTCCTCCATTGTTATGAGTCCATTCAGAAAGACAGCACAAAGACTTTGTCCTTGGAAACTGTGACTGGTCTCTTTTGTCTTCGTCAGTTGAACAAATCTTAATACTTGAGGCTCATCAACTGTAATCTGAATTATTTCCTGAAACATCTTATCCACTGGGTGAAACTTCTCTTGCTACAACCGAAGTTAGAGACAATTAGTTAGACAAAAAATTCTTCACTTAAACTGAAGTAAATAAACCTTGGGTTAAATAATAATAACAAAAGATTACATAAAAACTTACCATCTCTGAATTTTTAATGTCAACAAATGCTTCCTTAAACATTTTGCTCAAGAAGATCCACTTTTGCTGATATCTCCCAAAAAGATCCAGCAATTCATCTGCAGTAAAGGGGCAATGAAAAATAGCAAGACACCTATGGTGTATTTGTAGAGCTGTGAGCTCAAAAACATACCCAGCTCCTGTAAAAGCAGCAGCCAGTGGTCAACCTCTTGAAACTCAGCAACATGTGGAGAATGCAACATCTCAGAAAGGATCGAAACACTTTCCTTAGTCTGAGCCAAAAGAATCTCTAAACCTGTCAGAGGTGTGAGAAAAGGAACAAAACTGAGGATACAGTATGTCATACTATGTGTAATGGACAACTGTACCATATGTGCAGTTGAACGAAATCCATTACATAGGTGACAGTATACAGGTCTTACCAACAATAGTGAAGGTTCCACCATCCCTAATGTGATGCTTTAGTGCATTGTGAGTTGAGTCATGAGAAGGAAAAGTGTTTACCCCCTTTGCATCACCTAGTTGTGTATAGTGCTGTTGCTGAACAACAATAATGAACCTGGAATGACAAAATGCTGCCCCTTTCCAGTGGCTTTGAAGTGTTTGGAATGTCTGGTCCATATCTGCCTCAGCTTTGGCATCTAGATAGATCTGAAAGACAATGCACAAACACACCCATAGTTTACAGAAATCTAAAAACATTTTGAAGTTGAATTTGAGCACCACAGAAATAATAAACAATCTGAACAAATGCTACTAAACCTTGTTTATTTCATTTTGATGTTCCTGCAATTCTTTGGACATAAGATCAGCCAGTGTTAATTTCAGTTCTGGTTCATACAGCAGGCTGATTCCTACAGACACAACAATGTCACTGGTTGATTAATATATCATAAACTTTCATTTCATATCAATGATTTTTGACGTAACATCCTGCCTGACACTTACAGTATGTATATTACTTTCTTTTTTAAATATCAGGCACTTGCTGATGCAACTGTACAACCTTACCCTTTGAGATCTTTCTCCAGTGTTTGTGTTTCAGTATGGGGCTGCATAGCTTGCTTAATACAGGGAGTAGCTGATTGAATCCCTGCAAAATCTGTAGGGTTTTCTGTAGCATGGCATCATGTGAGGGAATAACTCTTGCAAAAGCTTCTGCCTGTTGCAGCCATTCACTAGCCTTGTGTTGGGCTTTAGCCACCACAAACTGAAGGGGTATAGATGCAAGAGAAATAAAGTCTTATTTCTTATAGTGCACATATGAGAATTCCTCTTTATAATCGCATGATAGTTACATACCTTGCTGAACCTCAGTAGCTTCCACTCTTGGATTTGTGTGGAGGACACACTCATAAGCTCCCAGAGTCCTTTTCTTGCTCCTATATTCTGCTGTGCTTCAGTCACAAAAGTAAGATCTAGTGGGTGCCCTCAAAAAAGAAATAAAACAATTGGAACCACTGAAAAAAATATAATTCCAATAAGCCCAATAGAAGATTTAAAAAACAACACAAAAAATATATATATACAGGTAATCTAGAGGGGCTGTATTCCTGAGTCCAAGAATCAAAATGTCTCACTTCAAAAAGAATGTATAAAGATAGGTGTCCTGGATCATGGGTATATTGCCATACCTCTCAAGCTTTCACTGACTCTGCTCTGATCCTTTAGCTGTTCAGCATTTATATTGAATTGAATGCACAATGCATTGAGCTGGACAAGCATTTCCTTGGCATTCTGGTCAGGCTCAAGGTAGGCTCCAGAGGTGGCTCTTGAAACCAGGTTATTTACTGTGTTTGTTAATGAGGAAACATTGTTGTCCAGTGTATTAATTCTAGAAGGAAGCTGCTGGGTTTCTATGTCTGCAGCTTGTTTCAAGAGTGGAACAAACTGATTCCACAAGTCATCCATCTGCAAAAATATTTGGCTGTTATTTAGTTGATACACAGTTCAATGAACATGTGTCTGTTCTAAAAACCTAGTGAGCTACCTCCTGTCTACATAGGAAGTTTCCTTCTGAGGCAGCATCATAACTGAAATCAATCCCTCTAAAGTTACTGATTTGGAACACTGTACATAACCAGCAACTGTGTGCACAACAAAAAGAGCTCATGGAGCTGCAGCGTTGGGTTTTGTGAGTTGCTTTTGTCCAACTACTGAATTGTCTAGCAACATTACAGTACAAGCAAGTGGAGAACATCTTTTGTCGGTGGGACTCCGTCTCTCTGAATCAAATACTGTGAGTGATGTGAATTCCATGACTGGACTTTCGAACTCCGGTATAGCACAAACAAATTAAATGATTAAGGTGTCTTAATGATGTCTTACAAGCTCAGATGACAGTGTGGGAAATGTGTTGTCAGTTTGGGGCCACTTTGGCAATATTGAAACAGCGAAAATCTAAATTATTTCAAACTGTAAATCATGCCAGAATTCTATGGGACCCGAAAATTAAACCAAAAGTTTTTTTTTTAGGACATTTAGATTTTAGAAGTGCTGTGTCTAAGACCGAGCAAATTGCGCAATTGTTGATTAACTCAAATCTTGATTATTTGTGTCTTTCTGAAACATGGTTGACTCCAGCAACTCCGTTAAGTGTTTTTAATGTGGAAGGATATAATATATATAGATGCGATCGTGAGTCTTGTAGGGGTGGTGGGGTTATGATTTATGTTAAAGAGGATATTTGGTGTAAGAAAATCGAAGCACATAGAGACATGCCTGTGTTGGAATTAACATCATGCTTTCTCCAGAAATGTCCTTTGCTATAATTGTACTGTATAGACCTCCATCTGCTAAGGAGGATTTTTATGATCAACTTTCCAAGGTTCTCAAAAAGTGTGATGCTAAAGAAATTATTTTAATGGGAGATTTTAATATTAATTGGCTAGATAAAAGAGGTAGAAAAAAATTTAAGTTAGTTATTAGTAAGTTTCGTTTGACCCAAGTCATAAAAAGGGCAACACGTATAACAAAATTATCTCAAACCTTGATAGACTTAGTTTTTTCAAATAAAGTAGATCATATATTAAAAACATATAATTTATTAACAGGTTTGTCGGATCACAATCTTACACTAGTTGTTGTCTAAATTAGTAAGAAAGTTGTCTAAAACTCGGTACAAAACCTTATCCAATAAAAATGGAAATTTAAAAAACCCTAAATATATCAAAGACAAATTTAGAATTATTTAGCAATGATTTGAAGCAAATCAATTGGAATGATGTAATTCAAGGTAAAAATAGTCAGACATTTTGTGAAGATTTTATGGAAGTGTTTCAGCAACTTGTAAATAAATACTCAACTAAAGTAACAACTATGAAGAATAAATGTACACAGTCTTTACCATGGTTGAATTAATATGGATTGTTTATTATATAAGAGTCTTAGAAATAAAGTTACAATGGAGCTTATGAAGACTAAAGCATCATTTTATCTAGATATTGTTAAACAGTCAAAGCATAATACTAAAGTGATTTGGCAATCTATAAATAAATTAACAGGGAAAGGACATTGAAACAATGGAGTTGCAGAGATTAAGATAATATAATATAGTGACGTTTAGACACATTAGAAATTCTCTTAATTACGAGGCATCATGGGTTTATTTGAATGTAATGATATTTTCTCATATTTAATACTGTATTTCTTGTTGGTCGCAAGCAAACGAGATAACTATAAAGCCAATTATATCACTTTATAAACAGGCCATAAAAGTATTAGATAGGAGATCTTTGCAGTATCATTGCGGTATATTAAATAAATACAGGTTATTAAGCTTTGAAAATGTAATTGTTTATTCAAAAGTAAGGTTTGTTTTTAAAATAGTTAATAACATTGCTCCTCCCCCTTTTAAAAGATTTGTACATCTTAATTCAGAACAGATGACAAGGGTTTCTAGATCTACTGCATGGAGAGACTGCAGAATTCCTAAAAGAATTTCAGCATTTGCACAACCTGCCTTTTCATACAAGGCAATTAAAGAATGGGATAAACTACCTGATGACCTTAAAATTTGGTGAGATTTTTATATGTTCTCCAGAAATGTTAATAATTGGCTTTTAGGAATTCAAACTTGTCATCATTAATTTTGCACAATGTTAGAATATTATTGTTGATGTATATGTGTGTATTTATGTGTATATATTTGTTGTATTTTATGTTTGTATTGTTTTATTTACCTGCCAAGGGACTGCAGATGGAAATTAGCTAGTAGCTAAATCTGGTGCAAAGCATCTCTTCTCTTGTGAGATGAATGTTTTTGTGCATGGTCTCTGACAATAAATGAATAATATATATATATATATATATATATATATATATACACAGTATATACTGTATATATATATATATTTTTTTTTTATTTTTTTTTTTTTAACATCCAAATTATTCAAAATTTCTCTTGCTTTGCCCATCTACCTTGGATTTATTATTTCATCGAGCTCATCACAGTGCATTTTCTGTGAAAGAACATGCAATGCTATCTTAGAATTTGGCATAAGGTTGGCATTAACTTTGGAGGCAGCATTTTTATGGTACCTATCTTTTGAAATAGCCTTCTAATTGAAATCATGCCTATGATGCCTTAAAGGTACTGTAAGTGATTTTTTTCATGGAAAAGTATGCAAAAAAAAAGTCCTACTCCCTTAAAGATATTAACGAAATAAGTATCATGAGATATCTCACCAGTCACTGTGATAGCTGTAGACTTTGTAAACAGAAATAAAAAATGTGACCGCAGACCACGGACATTAACGCTTTTCACCTGTCAATCGTTTTGCTCATTCTCATAGTGTCATATTTGAAGCAGATCAGGCGATGATTCATAATATTTGTGAGGCGCTAGTGTGCCACAGTTGAATTTGACAGCCACAGGAATAAACAATGCTGCGCTTTTGCTGGATATTGGTCTCAAAATTATCTTTGGATGGCGGGTTTTTGGAATGAGGGGGCGTGGTTAATTCAATGGCTCAGTGACATGAAAGCTTCAGAATGTTAAAATCCTTTATAGAACCATTAAAATGCTCATATACCTGCTTTAAAAAGAGCGTTCCATCTGCTGTCACAATGTGTGTATAATTCCTCCACACAGCCTGTTGTAGAGAGTGAAGGTCTTCAAGTCTCTGCTTCATATCATCTGATGTCCTCTCACTGTGCTTTACCTGCATTAAATCATGTTTAATAATTTTACAGTTCAGATTGATGAACCAAGATTTATAAAGCAGTAGTTACTGGTCAAAGTCAATACCATATTTGAAAAAATAGTGAAATCGTGAAAGTTATTTGGCTCAGACTTCATGACTTCCACAGCTCTTTTCAGCTCAGAAGCCAAGTTCTTAGAGCGTGAGTGCAAATCTTCAGACAGTAGATTTAGCACATCCTCATCAATGGTGCTCAACAAGGAACCTTAACACAAAACCAGTACAAAACCTGAAAAAGCCTGATCAGAAGTATACAAAGACATTTTGATTAATACATCTGAATTGCAGAGGCTTAATCACACCCATCTTGTCCTGGATGTTGGAGATCTTAACAGTGAACAGTTTATTCGATGTGGTAAAGGATGATGGCATGCTGTGAACTCTATCCATCCAAAAATGAAGTTTCTTGATTTGCTCCTCATACTTCATGGAGGAACCTCCTTGCAAGGCCTCCAGAGCTGTTGAACCCCACTGGCTGGTGAATACAAGAACATCTATCAACCAAGAGTGGCTCTCACATAGTTGGTGCACCTCTGCAATGGCTTCCTATACAAGAGAATGAAAGCATCGTAACTGCAATGTTTGTTCTGTAATATACTAATGTTGGACATAAATTGCAATCTTCTAAGCAGTGGCATTTATTTTAATTTAAAGCACACAGTGTCCAGATGGAAAGTCAGAATACCTGTGTAATCTTGGTCTGCTCATTTTGAATCTCTTCTGTGCCAATATGGAGTTTCAAATTCCACTCTAGCTGTTTCCGTGACAGAGAACGATAGAACCCTCGCACTCTTTGTGCCTCAATTCTGAGGGAGTTCATTTTGACTGGCACAATGGTTTGGGGTGACATATTACATTCTTTTTGGGAGACAACTCTGCTAGGACCTGCTACGTCACAACCACTGTCTTTAAATGTATTAAAGAACATACAGAACATTAGAATATTTTGCTAAATCCCCCCCCCCCCCCCCCCCCCCCCCCCCCACCCACCCAAAAAGCCATCATTTTGTTTTTATGACCATTCTTCACCCTCTCTCTGACCCTTAAAACAGGTCTACTGTGCCTTTAAGACTTTGATGTAAACATCCTCTTGTTGAAATGAGTAACAGCGCTCATCGGTTGTGGGTTTCAACATTTTCATATCAAGTTGATTTTGCAGCTTATTTTTAATAGATGGTCTTTTAGGACAGAGTAGGAAGTTTTCAGTTCTGAAACTTACAGTATGTTTACATAGTACATCAAAATTTTTATTTCAAATGATAATTTTTTTCATAAAATTACCCCTTTAAAAAAACACAACAGAAGTTTTCTGTAATGCACATTTTTTTTCTTGTCTAGCATTTTTGTCTGTCACTTCTGGTTTCCTGGTGTCCAGTTGAGTTGAATTACCTTCAGGAGTAACAAATTAGTTTTTGATTAAACATGCCTTAATGAACAGTCAGTCACCTGTAGTGCCAGTAGTCATGGTGGTACATGCTCTGCTGGCGAGATCTTCAACACCACTGATGAACGTGGAACTTTTATGCAGTAGGCCTTTAGCATCAAATGACAAACTCCATAAATCAAACACCTGTAAATCAAATCACCAGCTCAGCATTCACTCACCAATACCAGTCATAGTATTGAAAGTCTATGAAGTAATTTTTAAAACTAAGAAGCCTACTTCTCATATTAAAGGTATAATTCACCAAAAAAATTGAATTCTGTCACCATTTAATCACCCTCACATTTTTGTTCCAAACTCATATTAATTCCTCTCTTCCGTGTAACAAAAAGGAGAGGTTAGTTAGCTTCAGTCACCTTCACTTTAATTGTATGTAAAAAAATAAATAAATAAAAAAATTAATAAAAAAGATTTAATGAAAGATAATGGTTACTGAGGCTTACATTATGCCTTATATCTTCTTTTACGTTTGTCCTATGGAAGAAAGAATGTCAAACTAATTTGGAACAACATGAGGAAGAGTAAAGTAGTACTATCCCTTTAAGGGAAGATCAAAGTGAATGTTGCTGGAAAAGATTTCTCACCAGCAGGACAGAATCTACTACAGATAGCACCGCTCCAAACAAAACTTCCTGGAATAAGTGCAATGGAGGAAAAACGGTAAGCTGGCCATCTACTCCAAATACAATCTCTGCCTGGAAGAGGCCGCCCTGTTGTTCCTGCTCTCTCTGGAAAGGTAAACACATAGATTATATTTAATTGTTAGTTAAGTTATTATGCTTCTCCAACAGCTGTTTGAAGTAGGGTGACAAGACGTCTCCATTTTCTGTTTTTTTCCCAAGCATTCAAGATAGCATTCATAGTGAAATATTACATTGCAAGTAAGCCCAAGTAGCAAAGTCTACTGTGTGCTATTTATTTTGACCAATAAAGGGGGCAGCTCGCTATAGCAGCTTCAATTAATTTGTCTTCCTTCACTTCCTCTATTACTTAATCGGGCCTGTTTTCCCATTAAGAATTGGAGCAGGCAATAGTAGAAAATTATCATGATTGTTATAATCTTCGAAGTAAGGCACATACTAGCTGTTTATATTGTAAAGTTATATTGTTATGTATTTTAAACAGGTTCTGAATTTTTATTAAGATTTTATTGCACAGTTTAAAACGTTCTTGAAAGTTTGGCCTTCATAAAGCGGGAATTCCCGCACAAACTATGACATGCTGGTGAAAAGTAATCAAATTCATCCCTGCAGATGAAAAACTAAATGTTTCTTTTAAATTGTCTGTTGAGTATATCAGTGCTATCGCCCCACCAACCCCTCTCGCACTAGTAATATTCACACACTGACTAAAGGAAGCACCTTCTCATATATTTACACATTTGTTGTATTAACATGTACCAAAATACATTTCAAAGAATATGACATAAATAACATGGAAAAATTCATAATAAAATATCTGCAAAGAAATGTCCAGTAAATCAGTACATCACAGCATAGATTACATTGCACCTTGTAGGGAAACAAGTGACTGAAAAGGAGCACCATAATACATAAAACTTGGATCAAAATAAAAGGTGGTCAGGTCCATATGTTCCACATGCATCAGGCATCATTTTCTTTATAAAATCTAATTTGTATTTGTAGTTTATTAGCTAAATAATGCAGTGTAGTTGTTGTTTATTCAAACAGCTCTGAGCCACATGAATGTTTCAGTGTTATGACATGTTTTTAATCTGTTTTTTGAATTACAGTTGGTCAGTGTTATTTTGAAAGAAGCCATGAAAGAAGGAAAGCCGTCCCTTATAAAACCTTACAGTCCCTCATTTTGATCATGATGGTCTCAGTGGCCTAGCTTTGGTCTGATGTCTTAATTTGGGTTAATTAAATGTTAGACACTGTAGTGCTTGAGGGTTATGGAAGATCCCTGCTTCAATGTCTTTCCTAAAATACAACAAGCAGAAATTGACACACATTTTGCTGCCAGTTTCTCATGTGCTTCCTCATCTGCATCAACATCTGGATTTAGATATTTTATTCATTGTCAAATTAATACGATATTGATAAGCTTTTAATTAAGCTGCATTGTCTATCGCTGCTCTGAAGATAATGCATAGACAGACCTATATATTTCATTTCCTCTTCGCCTGTCAGAGATTTCTGCGTACTGATCATGTTAAGCTGAGAAATACCTTCTCACATATTTACTAATTTGCTGTATTAACTTATACTCTAAATACATTTAAAATAAGAATATGACATTAATAACATGGAAAAATAAATAAAAATGTATAATTAAATACATTAATGAAGTATTATGATCATTATTATTATCATTATTATACAATATTGAATATCATTGTGTCATATGATAAAATATGTTTTCGATCCTAAATGTTTACATTCTTCACCGTATTGCATGAAAAGATAAAGATGCTCAAACGGCAGGACCCCTGTGTTGTGAAGTCTGCTGCAATAGTTTCTCATTTTTTATACATGTTTGATTAGTTCACAATGACACAATGACATCTGTACAGCATAGAATAGAAAGAACTCATTGAAGATGAAACAGAAGAGCACTAAAAATGATCAACTTTACCTTTTGAATTTCATTGAGACATAGGCTAGTATTCAACAGAGCATGACATACCACACTGGAAAAAATATATATTTCTATGACTTGTTACTTTATATTTTTGACAGATCAACTTAGATTTACTAATTTGTTCAGATAACATAAGAATCTGTGTTTTTATTGACTAAACTAATGGCACAATGGCAATGCACTGATATAATGTAAAAAATAGTTAATTCCACTAATTGTTAGTTTATCTTTTAATTAAAATTATTATTTATTTTATTTTATTATCAAATTTGAAATTAACTCAACGTTTTAAGGCAACCTGGTTACTTATTTTTGCTTATGTTTTCCTGATCTCGCTTATTTTTTCCTGATTTGCTTAAGTTTTCCTGCTTCGCTTAAGTTTTCCTGCTACGCTTAAGTTTTCCTGCTTCGCTTGTTTTCCTCTTTTGTAAGTCGCTTTGGATAAAAGCGTCAGCCAGATGAATAAATGTAAATGTACTTTTTTAAGTTTAACCAAAATCATTTCTTACAGTGCATATTTCAGCGCATTACCACATTCACATGGTCAAAATACATAAAATCAGATTTTCCCTCTTTTTTAATAAGTAACCTGAAATTTCAGTGACCTATTGAACACTGAACTTGAAATATTCCTGTTTTTCATTTCAGAAATATGGTCATCTTAGTTTAAAGATAGTTATATAATATGAATTGTCCCATGTAATAACGGTCAAATGATTTCATGATTGAGAGTAGCTTAAAAAATCCTTTGTTGTCTGGAAACCAGAGCATGACCAGGCACAACAATACAACTGAAAATTATAACCTTGTCACTCACCTTTAAAACATTGTTTAGGAAATTTGTGACCTCCTGCTTTGAGATGGTGACAAGGTTTTGAATAGTCATGCAGTCAGCTAGAGCAGCTAGGCTTTCCAGCTGCTGAAGCGCTCGCTCTGCCTGGCTGAGCTCTTTCTGCAGGTTTCTAAGGTAGGTGTGATGAAGGTATATGGATTGTCTGCCATGGTTAAGCTTTGAGTGTTCCACTTTCCTTTGGAGTTCTTGATGTGCTTGATAACTCTTATCCTTTACCTGTGAGTAAATTACATGTCTGCACATTACTGAGGGCAGGGTATGACTGTACTCTTATTCTCTCTTTCATGTATGCGCATATAAACTATTTACTGTTGATACTGTATATCTTCACATTTTTACATTTTCAAAAAGCATGCTATGCCATTTACCATATTCAGAATTACAGCACGGCAATCTAGGAAACTATCTAAAGAAACTTGAGCTG
Organism: Moxostoma hubbsi; assembly: GCA_032164185.1. Taxonomy (NCBI): domain Eukaryota; kingdom Metazoa; phylum Chordata; class Actinopteri; order Cypriniformes; family Catostomidae; genus Moxostoma; species Moxostoma hubbsi. Next base: position 23,308,342 of record JAVLUX010000045.1, read on the forward strand.
CCTGATTCTGTTCCAGGAGTGCAGTTTGGAAATCTAAGAGGGTATAAGTCCTTGAATCGTCCTGTGGTAGCCAATTGATTTGCTTTAGCTCTTCGATTAATCTAAGAAAAATGTAAATGAGTACAGTCAACTACTTTAAAATTTTGATAGGTATAGTTTAGTATAGATTAAATTTTTACATTTATAGCAACAGACATTTATCGATAGAAAACGTTTTAATTTATTATTTAAAACAGAATATGGAACGCCAAACTACAAACTGGAAAGAAAAAACCTGGAGAGATGTAGTAAGGTGTCCCTGAACTGCGGCACTCCTATCAACAGTTGAGATGGAAGTAAGTCAATCCTGTGTTGGACAGAAGCCTTATGTACGTTCCTGTGCCACCTGAAAAAGTTGTCAAGGTTACAAACGCATGGCCAAACAGTGGCTTCTGATACAAAACACTGTGAGATCAAACATTCCAAAGTGCTTTTATATTAAAGGAATATTCTTGGTTTAATACAAGTTAAGCTCAATCGACAATATCTGTGGCATAATATTGATTACCATTAATTTAATGTTATTTTTAATGTTAAAAAAAAAATAAAATAAATAAATAACATGCATGTAAACATGATTTTATATGATAAAATTGCTTAATAACCTTTTCTGTGTAAAGTTATAGCCAATTTTACAACTTCATTGTCTTGATGATGTAATGTCAACAAACCCTAAAATGACTGACTAATGACAAAAAAATTACAAATTAAACAACTTTACAGCTCAAATAATACATGAGTTTTAACAGAAGAATTAAAGCAAGTCCTTTTATAAAATTATAAGCTTCACATTTCTGTCTTTAAATGCTCCAAATCTTAAAATGCATCTCAATTTTTTTTAAAGAAAAGGAGGGACGAGTCAAAATAAAATTTTTTGTGATGGTAATCAACATTATGCCACAAATTGAGCTTAACTTGTATTGAACCTGGAATATTCCATTAAGATTTAGCTGAATCACCTTTTGAAAGTCTTGCGAAGTAAATCATCTCTGAAAAATGGGATGTCTCTCAGAACTCGCCATAGCACAGACTCTTGATACCACTCTGTTAGGGTCCACAGCTCAACACAGCATCCATCCTGCACATGAATTACACTGGCAGGGGTGAAGGTGTAGTAATCTGTGCCAGCCGCACTACTTGGGACCACGTGCAAGTCATATGGTCTGATGATATAAGAGCATATACATTAGTTTTATTCGGCATATAAACCAAATTTCCAATCTCATATAATGGATATATTCATATCATACTTTTATTAAAACTTGTGATCTTTTGCAGAAAAAGTCAGAATATTATGTGAATGAAAATGATCAATGCAATGCCTGGCACCTGTAAGGACCATCTTCAGAAGCCTTCAAATCATAAAAATCATATTCTCCCCGATGTTTTTTCTTTGCTAAAATCTCAACCACCTCAGTTCCAGTGAGCGGTTTGGATTTGGGTCTGCATTTTTTCCTGGTTTTAGTCCTTTCCTGTGGCACGGTGGGATTCTCATGGTCAAAACTTGAAAACACAGACCAATTAATTACAATCAAATGAGCAAAAACAATTCAAAGTGAATAGAACAAGCTGGCAATAGGAAAAGTTCCAAGACCACCTACTTGAATTTACTGACAATGGGCTGCATTGCTTTGACAGGAATAACAGCACTTAGTCCAGATACCATCAAACGGGGTCCTTCCTTCCACACAGACTCTCTGACTGCAGGCTCAACCACCTTTGATACTAACTGAGGTAGTTTAAGAAGAGACGGATCATATTGTGGTGGAGACAGGGCCCTGTTTGTAAGTGTGTGGTGGAAGAGTGAAGTTTCTTGCTTAAATGCTGGTAATGGTGTGGCTACACATTCCAAACTGCATTTTGATGAGAAGTCAAGCTCGTCTTCTCTTATGCTTTGCGTGATGGCAGGTCTTGTAATGCCCTTTCCCTGAGGTTCTCTCTTGGCTGATGACATGGTTCAAAGACATCTGACAGCATTGAACCAGTACTTTGTGAGGGATACTACATTCATTTCAAGGCCATTCTCTGAAAAAATTACATAAATAAATAAATAAATAATGCAAGTGTAGCCAAGTGGAGAAATTTCATTACATTTAACTCGTAAATTTGACATGGCCCCTTTAAGAACCTGATTTTGTGACACCTGCTTTTCAGCACTCTCTGGTGTTAGAGATGTGAGAACATACATTGTGCAAGAGAGTTCCCATTTTTGTTAATTGTTTGAGAATTCTTTGGGTAAATATACCATTTTACACAAAATGCTTAGAAATTGCATTAAATTTGTGTTCAGAAGAGTCGTATTTTAAAATTGAGTGTTTGTTATGGTTTATCTTTGAAGGATGCATATGGATTGCATGTGTGGAGTTTGACCACGTTTTGTGCACGTGCAAGGACTGGGTATGTAAATTTAGAATTAATCATGTCTCATTTATTTATATATGTGTGATAGAGGAGGCGTGGAACCATTAAGTTAGCATGCTAGCTTTGAAAGAATAGAACCCACCCTTGTTTCAGAGGTGTCTCCAAAGCCACGCCTCCTCTATCACAAATGAACACACACAGAGCAGTCTCTAAGCACCAGGAGGAGGGACGTGTTGGTGGAATTGATTGCAACTGTTTCAGATTACCTCATGTCTCATTCACAGGTTAGACATTACAATAATAACAAACATAGCGAACAAGTTATTTGGCGGTATGCAAATATAGATTGACAGACAGGAAGGACATCCTATCATTACAATCAGACCGAATGCAATGATTGGTCGATCATTTTTTTAGTCCTGTCTCTTCCACAACTGAGCAGATTGAGCACATGAGTTGTCTATTATGCTAACAACAGTTTCCGCGAAAATACTTTTACCACCAGTACAGGATTTTCCTGGATTGTCCCAGGTTTTGGCTGACTGTACTGGAATAATTTAACTCCATTCCGGATGCAAAATGTCCCAGAATTTGAATATTTTCATGCAATGTGTGAAAGGTGCCCCAAGTTGAACAATTCAGTTTTACTTTATTTTATTAAAGATTACTCGTCAATTTGATGGAAATGTGTTTTGAAATTTAAATGCATAAATCTTGAAATGCATACTGTTAATCGTATGCACATTTATGATTTCCTTTGGTTTAAATATACTGATGTTTTTTAAACTTATTTTACTTTTGAACTTATTAAACATTTAAATGTTCAGTGTGAATCTTAAACTAAAATAAACCACTTAGGGCCAGAATAACTAAATAATATGTTAATACTGCACACACACACACACACACACACAAACACACCAAAGTACACTCAACTGTTTTTATACATTTCAATTTCAGATTATGATTCCATCAAACCTAAATATTTTAAGTTACACTTATATACATTTATATTATTAAGTACTAATATACTTTAGTTTGGTGTAACTTTATTATGACATTTAAAAGTGTATCTTTAGAATTAAAAAAAAAATGCCGTTATTAATGTTATAGTTTGATTGAATTATTTGCTGTATCTCAGATTACAGGCATAGGTCTATTTCTGTCCCTGGGGTGTATTTCTTGGAAAAACACATTTCCCACAACTATTTTAAATGTCCATAGTCAGTTTAGACAAAGACTGATCAAGATTTTTTATTGTGTCTCAAGATAATTACTTTAGAACATTATATTTGTGTTTTAAGGTAGAAAATGCATGTTTTGGTGTTGTCGCCAACCCCGAGTTTCTAATATAATGCCATATTTAAATTAAAGATTTCCTACAAAATCTAGCAAATTTTATGTCTATTGTAATTCAACATTGTTTAAGATAGCATATTATTAGCAAATGTTAAGCATACTTCTGGATTTTATTCTTTATTTCCTTTCATTTAAACCGGTCCCTTAATGTATCCCTCATTTCCAACACACTCTACATAATGCACTGAAATAACGTTTATTCAACATTAAGTTTACTTGGTAACCATAATGACTTGAGATCCTAGTGGAGCACATGTCTGTCAAGAAACACTGGTGTTTTGATGTCCGGAAAGGTAAGAAAATGTACTCTTTATTCTTCGTGATATACACTTATTACGTGTCATAACCAAACAAGTTATATTTTTGTTACCTTAAATTATTTGGATGCTTTTTACTTATTTTCTATTTAATTTACATGTAGCTATCCAGCTAGACATCCATATGCGATATATATTTCCATATCAAACAAGGAGAAAACAATCATGTTTTATTTCTTGTTCGATGTCCAGCTATATATGTTTTTGTCTCTGATCAGGTGTCCAGGGCCAAGGTGGCAGCGTAGTTACAACAATTGTTGTAACTGTAAAACAATAATAATTTAAAATAGCCTATGGACCTTCCTCAAACAATTTAAGACATTTTCAAACCCTTGTCGTATATAAATATTTTTATGACAGTGTTTTTACTAAGCAGGCGACACCAAGTTAACAATTTTACAGTTTCTCGAACGGTAAATACGGTTGCTTTGGTACATTTGTGTAAGGGTATGGTATATGGTTATTTGTTTGCTATTCATTGGGCAAAAGTCGGTTAAAGCTTTTGCTTAATCTTCTATTTAGCGATGCAGCGCATATAGAGTAGCCCGAGTGTGTATGTGCGTCGATACAAGGAACGAGGAAAAAACGTAGTTTGTTGACAGTCAAGATAAAATACAAGAATGCTGACATATTGCAAAGTTAGTTGTGTGAAAAAGAAAAATACTGCTAGTTAAACTATTAAACTTACCTAAGTATTTGTCTTACCTGTGATGAAACATCAAATCTCAACATCACCGTTTAAAACATCGGTTCCCATGGGAACAACAGCAAACTAACTCAAACGGTCTGTTAAAGAGTTCAAACAAACACCGGATGCAGAAATATGCACGCAAATTAAAAAAAGAACACAATCTAGAAAAGCATCACAATTTACACTTTGAAGTAGATCAACCTAAATATTCCACTTTGGAATTAATGTAATTATAATAATAATAATAATAATAATAATAATTAATATTTTATATCCGATACTGTGCAAAAGTTTTAGGCACAAAATGTTTCACATAAGCATTTGTCTTAAGATGGTCATTTATATCTTCAGCTTTAGTGTGTCAATAGGAAATATAAATGTTAGACAATGATGCATCTATTGATTCGATGCAGAAATGAAAGGACTAATGTGATTATTTTTCTGTTACTTTGGAGTCAATTGAGGCGCAGCAACTAGCTTCAGGAAAGTAGACTGTGCAAGTGTGGTCATCTTATAAATGTAAACATTGTTGGATGTATAACTGTGTTTTATTTAGTCTTAAACCATTCATGTGAAACTAAAAGAGCTTGACCAGTAAAATATGATTTCATGACAAATTTTGAAATATTAAGCCTAATGATAAAACAAACATTAATTATGTGATATTGAGTAAGCACAGATGCTCTCTGTCTGAAGAGCAAAAAAGAAAATAATAATAATAATTCCATGCAGACTTTTCATATACACATATTTATAAAAAGTATTAATTTAAACAGAACTGCTATACATAGCTGTGTTGCAAAATATACAAAAATCCCCTGTAACCATATAACAGCATAAAAAATGACAGCAGTTTGAAGTTTTATTTACTCAGAATTCAGTCATTTTCTTATGTGTATCTGCTTTCTTCTGTTCTCTCTGGATGGACTGCTCATGAGCCTTCAACTGCTCCAGCAACTTGCGAGAGGCGCTGAGCTTCTCCTCTATTCGACTGACCACTGTAGCATCCCTGAGGACAAGAGAGAAAGCACAAGACTTCAGTTTAAAAAGAAACTGAAAAAGAGAGAGTAACACAAAGGAAGGTTGATGAGAATCTACCTTCCATTTCGTTTTCTGAGAGACTCGGTAAGACTTTGGATTTCTCTCTCTGTCTGAGCTACTTTCTCTGTGGCTTGGAAGAGACGAACATTCAGGGAGCGTTTTGTGCTCTTTCCACCCCTGTAAGCCTCTGCGCCAGTGACTGATGAGCTTGAATGAGATGCAGGCTGGGCATGATCACCAAGCTTAGAGTTCAGGAAATCAAAAACATTATGACGCATTGACGTGGAGAATTTCCTCTTTTTAGCCTTCGGTTTATGAGAGGCTTGGTTATCCTTAGCAACTGCAGCCTTTCTCTGAGTCAACTCAGCACACTGGTCCAAGGAGTGGCCTTTCGGAAAAACTACTGCTTGAACTGGCTCTACACAACCAGAGAGTGTTTTCCCCAAACCTATTCACACACAGAAATACCTGATTCAAATCTATGTACAGCATATAGCACACAGCAAAAAAGAACCATATCTTATGGAAATAAAGTCATAGCTAAATACAAGTAACACCTGGTCAAAATGATGTTGTGGAGAGAAAAAAAAACAAAAAACAATCAGTTAAGTCGCATTGAAAGACTGAAAGAGCTCGCATGCGGCAGACATTAGGACCTGGATGCGCTCTATGAAGATCAGAGTTTTATTTGGGCAAATTTTAATCGGGAGCATCTGCTTTAAGTAATACTGTGTAAAAAATGTAATTTTCTGTATGTTTCATGAAAAAAAAAACCTTGTGTAAATCTGCTGTATACAAATAAATAGCTTTTAGTCTGTGAGTGAAAGAATATGCTTGTATTCCATAAATTCGTTAACTTGTTAATCCGTAACTGACTGTCGATCATTAATTTTTGTAACCCTATTTGCTATGCACTAATTTTCTGGTGGACTGACATTTTTACTTAGGATGTGATGAAACGTCATTTTGTGGGGACGTGAGGAGTTGCTGTATTTCATTATTTGTTAGCACAATAATGATACGATGGGACAAATATTTTAACAGATTTCATAAAACACTTAGTAAATGGCTCTATATAGGATACATACAAACAGATGATTATATCAGTCAAAAAGATGGTAGTAGTGTATTTCAGCATAGGTGTTTGGGTGCGCAGTGTGTTTGACCAGCTGATTTCAATTACGTTTAAATTATATAAATAAGTCGCTTTGGACACAGGAACATTTGGATGAAGAAAAAAAAAACCTGCGACTAATATTTCGGAAAATACGTTACATGAACTCCCCATTATAATTAACGGTTTGGCTATCTCAGTCATTTCTGAGAGGATATATCTTAATGGACCTCGTTGTGTGCACAGGTGGCACTCCCCAAACTACTGCAACAAAGTTGTAAGCACAGAATTTTCAGCAATGTCCCTGTATGGAGTATATCTAAAACCCCACCCATTATTTGGAAGGGGGTGTCCACATACATTTGGCCATTAAGTGTATTCAAAAAATTCTGATGTTTGACCGTGCCACCTACCTTTCCCAACCTCATAACCCATTTTTAGCAAGAGCTTGGAGCCAATGCCACGTGTGTGAGCCTCCCAACCACAAAACTCTGTACTGTTTACCTTGGACAAATCCTCCTCTTTAGATGAAAGGAACACTGTAACACATACATTTAATTTAAACACAAAATGCATCTAATAATTGTTATACTGCAGGTAGACATGTTAATACAAGTAAATATTCTGTAAATGTCAGTATTGCTTAACACACTGTCACTCGTGCAATAGTATAATACAATACCTATGCTTTTTTCCCTATTTACAAATGATTTTAATATAAATAGTAGCACATTTAAATTGATAAAATATGCAGATGATATGGCCTTAGTAGGACTCTTACTAAAAACGAATTCTTTGGATGAAGCATCTTACCTTGCACATGTAAAGGCTCTTGAAGCATGGTGCAAAGAAAGCGAGCTAGAAATTAATGTGGCTAAGACAAATGAGCTACTTTTTAGCAAAAAACTAGACATAATAACTGAGCCAGTTGTACTTAATGGTCAAGCAGTTGAAATTGTGGAAACTTTTAAATATCTAGGTACGGTTCTTGATAACCACCTGAGTTTTATCGATAATACAGAATTTATCTTTAAGAAATGTTACCAACGACTCAGTCTCCTTAGAAGACTGAACTGCCTGGGTGTCAGTGCTCAGATCACTGAGCTAGTGTACATTACACATATTGAAAGTGTTTTAACTTTTCACCTCTCTGCTTGGTTTGACCATTTAAACTGCAAGCTAAAGAATAAGCTGAACAGGATAGTGTCAATGGCTAGTAAAATAGTAGGAAAACCACAAAAACCACTGTCCCAAATATACATTGACAGAACGAGGAATAAGGCTAGGAAAATCACTGCAGATGTTACTCATCCCCTTTCCAGTGAGTTTGAACTAATGAAGTCTGGGAGGCGCTTTAGAGTGCCTCTGGCTAAAAGCTCTTTTAAAAGATCTTTCATTCCAAATGCCATTTGTATTCTAAACCAAACAAAGTAATGACTATAAATGAGTTGCTATTTTTGTGTAGCTATTTTTAAGTATATTTATTTTTTAATAAGATGTGTTTTTAATTCATTTTATTAATCGAGTAATTTTCTTTCCTTTTTTTTTTTTTTATGTCTGAGGCAATATTTGTATGATTATCTGTTTTTGTATGTTGCGGTGAGCCAAAGAAAAATTTCCACCCCGGTGGACAATAAAGATTTATTCTATTCTATTCTATTCTATACAAAAAATGTGACAATGATGTATAATTACGTTACAATTTAAATATTATATTATTATTTTCCTCACAGATTACAGTAATGAGAATTAGATTTTTTTTTTAGCATTACTGTAATGACAATAGGTGGGGAAAAAAAATTAAAAGGTCATTTGATGCAATTCCCAGGGAACGGTGTAATTACACTTTATCAACTTTAGAATAGCTACCATCACAATGGTCAGGATCATCCTCAGAGTCCGAGGAGGAGGAATACTCATCCTGACGAAGAGAAGGGATGATCCCATCAGCTTCCACCACAGCCTCCTTCAACAGCAGCGAGTCAAATTTCACTGTGTAAAAACCACCTTCAATCTCTGGAGAAAAAGGAAGCAGGATGTCTTATTGTACACGTTTGCGCCATCAGCCTTTTTACTTGCCTGTGTGCATGTACTGTTGTGTTTTAGTTCAGTCTATGTTTGATGCTGCTGCTGTTTTCCATGAAATTTTGCCTCAGGCATCAATAATGTATCTCTCTATGTCTTGTAGATACTTGATGGAATTTGTTTTGTAACAAACAAAATCCTATCTTGTAGCAATCTGTCTTCGTCCGTTCTTTGTTGATGTTGGTGAAATAACTTTGGTATTGCACCTGATATTCTGGCAGGGTACCAGATGCCATCTTCATGCTTGGCCAAACATGCAGAGCCTGACTCCATGTTACTAATATCTGCTTCCATGAAGTTCCGTAGCTCTGATACACACACCACCTCACCATGAGAGTACCTGACAAACACATAGACATGCAAGCCATTACCATTTCAGTATCTTAAGGTGAAGTATCATTTCTGTCCCACTAGCAGCACAAAATGGATCAGTCAGAGTGGGTCAAATATAAAACCATTGGCTTAATGAATACCGATTGAGTTTTTGGAGCAGGACTACACAGTACTTAATGAAAACAGTTAATTTTTGCAATTTAGTTTAGTGATTCTAGTGGTGCCATTTACCTTTAAAGGGATAGCTCAACCAAAAATGAAAATTCTCATCATTTACTCACTCTAACGCCATCCCAGATATGTATGACTTTCTTCCTTCTGCAGAACACAAACGAAGATTTTTAGAAGAAAATTGAATTATCTATAGGTCCTTACAATGCACGTATGGTGGCCAGAACTTTACAGCTCCAAAAAGCACAAATGCAGAATAAAAGTAATCCATACGAATCCAGTGGTTCAATCCATGTTTTCAGAAGCAATATGATAGGTGTGGGTGAGAAACAGATCAATATTTAAATACTTTTCACTATAAATATCCACCTTTGAACAGGCCCGACCAGTAGATGTCGATATGCAAGAAGAATACGAAATACCAAAAAACAAAAGAAGAATGTAAAAGTGAAGATTTATAGTAATAAAAAGACTTAAATATTGATTCACACTTATATAGCTTCAGAAGCAAGGATTAAACCACTGGAGTCATTAATTACTTTCACGCTGCCTTTATGTGCTTTTATAGCTTCAGAGTTCTGGCCACCATTCACTTTCATTGTATGGACCTACAGAACTGATTCTTAAAAAAAATATTTGGGTTTTTCTGCAGAAGGAAGAATGTCATGTACATCAGGGATGGCCTCAGGCTGAGTGAATGATGAATTAAAATTTTTGGGTGAACTACTCCTTTAAAGTAAACAGGATAAGTTTTAAGCAGCTATTTTGGATAATGTGAATATGAATAAAACTGTCTGCTTTGACATGCTTGATTTCGAGTCAAATGTTAAAACTTTGAAAGCTACAAACACCAACAAAACTACCTTTATACAATGTTTACACTAAAACTGAAAGTAAAAATGTAAAACTGTAGTATGTACAGAATGTATAGCTTGAATGCACTGCAAGTCACTTTGTATAAAATCAACTGCCAAATGCATAAGTGTAAATTTCACTGAAAATATCTGCTGTTAATATAGAATGTGTATCTGTACCTGCAATTGTCCATGAAACGGCACTTGCCCTCAAGGAAGAATCCACAGGGTTTCATGGATTTGTTTGTGGGATGGAGGTAAAGCACCCGGACTCGGGCATCTTCACCTTCTGGTTCCTCTGAGCAAACCACCATGGCGTTGTGGTATTCTAGTGTTCCCCAAGAGGTACGGTAGGGTGCACACACTTTTGTTCCACATATATCCTCCTTTTCATCCGGCTCAGTCTTGTTTTCTTCTTGTTGCTCATCATCATGTTCAGCATTCTGTCTGACCTCAGCAGTGTCCTCCGACAGTTCAGCATAGAACGCTGCAAACTCATCATCCAAACTCGATTCTTCAGTAACTGATGTTACATTTTGGTTCCTTGAGGATTTCTCTAGTGAAGCTAGCAATTGGCTTTTTCTGACCGACACTAGGCTGGACTCTGTCAGTTCAATGAGCTGCTGCAGATCTTCCTTTAGCTTCAGCAGGTCAGCCTGCTCAGTTGAACCCAAACCAGCGGCTAACGCCAGATCAACCTGCTGAAGCTGACCGTTGTAGGCCTTGATGGCTTCTTCTAGGCTGCTTTCATCCATTGTGATGATCAGGGTCCTCCTGACTACATTACAGGAGCACACTGTGGTAGAACTACAGTAACAGATCAACTAAAAAGTGAGACGATCAGCAGCAGTACATTGCGAACATGTGTCTTGTACAGAATTTAAGATAAGCAGTGTCATGTCTTATAAATTCACAAATCAAAAAATATTTTCTCCTAGCAAACATGCATTTACAGATTAGCAACCATGAATTATGGCTCATCCTCTTATTTCAACATCTAAGCATTTATCATTACGTTGTCTTGTATGGTATGTTGGACATATGTGCAGGTTGAGTGGATTGTATGTAATGATGCCGGTTAGCTTTTAGGCTAACGTAACAAGAAAGTCCAGCGGTTATCACGATCTCTTGCTAATTTCTGGCAACCCTAATTCAAAAACATGATTTTACTTATCTAAATGTTTTTGATAATAATGATCTTACATTTTATATTTCCGTGGGTTGGAGTCTTGGCACTGTTTTGCTTCTCTTTGGCTAAAGACGGTGTGGTTCTCTTTCAGTGCGTCTCATTGGGTGCCGCTCAACTTTGACCTCACAATCGTCAACCTACATCACAGTTCATTGTACAATAAATCTTTCTATCTTTTTTTTCACTGGGAAAAAAAGCCTGGTTACTACCTGAAAAATATTACATTTCCAACAAAAGAAGTACATTAAGTAATGGCATAATAACTAAACTGTACAAATTGTGCATTATAAAAATTGTTGAATTTATGTCATATGGAGAAAGTCTGCATAAATTCATAATTATATAAGTGAAAACATGTACCATCTCTATGGGAAGATTTGAGTTCATATTTGTCTCCTTTTATAAACTATGAGTTAAAGGAGCAATGTGTAATATTTTCACTGTACTAAATCATAAAATGACCATAATATGTCATTGCAGAATTAGGAAACATGCTAAATTGAAATTCTGACTTCTCCGATAACAATGCGAGTAACTTCTACTTTGAAGTTTCCATTCAGGGCCGGAACTTCTGTTTGTGTTTTGGACTATGTGATCCCGCCCACTGCCCATTTCCCAATAGTATTTGGACACCCCGAAATTTGAAACAGGTTAATGGGCAAACACAGTGCTCTGCAGTCATGGAAGCCATCTAGCTAACATTGACATAGTTATAAAAAATCCACATGAGCTGATTTATATTTGCAAACAATAAAAACATATACATATAAAGTATACATTAGACAAACTCGTCGTTTGCCATTGTCAGTTTACTCGTTCCTGTTGCGTGTCCTCAACTCGCTTCAGAGTCTGGGAAGGAAGGGGCGAGGGAGACAACTCTCTCCAATATTTTGAATTTGGACTGCATTATAGAGGTCTTCACGGGTCCACCCGAACCTGAGGACCGTAATGGTACGGGTCCATATTTTAAATGGCCAGCCGGGTCGGGTCCCATTCTTGTACTTCGGCTCCCAGGTCTGTTTAACATCTGAAGTGATGACTTTACCAACTGACGATTGGCTCTTATTGGAACTTATTCCGCTATATCGGTGTTTGACAGATGACGGAAACCCAAGTGCGTTATTGGCGTCGGCGCGATTTATGAGATATTGTGGTTGGAGTTCCTTCACTTTGTATAATTAAAATCTATTGTAAAACAGGTCTCAGAGAACACAGATGGAAGAAAATTAGTAATTTTAACGCCAGCGGCCGTTGCACTGAATGAGTAATCGTTATTAAAAAAGCAAAGTCGCGTATGTCATCCGCCACCGTGACAGCAAGTGGACTTTGGAAGCTGAAATAATGAGTGGATTAAAAATGCTTTCTATCAGTAAGAGGAACAACATGGATGTTAACTTTCTTGGCAAGGAGGATGAATTGTATGCATCACGGTCAGGTACAGGAGAGAAGGCTTCTAACGTTAAATTAGGTAAGACACAAAGTTTTATATTCATAACTTAACTACCGATCGGGTTCAGACGGGTCCGGGTCCAGATTTCAAATAATGGATGGGTCTGGGTCGCTTCCGGATAGCACATTTCCGGGTCTCTTCGGTTGGGGTACACATTTTTTGGACCTGTGAATACCTCTAGACTGCAGTACCCATTTTAAACGCTTGATATCAATGTTACATATTGCTCCTTCGATGTGATCATTTAAAGATATAGTTAGCTATTTTTCAAGTAATAACCATGCTCTTGAACACATTGCAATTTTATTTTACATTGTAAATAGTTTATTCATAAGAACAAATTTCTTGGCCCAGATTTGAAGTCTTTGTGGTTGTCCGGTATAGTCTCTTTAACTTGATGGTAGTTCTTGATATGATCTGTTTTTTTGTTCTAATAAGAGTTTTTATTTTGTTTTATTTTTTATAAATGTATATTATATTTCATTTGTGTGCATTTTATGCGCAATTTGTTTGTAGTTTGTGCACTGTATATTTAAAAAAAAAAAAAAAAAAAAGTTCATTATTAATCACTGCTCATTCTTTTAAAAATTTTAATTGCCAAGCATTTCAATCCTTTGTTGTTGTTTTTTTTACATGCTTCTCTTATTTGATGTGTCTGATACGGTTCTTGAGCAAAACACAGTTCTTGAGTTGTTTCTCATGGTCCGAGAGTCCTTCAGGTGCCTTTAGGCAAACTCCAGGTGGGCTGTCATGTGCCCTTTACTGTGGAGTGTCTTCTGTCTGGCCACTCTACCATACAGGCCTGATTGGTGGAGTGCTGCAGAGATGGTTGTTCTTCTGGAAATTTCTCCTCTCTCCACAGAGAAACGCTGGAGCTCTGTCAGAGTGACCATCAGGTTCTTGGTCACCTCCCTGACTAAGGTCCTTCTCCCCAATCACTCAGTTTGTCCAGGCGGCCAGCTCTAGGAAGAGTCCTGGTGGTTCCTAACTTCTTCCATTTACGGATGATGGAGGCCACTGTGCTCACTGGGACCTTCAATGCTGCAGAACTTTTTCTGTACCCTTGCCCAGATCTGTGCCTCGAAACAACCCGGTCTCAGAGGTCTACAGACAATTCCTTAGACTTCATGGCTTGGTTTGTGCTCTGACATGCACTGTTAACTGTGGGACCTTATATAGACAGGTGTGTGCTTTTCCAAATATACAATATCCATATCCAATCAACTGAATTTACCACAGGTGGACTCCAATCAAGTTGTAGAAATATCTCAAGGATGATCAGTGGAAGCAGGATACACCTGAGCTCAATTTTGTGTGTCATGGCAAAGGCTGTGAATACTTATGCACATGTGATTTTTTTCATTTTTTATTTTTAATAAATTTGCAAAGATTTCAAACAGACTTCTTTCAAGTTGTCATCATGGGGTATTGTTTGAAGAAAATAATGAATTTAATTCATTTTGGAATAAGGCTGTAACATAAAATGTGGAAAAAGTGAAGCACTGTGAATACTTTCCAGATGCACTGTGCATGACAGATGTATGTGTGAATTCACTGACCCACAAACCATTCCAATATAAAACATTTATTAAAAAAAAAAACAAATATGTAAAACACAATTTAAAAATTAAGTGCACAAAGAATTAATTTAAGATCTAATTTATTCATTTTTAAAATAATTGTTTTATAGTATTGAAAAATATGAAATTTCACATAACTGACAATTATATGTCAGTAGAAGGACATTTTTCTTTGAACATATTACTGAATAAATCTCATGTATAGCCCAAGTAAAAAAAATAAAATAAGAGATACTGATTCAATATCTCAGAGACCTCATTACAGCACAGGTCAGAATGAATGAAACTCAGCAACATTCAAGAGAAGAAGAATGATATCTTGCTTTGAGTCTTTCCTGCAGATAACTGAGAAGCTGCAAAGAAAAAGTAATTAAGAACATATATAGCAATTATCTTGATGAATAACATATGAAAAATGTAAAAGAATACCTTGATTTGGCTGACTTGATGACATGTCTAAATCTTGATATGCAACCGAATCATTTCCGGTCAACGACTTTAACAGCTCACCGAACTGTTTCCTGTGCTGAGGTCGTATAAGCACAGCTAACCCTAAACCAAAACCAGACCACACGTTCATTCTCTTTTCCAACACATACACATTAAGGAAAATGGTTATGAATTATGGTTATGAACAGAAAGGGACTAACGTGCTAGTAAAGTGATGTCTTCATCTCTCTCAGTCAATAAACTCACAACGGTTGACACCATCTTTTCATAATTGTTTGTAGCCTTGTACGCCTGCAAAGCTAGAAACATTTGACGAGTTTTCTCTGCACCTATTGCCTGACTTATGTCCGACAGCAGAGACGAGCAGGACAGACTGTCTTTGATGGATGCTTGTGGCTTCTGGTCTTCACTTTTCACATTCACTGTCAAAGAATTTAACAAAACAAAAACACTTCAAAAACAGGAACTAAAATCAAAAAATCTCCGTAATCTATAACTTGACTGCATCAACACAGAATGATAATGAGGTGATTGTAGAATTTTTTTTGCTGGCATTCACTGTTGGTACTACTGCATACTGACTCAAGTCAAGGTTGTTGCTAAACTCCAACATACCTCCAATTTTACCTTGCCCTCCATTCAGCTCTACAGTTTCCAGGTGAGAACCACCTTGGTTCAGCTGTTGACTTAAATCCAGCTGCTCTCTGGCTGAGCTTGCAAGCGAAGTCTCAGCGTTTGCTAAAAATGTTAAAACATAGCAAAACTATTTTAATTGCAATTAGTCAAAGAGAATGTACAGTGGTTTTTTTTTTTTGCATTTTCTTTATCATTCAATTACAGATTATATTATCATCATAACAATGAGTAAAAATTTGAAATGGAAAAAATTTACATGAATAAAAAAAATAAATACATTTTAGTATATGTATACCAGCTTTTTGCTTTAATGACAGTATGCAATCGAATGATCCATGTTATCCCAGCAAACATACAAAGTTAACATGGCCAACGTCACAAATATCCAAATAATAAAAAAAAAAACAACAAAAAAATCCCAGATTTTCAATCTGAATTTGGAACCCACTGGTACACTATCTGGCCAAAAGTATGTGCCCCTGCATGCTACCTGTGTTTTGCCTAAGAGCCCCTCTCTCCTCCCTGGACAACGAGTGCTCAGGTTTATATCCACAGCCTTCACCTGTTAGGTGCCAGCAATGTTCATCAAATTTTTTCTTATGATGTGGCCGGATGAACTGGTAAAGACCTTTAAAAAAAAAAAGGGTTAAAAAGGAAAAAAAAATAACTAACTTGTTTCCCTTTTGCTTTGAAATAATTGATTTATTGAATGAAGGCTGAGTAAAACCCCAAAATCTGTGAGTTTTGATTCCTGTTATCACTAGAGCTTATTAATGGGAATGGAAAAAAACTTAATAAAATGTAAGCAAGCAAGTTGGTTAAATACAAAGAACTGTGGAAAAGTAACTCGCACGACCCATGGGACGGCTATGTTAAGGTTTCGCACCTCTAAGTAGACTGTGAGTGTTGGGGTCTTGTATGAGGGGTTCAATAACATTAGTGAGGAGGACACTGAGGTCATCGGATGCCTTGTACGCCTGCAGAGCTTCCATGATGATTTTGAAGTTCTCATGACTCAGGCATCTTCTCAGCTCTATCATGAAGGTCTTGCTGGTCTTAGCAGTACAGGAAGCCGCCTCTTTCTAAAAAAAAAAAAAAAAAAAAATAGAAGACAAATACATATATTCTAACAAAAAACTAAATAGAAGGCGGCCTGATCATTTTGACGCCCAAATCTATTTTTATTGGTAATTACTTACAGGGTTGCATATATAGTACATTGAGAATAACTTTCATATTTAGTGGTATATTCAGATGCCCTGGTTTATTTATATAACATCTTCTGTCGGTTCTATTCTTTATAGTGTTGCCTGATATCCATGTTTCCAGATATTTTCAGAGATTTATTGTAAATGTTTATATATTGTAAATTAGCCTGAATCTTTAACTTATTTGAGTCCCTGTAAAATGATCCCGATTGCATTACAAAAGCTTAATCAATATAAATTTTGCATCTTGAGGTAGTCTACAAATTTGGTACAATGGACCCAACACCATGCTGCAAACTTAAATTAAATAAAGACAAAAATCCCTCACCCGTTCGTGAACCACTTTAATTTTCCGTTTCCCACCCCTCGATTCATCATCCAGACGTTTGTCATACTGGAGAGAAAGAGTGGACAAGCGACTCGCCTGCAGGGTCAAAGACCAGTGAGAGAAAGGGAAAATTAGTCAAAAGATGTGATCATATTATGATACAGAATATGAGAAATTGTGACAGACCTGCACAACGAGCTAATTTGATCAAAGAGAAGCAGACAAAAGGTACCATTCAACACTCAGATCATAATTTCCCAGGCAATTACTTAAAAAAAATATTCATTTATTCAGCAAAAAATATTTTTCCATGTTATTCACTTAAAATTTCTCTGAACAAAGTGGAATCTGGTGCCAAGACAAAACTTAACAGTGGCAAAAGACGGAGTCATGTATGAAAATAACTTTGAATTACTCAACCGCTCATATGCCTTTTCTAGTCAACTTCACCTATGTTTCTGATTGAAACTCCTCGAGAACCAATTATTAATTTAATATATACATTTTGTCATAATTCAGCCTCATATCATTCCAAACTTGTATCATTTTCTTTCTTCTGTGCAATACAAGAAGATCTTGGGCAGAATGTCTTCACCTCCATATACAGCTCTGGGAAAAAAAAAAAAAAAAAAGAAACCACTGCTAAATTATTTGTTTCTCTGGATTTACTATTCATACATATGTGTGTGAGTAAAATTACATTTTTTGTTTTATTCTATAAAGTACTGACAACATTTCTCCCACAATCCAATTAAAAATAGTCATTTAGAGCATTTATTTGCAGAAAATGACAACTGGTCAAAATAACAAAAGATGCCGTATTTTCAGACATCGAATAATGCAAAGAAAACAAGTTAATATTCAATATTTGGTGGAATAACCCTGATTTTTAATCACAGCTTTCATGCAACTTGGCATACTCTCTACCAGTCATTCACATTGCTGTTGGGTGACTTTATGCCAAAAATTCAAGCAGCTCTGCTTTGTTTGATGGCTTGTGGCCATCCATCTTCCTCTTGATCACAATCCAGAGGTTTTCAATGGGGTTCAGGTCTGGAGATTGGGCTGGCCATGAAAGGGTCTTGATCTGGTGGTCCTCCATCCACACTTTGATTGACTTGGCTATGGCATGGAGCATTGTCCTGCATGCAAAAGCAATCCTCAGATTTGGGGAAGGTTGTCAAAGCAGATGGAAGCAAGATTCATATTCAAAAATATGAATCAGCATTGCAGAAGCACCCCCAAATCATCACCGATCCTCCAACAAATTTCACAGTGGGTGCGATACACTGTGGCTTGAAGGCCTCTCCAGGTCTCCGTCTAACCATTAGATGATCAGGTGGAGGATTGGTGATGATCTGGGGGTGCTGCAACAAGGCTGGAATCTGGCAGATTAGTCTTTGTGAAGGACGTATGAATCAAGCTACATACAAGGTTATCCTGGAAGAAAACTTGTTTCCTTCTGCTTGACAATGTTCCCCAACTCTTAAGGATTGTTTATTCTATCAGGACAATGATCCATCCCACACAGCCAGGTCAATCAATGTGTGGATGGAGGACAACCAGATCAAGACCCTGTCAAGGCCAGTCCAATCTCCAGACCTGAACGCCATTGAAAACCTCTGGATAGTGATCAAGAGGAAGATGGATGGCCACAAGCCATCAAACAAAGCAGAGCTGCTTGAATTTTTGCACCAGGAGTGGCATAAAGTCACCCAACAGCAATGAGAAAGACTGGTAGAGAGCATGCCAAAGCTGTGATTGAAAATCAGGGTTATTCCACCAAATATTGATTTCTGAACTCTTAAGTTAAACATTAGTACTGTGTTGTTTAAAAATGAAAATGAACTTGTATTCTTTGCATTATTTGAGGTCTGAAAACACTTTATTTTGACCAGTTGTCATTTTCTTCAAATAAATGCTCTAAATAACTATTTTTATTGGTAAGAAACATTGTCAGTACTTTATAGAATAAAACAAAAATGTTAATTTTACTCAAACACATACCTATAAATAGTAAATCCTGAGAAACTGATAATTTTGCAGTGGTCTCTCAATTTTTTTTTCCAGAGCTGTGTATATGTCATGTGTGTAGTGTAGTGTAATGTAATATATATATATATATATATATATATATATATATATATATATATATATATATATATACACACACACACACACATATACATATATAAACACACACATATATACACACACACATATACACACACACACACACATATACACACACACACACACAAGTTTTGAAACACTTGACTGAAATGTTTCTCATGATCTTAAAAGGCGTATGCTTAAATTTTAAATTGGTTTTGTAGACAAAAATATAATTGTGCCACCATATTTTTTCCATTTCATGATAAAACTAAAATTTAATAATGACTTGAAACCAATAATAAAGAAAAGCAGCCAATAAGGGAACTCCTTCAATACGGTTCACCCAGGGTGATTCCTCAAGAAGTTGGTTGAGAAAATGTCAAGAGTACATGTCTGCAAATTCTAGGCAATGGGTGACTACTTTGAAGATGCTAAAATATAACAGTTTTGATTTCCATCACCTTGGATGGCATGAGAGTAAATTATGAGAGAAATTAAATTTTTGGGTGAACTTAAAGAAATATAATATTTGAGGTGTGTCTCCGCTGCACGTTCAAAGCTGGTGTTTACCAGTTTAACACGCTGGAATGTGTAGCACCATTGACTGCTGAAAAAAAAAAAAAAAAAAAAAAACTGCTCTACCTAAAAAATAAAGAATTGTTGGTGGATGATTTGTCATGCCCCATGTGAACAGTGCCACAGAAATCAATTTCTGTTCAAAAGCTCATTCAGAATGAATATTCACTACGAAAATTCGGGCTTGGTGTAAATAGGCCTTTAGATATTATTTCACAGTGGAAAAAAATATATGAGGTCCGAATGAAATGATGACTGTAACAGTATAAAAGGATGGACAAGGAGGTGGCGGGAACTGGACGAAGCATCAGTCATATTTTAATGAAAACTTAAAAAGATAAATGCACGGACAGAAGCGCGTCTTCTGACCCCTGGCAGATGGAACGCCCCTCCACGTTCTGGCGAGCACCTCGTCCCCTTGCAGATGGTGGCCGTTCCTCAGCGGCTGGCAGCATCAACACCATCCCCTGCTGACGGCTGCTCCTTTGGGCAGACAGCAGTGGCGAGGACTCTACGACAGCGCATCCCTCCTCATTCCCGGGTTTCGGCACCAATGTAACAGTATAAAGGATGGGCAAGGAGGAGGCGGGAACCGGACGGAGCATCAAAGTAATATTTTAATTAAGGATGGGCATTCATCAATTATTTGGTATTTGAATATTTAAGCTCATAAAAAAAACAAACTCAAATATTCTATTATTTAAATTAAGGCAATTAATAAAAAGAGATGTTGTAAAATTATTTTGTCATCAAGGCTGCGTCACCATTTAAAAAAAACAACAAAAAAAAACAAGCTTATATTATGTCCTGTGCTTTTTTTGTTGAAAACATTTAAACAAGCAATGCGTGAAAACAAAACAAAAAAAAGTACAGAATGAAAGTATTTAAGCTCACGCAATGCAAAGAAAAAGAAACCACTAATGAAGTAGACTGACGCAATTAACGTACAGGAAGAATATAAACACTCGACATATAATAGTTGTTTATATTATATCTCATGTCATGTTTTTGTTGACAAGCATATCAAGCATATGCAACAAGCATATCCACATATATAAAACAAGCATATCCACATGCTAATTAAACTATACTCTTTTATACACACCAGTTTAAATAATGGAATGTCCCTTACCTCAGCTAGCAAAGTCTTTCTTGGATGTCATATTTGTTGTTTACAGAAGTGTTGCGGGGATTACGTTGCTACGGGGACGCTGCTTTCTGACGAGCTGCACATATACGAGTAGGGTACACCGCTTATACAGTACATTTAAACAGGAACCTAGCTCTCGCAGTAAGCCACACTCTCGCAATAACCTGCTTTTAAACATACTGACAGAACTGTTTACTCAACAAATTTGATTAACTCAACAACGCCACCCAGTGCATTCTGTTATAACTGCCAGTTTTAGTTTGTGTGTTCAGGATTTAACATGCATCTCACTGTATATATGGCTAGTAAAGCAATACTTTGCAAAATTCGAATAGTATTTTTACCTTTTGAATAATTATTGCAGACCAAATACTCGAGTATTCGACTACTCGTGCACATCCCTAATTTTAATGAAAACTTAAGACACAAACATAAATATACACACGGCAGCTGCGTGTGTGTCTCTCTCTCTCTCGCTCTCTCTCTTCTATTCAATTCAAAGTAGCTTTATTGACATGAGTGTAAACAGTACAATATCACCAAAGCAGAGGCTGTATAAAGACAGAACTACATCTATAATTAAATTTAGTCAGTAAATTTAACAAATATAAAACTAATACAAAAACAAGATCAGAACTGCTGAAGACAACAGTGTTAAAATAGCTGAAGAGAACTGACATATACTTACACATAGATTAATATGCACACATAAACATTGGGGTGACACATGGGGGGTAAAACACAGAACACATATTCTGCCACCGTCTCTCAGGCTGTGACGCGTTAAAACGTATCTTGCAGCCAGTACTGCGGTGCGTCCCTCTCCAAGTATTATATACATTTTTTCTTGTTCCGTCATGGTTATAAATTTGTCTATGCTGTTTGTTAGCCCGAATGGTGTACCGGTGTGCTTAGTCTCTGCCCGGCCCTCCTCCTCGTCACAATGACAAAATGTTAATTTTTGGGTGAGTACAAATATTCTATCTAGCAATGTAATTTTTGTCTTACCCTTTCTTCCCCAACCATGGTGTCTTCCGTCTCTTTGTTGGTGGTGTCATCCAGGGCATCCAGCAGGCTGATGGGTTTCCTTTTACTTGTCATCTCCATCTCATATTGAATGCATAGTTTTGCTGTCCCGTCCCTTCCAGAATGCTCATCTAACTCTAAAACATTGAAGTCATTTCAGCTGACTTACACTGAACCGAACACGCAACAATTAGCTAAAAATTAATGCATCAAAACAAATTATTATTTATGTAATTGTTCCAAATTATATATTTTTTCCCAAATGATTTGGGAGAAATAGAGGCAAGCTCACCCAATTTTCTCCTCTTTAGGCTGGGGACATGCGAGTCTAGAGCTTTGGCCTTTTGTGAGGTGTCACTGAGCCAGAGTGTCTTAGCCGGAAAGCTGGAGCCAGTGCTGAGCGAAACCTGATTCTCACTCCCCACTGCTCTTTCTTTCTTCACAGGAACTGGTCTCTGTTACACAATGCAAATAATGAATGTGCATGTCTAGTAATGTAAAGACCACCATCATCGAATTTCATGATACAAAATCGTCTTCGCCTTAAACAAGAAACCCACAGACCGGCCACAGTCTAATCACGGCACAAAAAATTAGAAGGCACCCCAAACAGTTTTCACAACAGCAACGCATCTTCAAGGCACACGTTTTTAGTCAGTTTGCCTAGAAACTAAATTGTGGTATCATATATTATAGATTATACCCTATCCTAAAATGAACTTACAGCTTTCTGTGCCGTCCGAAAGAAATGAGCCACATCGCGGACCATGGCACCAAAGCTGTCGTAAATCTTAACATATGGTCTCACCCATGAAGGAAGCTGTTTACGGGCTTCAGTGCCTTTGAACCTGGATTACAAAGTCAGAAAATTATTATCCAACTCCAATGTTCTCAGTCAAAAGGAGAATCTCTGCTCTAGCAATAATAAGTCCTGACCTGTGGTCACAGAGGAAGATGGCTCCGTAGTCTTCTCTGTGGCGAATCACTCTGCCGATGGCTTGATTCACAGCTCGAGAGGCCTGCTGTCTGTACCACTCCTGCCCGGACAGATACTGAATAACAAGACAGACCATAAGAACTGTACCTGGCTTATTACTCAATTCACTAAAGATTCAGTTTAAGACTTTATACGCTACCAGTCAAAAGTTTGGACAATAAATTTGTTTCTCATGATCTTCGAAAAACTTCTAATTTGAAGGCTTATGCTTAAATGCTTGAAATACGTTTTGGAACACACTATAAATCAGAGACTAAAATCGTTTCAAGGACCAATTTTTTTTTTTTTTGCACGACATAACCGAAAATGGGAACCAAGTGATTTTCAAAATGTTCCAAACAATGTTGTTTTAAATGCTGGCAACCAGTTATACCAGGTTACATTTGTTCCGAGAAGGCTAAATGGTTTATAACAGTACATTTTTTAAATTACACCACTCCATGTTGCCTGAAAAAATTAAACGTGTTTGATCCTAAAGGAAATTGTTACATCACACATTTCTTTGCCTAACTGCTTGTTGTGGATGTCGCATTCTGTGAATGAAGACCTTTTTACCAACTATGTATAATTATGACATATACGTACATGCACGCTGTTTAATCCAGATACAAGGAAAACATTATAAGAGGTAAAAAGACTTGTTCCCAAGTCTTCACTGAATTATTGTAAGATATGATACATTAATACAGATACGCTGCCACGTATTGACTCAGAAGCAGATCTGTAGTTAACTGTATGCTTTTTATGCTGATAAATCCACCACAAAGGGATAAAGTGTTGCTTTTTTTTTTTTTTGCCGAGGCAAGGGGCTTATTTTGGGCTTGTGTTTCCAAACCAGGTTGCTTGTTTCTCTTATGAGATTTGGCAACATTGCAATCAGTATTTCACCCACCCCTTACCGTCAAAACCGTTCTTTTGTTTTGTTCTAACCAGTTACCATTTGGAAAGGAGGCTGCGGAACTTCTGAAAAGGAGAGAAAAATATACAGTTTTTGCTCAGAATGAACAAAAACATTTAGTTTTTAGTCCCTGCTATAAATTGTGCGTTAATTTAACTGAAAAATGTAATAAATTATCCGTGGGTTATTTTAAGCTGAAACTTCACAGAACTATTCTGGGGACACCTGAGTCTTATATTACATCTTGTAAAAAGTGGAATAATAGGTCTCTTTTAAAATTGGTAGCCTATATTAAATGTTGTTAGTCTTTCCTTCCTGTGATAGGCAGGGCCAGACAGAGAGAGGCTAGAAGGGTCCAAACTGAATTAAGTTCCAGATGCAGATTATGATGCAATCAAAATGCCAAAAACCAGGGAAAAAAAAAATTATTATTCATAGCGAAGAAATTATAACTTTAAAGGCTGAAATACACTTATTTTATTTGGACTCTTATTTTGAAATGTATGCGCTTCACTGATTCCAGCTGCTCATTCAAGCAGATAAGGGAAATAAAATGTGCTCTACTCCTTACAATAAATCTACAATGTATTACAATGTAAACAATGTCATATTTAATCAACACAAAACCATCATCAACATTTGATCTTAGTAATCACTTGTCATAAATTTCCGACATGGCATAATGATTCCAAACTGCTCTGCAACAGCTGAAAACACTCACAAACCCCCACGTGCTTGGAGAAAATACAAAAGTGCCACGTTTTCACTTTGAAGGACGCAGCACATACATTTATTTAATTAAATTGTATTCTTTTGAAGTTTGATAATCAGATTACGTCATATCAAGATTCCTGTCTTTCCGCCCCCAAATTTAAGACCTGTTTAAATGATAATTAAAGACTTTTGTTGTATCATCCAAGATATTTATGGATTTTTATGACCTTAAATTTTGGAAAACTAAATTTAAGACATTTTAAAAACTTTAAGGATCCACGGGAACCCTGATTAAAGACTTCACTGCACTTTATTAAGAACACCTGTACGCATACTTATTCATGCTGTTATCTAATGAGCCGACCCTGTGCCAGAAGTGCAGTGCAGAAATTCATACAGATACAGGTCAGGATATGGGGGAAAATGGGATGATCTTGATTTCGACCGTGGCATGATTGTTGGTGCCAGATGGGCTGGTTTGAGTATTTCTGTAACTGCTGATCGCCTGGGATTTTCACGCACAACAGTCTCTAGTGTTTACTCAGAATGGTGCCAAAAACAAAACACATCTAGTGAGCGGCAGTTCTGCGAATGGAAATGCATTGTTGATGAGAGAAGTCAACAGAGAATAGGTTCGAGCTGACAGAAAGGCTACAGTAACTCGGATAACCACTCTGTACAATTTAGTGAGCAGAATAGCATCTCAGAATCCACAACATGTCAAACCTTGAGGCAGATGGGATACAACAGCAGAAGACCACGTCGGGCAATTTATTAGGACCAAAGAGTTCCTAATAAAATGATCAGCGAGTGTATTATTGGCATTTTACTAAAAACCAACAAATAAGCAGGTACCTTTACTCCACTGGTTTTATTTTTGCACATCTCGTCCAGATACTGCATTTTAAGCACCACTCTGGGGTCCATCCTGGGGGGGAATGGAAGGCCTGTAATCACAACTCCTCGACCATATGTGTCTGCAAAATCCAGTCCTTCACTTGCCTTGGAGATAGATAGAAAAATATAAATGTGTTGATCCAACTGATGATTGTTGAAAAACAATAACTGCATTTTTTTATTGCATGAAATATTTATAGTCTCACCTTTCCTCTACATACAGCGAAGAAGCTGCCTCCACTGGATTTCGGGTCATTCACCTTGTCATAGTAACCATCAATCACCTACAATAGCCCAATAACAAAGAAGTGTTGACTGATGGCTTGTGTGGATCAAGCTGTGTTAACATCATGATTTTGTGAGTATCTATACAAGCTTATCCAGAGTGCACAGTTATTCAATTATTATTTGGAGTAGTGGTTACCTCTGTAAAAGTGCTTTTACCCCTGGGTTCTATAAACATAGGCTTCACGTGTTCAATGCGGTCTGCATGTCCAGTAGCCTGAAGGATAGAAGAGGAAAGAGAGAGAGGAAGGTGTGTTTTTATAAAGGCTAAAAGAAAAATTATATGTAATGAATCTACATTTAAATAAAGGAAACTTATCAAAATATTATTACAATACAAAAAGAAACCGTATTATTGCAGAAAATGACTAACAGATGGATCATATACAGAAATGTTTTCACCTAGTAGAATATTGCTACATCAGTTCAAATGTTTCTGTTTCCGTTTGTTTACTTCACTACATTTTGAAAAGCAAATGAATGCTCTTATTCCGACAAACTTCATTCTATTTTCATTAATTAATAGACTGATTCGTTTTGATTTTGTCTTTTTTACTGACAGACTGATGAGCACCTAAACGTACCCCACCCCTTTTAAGCCTGTAACTGTGCATTGCGTCGATGCAGACCACAACAGTTGTGATTGATCCACTTTAATTGGACCTGTTTACACCTGGACTTAAGATGCGTCACAGGTTATCCTTTCACATGTGGTCAGGTGAGACACATCACTGTTTACACCAGGTCGCTTAAATACGTCACCGGTGACCACTTGTGATCAGATTTGGAGGGGCGGGACTCGGTTTCATACATCAATCAATCAATCAATTTGTCAGTGTTACCGCATGACATTCTAGCACAACAAAGTCAGAAAAGAAAAAAAAAACAGCATGCGGATTCTCCCAGATGCCACTGAAATTTAATCCAAGCACAAACGCAACATTTCAAGCAGAACTGTCCGTTATTTTAGTGGATTACCTGTATTCACATGTGCTGCAGATGTTCATGCTTCTCAAGTGTCCTTGCATGAACACTGGCTGTGTTTACATGCACTGATATTCGTAAATTCCAAATGTACCATTTATATGTCCCCTAAACTTTGCAATCCAATACAAATATTCGTTTCCATGTGCATTACATGTATTCCGAACCAAACTTCTGCACATGCGAAGAGCGTCAGCGGTTGTGTTCTGAAGAAGTGGAGAAAGGCTGAGAAAATGAGAATGGAACCAAAGTCCGTAATTGGTGTTTATGCTTTGAGATATAATACTTTGTGTAATACCGTGATATTTTCTGAGACCGTTATCATACCGTGAAAATCTCATACTGTTGCAACACTACTCTCACCCACTGAGCCTTTCATTTGTACTCGCATCCAGGAGATGATTACGGTTAGATTGGAGGATAACTGAGACTTGTCCTCTGCCAACCAGATTGAGGTAACTGCGCCACCACGAGGACCTACTAAGTAGTGCGAATTGGGCGTACCAAATCAGGAGAAAAGTGATCAAATAAAAAAACGTAAATAAATATCTAGATAATATTATTAAAAGTCTACCAATATTTTTGAGTTTTTTTTATTCAAAGCCTTTAACTGTGTTTAATTAAACATAGGTTTTGAGGAGGATGTTTATTCTATTTACGGTGTTCAATTTGCATCATATCTTGTAAAACATAATCTAACATTTACTTTCCTAATCTTGATCCAATTAGAAAACGCTTAAGATCCTGTTTAGACCTGTATTTACCAATAACCACATGTGATCGGATCACTAAAAACACATCATAATACCAGGTGTAAACGGGTCAGTGAGTCAGCCACATATTTTCCCCATGTGTTACTGTAACTTTTACTTGAGTCAGTTTCCATAAAATACCTTTCACACACACGCACACACTCAGGTGCACACTCACCCTCCAGAACTCCAGAGTCTTGTCCATTACTGGATATGAAGGGAAGAACACCAGCAGCCCATGAGGCACCACCTTTGTGAGATTGACTGTAAACCAAATAAGAAGCACAATTATCATACTGATATTCAGGCTGAACATCTGCTCATATTATTGATAATAAGAGAACACCGTTTCTTATTTGCATGTTTACATGCACTTTAAAAGTTTTATTTCAGTCAGACAAAAACAATACATTTCTATTTTTTAAATGTCATGTAAACGATTAAGTCATATTTAAAGGAATAGTTCACCAAAAAAAAAAAAAAAAAATAATAATAATAATAATAATAATAATAAATATATATATATATATATATATAGTGTATATATGGTGTGGGAGAGATATAGATAAATATTTAAGTCCTTTTTTATACACGAATAGCTTCGTGTATATCGCCACCTATTGGGCAGGAAGGAGAATTGATAGAAAAAAATTACTTAAATACTGATATAATCACCTACACCGATCATATTGCTTCTGGAGACATAGATTTAACCACCAAGACATATGGATTACTTTTATGCTGTCTTTGTGCGCTTTCTGGAAGTATAAAAGTTCTGGCCATCATTCACTTGAATTGTGAGGACCAACAGAGCTGAGATATTCATCAAAATCTTTGTTTATGTTCTGCAGATGAAAGTCATACCAAGGATTGCATGAGCTTGAGTAAATGAGGAGAGAATTTTCATTTTTGGGTGAACTGTCCCTTTAAATTGTAACTTTGGACTTAAATTGGACTTTAAGACATAATGTCATTGTAGCTCGGCTTTATCCAGCATGTATACGCGTTAAACTGACCGCAATTGGCCTCTGCATTGTGCAGGTGCATGTTACGAAAGACAGAGGTGCAATGCATGTTTAACACCTTCTCAGCTGACATTCTTCCTTCAAATATCTGAATACGCATTACGTCATGTATCCTAGGACACACAGATGAAGACTGTAGCTCAACTACGCACAAACCCGCTGTAGCTCGATAATAACCGTGCATATAAACATACTGAGATTGAAGACTGAAAGAGAACTCTCACCAACAGTGTTTCCCATTGATGACATGTTTTCAGGAACAAACCTTCAAAAACAAAAAGCACCGCACATCAACATTTATTTTGTTGTTTAAGGACTTAGCCTTTTATTTCAGTGACAGTATAGTTTGCCCTATAATGCAATTTTAGACAATCATATGCGGATATCAGAGTGATTGACTGTACAGTCTTTAATAAAGCACCCACCTCCTATCAAAGGCTGTGCTCAACTGCACCCCATCTGGGCCTTTATCAATGATGCTGACAAAAATCTGATCACGCTGGATGACGTGAGGATTCTCCAAGGATATAGGGAAAGGACTGAGGAAGACAACCCCCCAAAAAACAGCGTAAAGCAAATTAGCACCCAACCAGCATTAACTGAGGAACTCAGAAGAGGAGAGACCGAGGAGAAGAGTACTAACATTTGCATTTCATAGGTGAAGGATGAGAGAGGTGAGAGGGTTCCACTGGTCAGAATAATGCTGCGTACTCCCTGTCTGAGCAAATCCTGCATGCTGAACCCCGGAGAAAAACACCAGTAGCTCAGCACATTCCCTATAAAATATACAATTATATAGCTTTGACATGCAAGTTTATAATGCAAGTTCTATGTTGGGAGAACTATTCCTTTAATGGGACAATCACCTGTAATATTTAAGTAACAACACACAAGATACTTTTAAGTAATAACTCTGCTCAGCCACGTCAATAACAACAATAGTACAACATCAAGCGAGATATTGCTTTTGTACAACTGCACTGTGCATTGCAAAAGGTCCATGCTCCATGTTGCGTATATAGTTCTATATATTGCCTCAATGAAACACATGGGTGTAGATTCCTGGGTGGATGGTGGGGAGGTAACCCTCCACACAATATTTAGAGCATGATCAATGGAAACATGTAAATGCTTCACACTGCAACGCCCCCAATGTTCAAGCCAAATCTACGCATTTGCTGAAACATCTTCAAGGACAACTAATTCATTTTCAGGACATTAAGGTAATTTTCCATAACTGGAAAACTTCCAGGACGCATGGGAAGTAAATTCAAAGCCAAGTAAAAGACTTTGCTACACAAGATGTCCAGGAGATGTTTTGAATCAGAGTCTCACACCTTGTTTATTGGAAGAGGAGGAAGCCCATACATCAGTATTCTGTTTTTTCTTGAAGCTACTGGTGTCTGGATGAATGTGGACCTGCAATGAGACAAATTCAGAGCACAGAAGCAAAGAGGGGAGGTGAAAAGAAAAGGATTAGAGGATCTAATGTTTGACAAAAGACTGTATTAACAAGCTATTTTTTTCCATAACTTGTATCATAATACACAGTTACATGTCCAGGTCAGAAGTAACTTGGAAAACAATTAAAGCAAACCTTAAACTCCTTCATGCTGTTCCCAATTTCTGATTTCTTGCTGCCCTCTGTAGGTTCCGCCCCAAACACCAACTGACTCCAACAGGAAACAAAAAAGAACATCATAAAAATATGGCAGAAAAGATTTAGACAACTGACCTCTCTAATCAGCATTACATTCCTGACCTGAATGATATCTGCCACTTTCTGTAGTCCACTGGTATTGAGGAAGACACCAGGCTCTGTAAACAAAAGTTACACATACATGTTCATTTTGAACTGATGAAAACAATAAATGTAACATGCTGTACATGGAGAAGGAGAGACAATTTCTACATATATACTTACTTCCTGCTAAATATCCTGTGATCTGCTCCATGGCTTCCACTGTAGCTGTCTTGGTGTCAAAATTCAAATGAGCCTTTTGAAAAAGCTCATATATGAAGCTTTAAAAGAGGAAGAGAAACAAATAAGCATTTCAGTTAAGCTGTCGTGCAATTAAAAAGTGTGATTCTTAAAAGGAAGTTCATTATAAAATTACAAGTCTCTAATTATTTACTCACCTTCATGCCATCCCAGAAGTGTGACTTTTTCATCTGCTGAACACACATATTTTAGAAGAATATCTCAGCTCTGTTGGTGTTCACAATACAAATGAATGGTGGCCAGAACCTTGAAGCAGTAAAAAAAAAAAAAAAAACACAAAGGCAGCATAAAAATAATCCATATGATTCCAGTGATTTAATCCATGTCTTCTGAAGTGATATGATCGGTGTGGGTGAGAAACAGATCAATATTAAAGTCCTTTTTTTTTTTTTTTTTACTATCAACCTCCACTTTCACTTCAAAATTCTTCTTTTGTTGTTTGCTATTAGCATTTTTAGTGAATATTGCCACCTACTGGGACAGGAGGAGGATTTATAGTAAAAAAAGGACATAAAAATGTATCTTCTCAGCCACACCTATCATATCACTTCTGAAGAAATGGATTGAACCACTGGAGTCGTATGGATTACTTTTATGCTGCCTTTGTTTGCTTTCTTGAGCTTCAAAGTTTCGGCCACTATTCACATGCATGGAATGGACCAACAGAGCAGAGATATTCTTCTAAAAATCGTTGTTTATAGTCAGAAGAAAGTCGTACACATCTGGGATGGCATAAGGGTGAGTAAACTGAGAGAATTTCATTTTCGGTTGAACGATCCCTGCAAGTCGATAAATCAAGTTCACTGACAAACACTAAACATTCCTACATCAAACTGACTGAGAACACGGGTTCAGTGATGCTCTACTCACCTGCCAGGTTTAGTGATTCCTTGATTATTTGCAGGCATCTCAAAACCGTTAATGGCAGATTCCAGATCCATCAAAATTTCTGCAAGATTTTATATTTTTACTTTTAGCAAAGTGTTTTTCAGTAGTGATACTTTGAAAATTACAATACTTTGTTGAAAAGATTTAGAAAAAAATGAAAACGTGTGTGTGTGTAATATATATATATATATATATATATATATATATATATATATATATATATGTATGTGTGTGTGTGTGTGTGTATGTGTGTGTGTATATATATGCTGGCCAAGAGTAACTGCACCAGCACAGAAAAAAAATAACTTTTTTCTCAATTTATATTCAATATACGAGTATAGTTAGGCCATACCAATCGGTGAAAGGACAAGATTACTCCAAGATTACTCATAATATATAAACATGTAGACATCTTAAGAACACAACCTACGTTTTATTTTAGCAATTGTAGTAATGTCCAGCTTCAATCCTGTACAATAAAGGAAAAATTAAATAAGGGAATTATTTATTAAATTGATTTGTATTGTAGCAGTTCTTCTCCATCCTGAAGAATACATAAATCTGTAACAAAAGCATATTTTAACTGCAAGTAGTTTTATAAATAATGTAACAAAATGAACATGAATTGCCAAAATTATGCAAAACTAACCTGAGTTTAGTGACTCCACATTAAAATCCTCTGCTGACTCTGTTTTGCTGATGTCTGAGGCCTGTTCCCGCAGCAATCGATCCACAGCCTCAATGGCAGATATAATGTCATATGGAGTGAGATCAAACGAGGTTGATTCTTCACACATCTTCTCCTGAAAAATAGATAAACAGTAGAAAAAAAGTCCAGAAATATAGACTTCCCTCATTTTAAGGACTATTGAGATTTAAAAAGCATGCTGAATGGATACAGGTCTCAGACAACATGAAGACACTTACAACATTATGAGCCTCATCAAAAATCACCACAGCTCCTTTCAGCTCTATGTTGTGTGCTCTTCGACTCTGGGGGAAAATCATGTTGTTGATTTTTTGACAAAGAACACATATTAAATAAAAAAACAATCATTACAATGTACAGTTACTGTATATCTCAAGTGTTGACGTGGGAGGGGAGGATATGTTTCACCTTTGGGTCAAGCAGATAGTTGTAGGGCATGAAGATGATGTCAGCGTGTTGCTTGATTGATCTTGACAGGTAGTATGGACAAACTCTACAAGGACAAACAGTTTGATCAACATCACGGTTTAAAAGATTCTCATTGGAAACATGTCAGAAAGAGACAGAATCAACCTTTTAAAATGCCAATATTTCTTTCAGTGCTTTAGTTAAGTGGTTAAAAAGTAAACTGCCAGTGGGCCACAAGGGGGTGCTAGGGGGTCAACACACACACAAAAAAAAAAAACATTTGCAAAAAGTGTGAAAATGTTTAATATTTGACATTTTTATCATTTCATTCTAAAATCATGAAATTATTCAAAAATATTTTAACTAATTTAACATTGCCATAGCTCTACTGACAGAAAACTGTAATAAATTAAACAAATCAGCATATACTTTCTTATATAATGGAAAAACAATGTTTTATATGTTAAGAAATAAGCGTTATAATTCACTATTCTTTGTAAAGTTGCTTTGTAACAATATTTACTATTAAAAGTGCTATTCAAATAAATTAATGAATTGTGAATTATTAATATTTAAATATTTTCCAGAGAATATTTGAATCTTTTTGTTCAGCTTTAGTGTTTAGTACAATTAAATTATTGTAAGCTAATTATTTCATTTTTAAAATAACATGGAGTCCTTATAATATCACTATCATTTTTCACAAAGGGGGTCCCCTCAATGGGGATCATCTGCATAAAAATGTTTGAAAAAAAAAGAAAGAAAAAAAAAACAGCTTAAGTTAAGGCCATGAAACTGATGAAGTGTCTCACCTTTGCTTTTTGCCAGTTTTCACTAGATCCTCCACATCCAGGATAGAATTCATGATTTCCTTGTCAGTGCTTTTCTCTAAAATTCCCATTAGGCCAAAAAAAAAAACAAATCAGTCATCACTGTATATTTACATCTTACACATTTATTTCAATTAAGTCCTTGAGTGTGTCTCAGTCAGCTCCCTAATTCAATAGTCAGGACACTGATCAGTGAGTCTTTTAGGGCCGTCTCAATCGCAAAATCCTTCCAAAATCCTTCTTTCATAATAACACTATGTTTGAATTTGTGTTCATGATATACAGTTATTAAGACACACCCCTTTTTTTTACTATAATAATATATTATAGTAATATATTCCAACTTTGACCAGCCAGACAATGTAAAAGTGGAGATTTATAGTAAAAAAAGGACTTTAAAATCTGTTTATCACCCACACCTATCACATTACTTCTGAAGTCATGGATTAAACCACTGGAGTCATATGGATAACTTTTATGATGCCTTTCTGTAATTTTTGTTGATTCAAAGTTCTGGCCAACATTCACTTGCATTTTAAAGACCTACAGTTAAACAATTATTCTAAAAGTCTTTGTGTTCTACTGAAGAAAGAAAGTCAGAAAGTCATCTGGGATGGCATAAGGGTGAGTAAACGATGAGAGAATTTTCATTTTTGGGTGAACTATCCCTTTAACTAACTCACTCTATCTACAAATTACCACAAAAATCTTACCATCAACATTGTTGTAGAAGACACAGGAGCGGGTTGACACTTTTGCCCTGCACATATGGACCTTTAAATAAGATACATATTTTATAAATAAAGTGTTGAGAATCAGATCTGGAATCAAGTGCCTTTTGTCACACACGCACTCACTCTCGCACTCACACACACAGTGATTTTACCTTAATGTGGTTGCTTTCATGTCTCATCACCTCCTGGTTTATGCAGAGCTGTTCTCTAGATCCCAAAACACAAACCTTTGGCCTACAATAAAAAAAATAAATCAATGTGATCTGTTATTTATAATTTATGTATAATAGAAAATGTTAACTACAAACCTCAATTCCAATGAGTTGGGAAACTGGTGTTATATCTGATGTTAAAGTGAGCTGACCTGTATGAGGTGTTCTTCAGCTCAGTTATGACCTGTGTTAGCTGGGAATGGGTCCTGGATGCATATATAATCTTGGGGATGTCTGTATAGTATGCTAAATCAAATATAAATGATTTGATTATGACACTCATGTTGTGAAGTTTAACCATGTCCCTCCTTCTACTGTTATAAAGAAAAACAACTATCACTGGGACAAAATATGATGTAGCTTACAAATCATATTGGCATTCTTTGAAATGGTATTGAAAATGAATAATTTAAAAGGACATTACTTGGTGTGTCCCCATCAGTTGCTGCTGTCCCCCATGATGACAGCGGTCTGTCTTGGAACAGCTCAGTGCCTCCCATTCTCTCTGCAATCTTGCGGGCAGAGATGGTATCTTTGAAATACTCTCTCCACCCGAGCGTAGCACACAGCAGACAGAGGGTTTTACCAGTGCCAGTGGGACTCTCTAGAACGCCATTTACTTTCTGAAACAGTACAAAAGGCAAATTCACATTTATTAAAGAGAAATTAATAGGACAATGTGACCTTTCAGGAAGACTCAATCTTGTAAAATCACTTTTACATTTCACTGAAATTCCAGTCTGCGTATTATATGTGAATCAAAAGGTTAAGTAAAACAAAAATGCCAATAAATATCCTGTATTATGACATTTATAGACATATTCTATGATATTTTACCAAACAAAAAACTCCATAATCTGATGTTCTGCAATTCACACGTCCCTTTGGAACCTTTTCCATCATTAAAGCTCCTTTAAAGTAGTTGTCATATCATATTAAAAGCTATTTCATTGACTAACAGACAGTAAGATCTTAGCATAGTAGTTGCAGGATTGTATGATGACTGATGCGACTGGAGAATTCTCACATTCTGCAGGCACTCGATGACTTTGCTCATGTAGTCCTCCTGGCATGGGTATGGCGTGAAGGGAAAATCCAATGTGACTCCTCTGAGTTTAAGATTAGGCATTTTCCCAAATCAAGAGAGAGAGACAGCTGGTCCACAGCACTGTAAGCTGGTCCACAGACACTACAATCGCTTATAAATGCGAAAAATTACTCATAATGTTAAAAATAACTCATACACGTCTATTTGAGCTGTACCAAAAACTACACCCAAACCAACCCACAACTGCTTTTATAACTCCATTAACGCGCCATGGGTTTCTCTCTTCTTCTTTTCGGGTAAACTTGCAGACTAAAGCTGTTCCTAGTACGGTGCTGCCCCCTAGAGGCCACGCTGCCAGTTAAATTGTAGCATGCTTCATTCCTCTGCTTAACCGTTATTGACCCTGAGCAGGTCATCACTATGATAACGTTTTGGAAATGGAACATTCAACTTTATATATATTTTTACTTTTGTAATATTTATGTATTTATTTTTAATTTGTATACTAATATTCATGGGGGCCTGGGTTGCTCAGCCAGTATGGATGCTGACTACCACCTCTGGAGTCGTGAGTTCGAATCCAGGGTGTGCTGAGTCACTCCAGACAGGTCTAACAAGAAATCAAATTGGCCCGGTTGCTAGGGAGGGTAGAGTCACATGGGGTAACCTCTTTGTGGTCACTATAATGTGTGGTTCTCAGTCTCTGTGGGGCACAGAGAATATCTTGGGCCTCCACACACACTGATCTCTGTGGTGACTCGCTCAACAAGCCACGTAATAAGATGTGCTGATTGACTGTCTCAGACGGGGAGATTCGCCCTACACCACCCGGATTGAGGCGAGTCACTACGCCACTATGAGGGCTACGAACACATTGGGCATTTCAAATTGGGGAGAAAAGGGGAGAAAAAAAACAATTACTAATGTTCATGTTTTTTTTTAGGAATTTACACATTAAATTCAGGGAAGGTGAGGAAGAGTGGGTTAAATGTGCCAGTTTTTAATTAATTTGAAGAGGTAAAAACTAATATACCAAGTAATATTTCAGAATATCTCACAACAACTGAAATTATAAGAAAGCATCTATAACATAGAAATATGAAAACATGACAATATCATAAAACATGTCCACTTGGCTCAACTTGTACTAGGTTAGGGCCAAAGGGATGATTGTTTTTAAAGGAAAATCATGAATGCATGATCTAGTACTGGATTATGCGCTCAGAAATTATTGGAATATGTCATCTTGGATTTACACTGACACCTAGGGGTGTGAATGTAGCATCATTCAAACATAATAGTTTACAGTTACCGATGCCATTGTAGAAAAGAGAGATTCACTATTCACAGTCAGCCATGATTAATTTATTCCTTGAGAGAATGTGTCTAATAACAGGACAGTCACACAGATTAACCATGTAGTATTTGACTGGTCATGTGATCCTAATATGGCAGCCCCCATGAGGGGACACTTTCCATGAAAAATAAAACAGCTTTGCTTTTATAAGAATACTGATATGATTGTATTCTTCATCTCATGTCAGTGGTCAGGTTTTTTTTTTACATACATGTTTCAAAATTTCAAATAATTTATTTAGAACTAAACTTTTTTAAATGAGGAAAAATTACTGAGTGCACATTTAGTATCAAATTAAAGATTTAAGGCAAGTGATAGTGCATGCATAATTCGTTCCCCCAACTTTGTGGGGCAGAGGTGTCTTTTCTAGCACATACAGAAAAAGATCCAGCATAATTTTCTTTGAAAGTAATGATTGGCCAATGTACTGACTATTTACAAAGGACAACTGGCTCTAACAAGTACAGAAAGAGTTGTGGAAGACCAGATGTACAACTAAACAAGAGGATAAGTACTTCAGAGTCTCTAGTTTGAGAAATAAACGCCTCACATGTCCTCAGCTGACAGCTTCATTGAATTCTACCCGCTCAACACCAGTTTCATGTACAACAGTAAAGAGAAGACTCAGGGGTGCAAGGCTTATGGGAAGAATTGCAAAGAAAAAGGCACTTTTGAAACAGAAAAACAAAAAAAAAAATGTTAGAGTAGGCAAAGAAACAAAGACATTGGACAACAGATAATTGGAAAAGAGTGTTATGGATCTTAACCCCATTGAGATTGTGTGGGATCAGCAAGACTGTAAGGTGCTTAAGAAGTGCTGACAAACTGACAGCTAGAATGTCAAGGATCTGCAAAGCTGTGGAGGGTTTTTTGATGAGAACTCTTTTAAGTAGTTTAAGAAATTCTGGAGAAAAAAATTTTTTCACGTTATTAATGTCCTTACTATACATTGTGATCAGTTAATAATGATTCAATAAGAACAAAATCGTATTTTTCCAAACTTTTGGCCGCGAGTGTAAAATAAGTAGGAGTACACTCAACATAATAACAATATCACGATGTCCAGAATAACAATATAACAATCCTAATATCGGACCAAATTAAAAGAGATGGACGATGGATTAAACACAAACTCAATGATCCAACGGAATAGTTAAATAATAAACCATATTGTGATTTGACAGGATTTTTATTCGTGTCCATGCAGTCTTCTTATTTTCGTTTCTCAGTGTTGCGTCACAACATGGCGACGCGCTCGCGTTCAGACGCCAGTCTCCAATTAAACATTGAAAACACGCAGGTACTGTATCTCTACCCGCTCCCTGGTAAAGAATGATTGCAGATATAATAGAATTAACGTGTCTTTTCCTATGAAAGACCTAATTTATGAACATAAAGTGAACTCGTCATTATAAATGTGTGTTATTTGCGAAGGAAGTAGCTTTAGCTCGCTAACAGCAGACGAGCCAACTTAAACGAGCACATTCAACTTACGTGATCAAAATATTAGTGCTAAACATTTGGATTTACACCAGCAACATATTTAATTTATAGTGTTGGGACAGTGGTGACCGTAAAGAGTTTTCATTTGTAAAGGCGTTTTGAAAGTGTTGACTGCATGCGTGCCTGTGTTAAACGGTGGTAAATGTGGAGTTAGCAAGAGAGCCTGAGGTTTAAAGCTTTATCGCTTTGCTGAGTTCACAACGAGGTTGTTTTTAGAGCTTAATATTTTATCTGAAGTTTGATATGCGTAATAAACTCGTCCTTTTAAACTTTTAACCCATGAGACTGTTATAAACGATTAAAATAAATTGACTGGGTTCCCCATTTTGGGGGTTTGGTTTCCCATGTGATTAAACATTTTAGTTACTCTGCTGTATAATTTCTACATTAACTATTTAGATTACTAGCAACTATTTATATACCAGTTAAGTTAACATATTTGAAAATTTGTTGGTACGTTTGTGTGAAATGTAAATTTCACGTCTAGAAGTTTCTCATACTGAATTTTTACACATAAATTGGCACGTAGTTATAAATGTGATCTTGTTTGTTGTTCATATCTTCTCCCGTTCCCTTATTCATTTTGGCTAGTATTGGCTATAATCTCTCTCTCTCTCTCTCTCTCTCTTATTCATTTTGGCTAGTGTTGGCTATAATCTCTCTCTCTCTCTCTCTCTCTCTCTCTCTCTCTCTCTCTCTCTCTCTCTCTCTCTCTCTTATTCATTTTGGCTAGTGTTGGCTATAATCTCTCTCTCTCTCTCTCTCTCTTATTCATTTTGGCTAGTGTTGGCTATAATCTCTCTCTCTCTCTCTCGTTCCCTTATTCATTTTGGCTAGTGTTGGCTATAATCTCTCTCTCTCTCTCTCTCTCTCTTATTAATTTTGGCTAGTATTGGCTATAATCTCTCTCTCTCTCTCTCTCGTTCCCTTATTCATTTTGGCTAGTGTTGGCTATAATCTCTCTCTCTCTCTCTCTCTTTTTCATTTTGGCTAGTGTTGGCTATAATCTCTCTCTCTCTCTCTCTCTCTCTCTCTCCTTCTCTCGCTCTCTCGTTCCCTTATTCGTTTTGGCTAGTGTTGGCTATAATATCTCTCTTCATATCTTTGAGTGTGTTTGCAGTTCACTCTGTTTAATATCCTGCAGCAAAAATCTTGGCCCCTGAACTAGGGCTTAGAATGGTATCTTTGAATTGAATGAATTCACTCAGTCGGTGGGGGGACTGCTCTCAGTTTATTGTCAGAGTGAACACTGCACAATCTCAGCTTTCTAAAGTCGTCATCTTGTACTGTTTACACCATCAGGTGACTGAAATCATGGAGGCTGATTTTATCGGGGTCTGCGGAATAGAGGCCCGGGGACTTGTTGAAGGGAGTAGCTCCCCTCCTGATGTGGAGACTCCATCCCAGGATAACGTGAAGGATTTTGTGGGACTGGTGAGCAGGGAGGAGGAGAGAGGAGAGATACCGGGAAGGGAGGATGGCAACCCTGACCCTCTCGATGGGGAGCTGGATCCTAATACTGAGAAAACAAAGGACCAAAAAGCATTCGGTTGGTGACACTATGAAGGTGTTTAGCATTAAAGAAATTTGTAAGGTTTAGTGTAAGTTTAGCTTTTTTGAGAGCATTTGTGGTGTATAGTCGATTACAACACAAACTCATATTGACTAATTTGAACACAATATTCACGGTTGCCGTAAGGCACTTAAAATGGTAGTGAACAGGGCATAGTAATAAACGTTAAAAGACGCAATGATTGAAAAGTATTGCTGCAAGACTTCAACATTAGGTTAGCGATGATACATGCATAACTCGTATTTCAAGTGCCTTTAATCTTGATTTTTGCTTTTGGCTTTTTAATTTTTTCTCCAAGAAACTGAAGAGCAAGACAAAATTATTTTCTGTCATAATTGTGATTATGCCACACATGCTGTAGATTGAGTGTAACTTGTTTTGAAACCGAAACTTGCCAACAAGTGGTAGCTCTATGACTTGGTTATGAGATAGAAGGTGCATTGTGTATTTTGGAAGAAAACCGCTTCAAAGGGAAATCTAAGTCATTATGACAATTGATAATAACAATTTATTGTGTGCATAATTGTTCCCTTGTGTTGTTGCAGGCAAAGAGGTTATGTTGCTGATGCAGGCACTTCATACCTTAGCCACCCCAGAAGAGAAACTCGCTGCCCTTTGTAAGAAATATGCAGACCTGGTATGTATTTTGGCCTAGAGAAAGAATATTGTACAACAATAGATATTTTTGTTGCTAAAAGTCCTTAAAGGGATAGTTGACCCAAAAATGAAAATTCTCTCATCATTTACACACCCTTATGCCGTCCCAGATGTGTATGACTTCTTTCTTCTACTGAACACAAATTAAGATTTTTAGAAGAATTTCTCAGCTCTGTAGTTCCATACAATGCAAGCGAATGGGTGCCAAAATTTGGAAGCTCCAAAATCCCCATAGGGGCAACATAAAAGTACTCCAGACAATGTCAGTGGTTAAATCAATGTCTTCTGAAAAGATATGAAAAGTGTGAGTGAGAAACAGACTAATATTTAAGTCGTTTTTTTACTATAAATTTTCCTCACTGCTCCGTCAATGGCCCTGTCCCAATAAAATATATTTATTAACACACTACTGGTTGTTGGAAGTGTATCGTGTTGTAGAAAATATTTAAGTAAATTTTTTTTGTTAAAATAATTGTAAAAGTTGCACATTAAAAAATCTTTAACTGTAAAATTGAGTCGTTCATAATTGCTGTAAAATATAAGCAATTTCTTTCTACTATGTTTCTTAAAACTTATTCTATATATAAAAATTATTCTATAAACCTTTATGATCCATTAATAGCTACTAATACAAACCATTTAAATTATATGCTTTGGCTTGTCATTTATGAGACAACCAGACTGCTTTACACATCTTATCAGATAAAAAGCAAAAAAACTTTTTAAATACATAAAGATTAGAAAGAAAATGTGGTATTTTTATTTTAAAACAACATTCACTAGACTGTATATTGTATGCCACACTGGATGATAAATTACCAAAATCACCAGCAATATTATGCAGCTATTATGTCATCCCAAACATGTTAAATTATGTTGAATATTTTCATTTATAATAAAATTAAAATATGCTTTACTTACATTTCTCTATCAGATTATAATAAATAACTTGTATTGAAAAGCTTCGCTTGACATCATCATGGCGAAAATACATCAATCGCTCGGGTAGGCGGGGTGTGGGCTCCTGAACGTGATGAACTATGGGATACACTTGGCTTGAAAGACCGCTCCAATGTAGTATTCGGGCTAGTATTTTTAGTGTGGGTTAAGTGCACTGAGCATTGGCATGTTTTAGACATGGGTCAGTCTTGAACACTTCCTGTCATGTGCACACACACTCAAAAGTTGCCTAGATCGTAAGTGTGAGTATTGGGACTGAGCCAATCTCCACTTCAGTTTCACTTTCCCATTCTTCTCCTGTTTTGGGGGATTTACAGGTTACATATGGTCCCCTACTGGGCAGAGAGGAAAATTTAAGATCAAAATTATTAATATTGATCTGGTTCTCACCCACACCTATCGTATCATGTCTGAACACATGAATTTAACCACTGGAATCATATGTATTACATTTATGCTCCCTTTATGTGGATTTTGGAACTTCAAAATGTTGGCACCCATTCACTTCCATTGTGAGGACCTACAGCGCTGAGGTATTCTTTTAAAAATCTTAATTTGTGTTCTGCAGAAGAAAGAAAGTCATACACATCTGGGATACCAGGAGGGTGGGTAAATCATAAGATAATTTTCATTTTTGGGTGAACTATCCCTTTAAAAAGACTTTCCCTTGCATCACTCCAAATCGGTACATTTAGTTTCTTCTCTGGAGCAACAAAGGAGATAAAAGATTTTAATTTGTTTTTCCTGGGAAAGCTGGAAGAGAGTCGAAGCATGCAGAAGCAGGTGAAGACATTGCAGAAGAAACAGAACCAGGTTTTGAAAGAGAAGATTCACCTGCAGAGCGAGCACAGCAAGGCTGTCCTGGCACGCAGCAAGCTAGAGAGTCTGTGCAGAGAACTGCAGCGTCACAACAAGACCCTGAAGGTAAAGCAGTCTGTTAATCAATGAGGTGATCAATCAGAGTACCCAGTTTTTAAGATAATTCGGAAAGCAGTCAGTTATATCGGCAGGCTTTGAAGTGCTTGTAAACATACATCTACTGTTGTGATTGCAGGAGGAGAATGCGCAGAGATTCAGGGAATACGAGGAGCGGCGTAAAGAGGCAACACTGCACTTCCAGATGACGCTCAATGAGATCGAGGCCCAGATGGAGCAGCACAACTTGCACAACAGCAAACTGCAGCAGGAGAACATGGAGCTGGCTGAGAAACTCAAAAAGCTCATCGAGCAGTATGAGCTCCGTGAGGAGGTGAGGAAACATCTGTTAAATTTGCAAACTATTTGGGGTTCTCTGGTAGAGTGCATACAACACCCTCAAGCCCTTAGAGAATTAAATGGTGCATTTTAGACCTGTTCCATTAGTTGTTTAATCAACGATTAATCAAATGATGAGGTATTACATAATTCATTAGATTATTTATATTACTGCAAAGATATGAGATTTGGATAGTCACGGCTTGGTGGAAATGTGGCCATGTGACCGCTAAAAAGGTAAAATTTCACACCATTTCATTGTTTTATTTGCTTAATTATGAACATGTTCCTTACTGACGTATTATGTTTTGCATGTTTGGGCTTACCAAATTGAGTACAATCTAAAGGCAACCACAAATGAAATAATGATGTCACTGTTAGACTTGTAATTAGTGAAATGGTAACGCTTTGAGCAGCAGTTACATTTTCATGTGCTAGACCTTTCTGTTTGTAATTGGTTGTTAAGCGATGTTCACATCAGACATTTTGTAGCCTATTTCTTTAATTGTCTAGTTGAGTGATGTGTTATTTTGAAGGATAGTGTAAACAAACAAGATGTTTGTCTTTACTCAGCACATCGACAAGGTATTTAAACACAAGGAACTACAACAGCAGTTGGTGGATGCCAAACTCCAGCGGACTGCTGAGCTGATGCGAGAGGTGGAAGAGAAACAGCAGAGAGAAAGAGAGTTTGTGAGTATTATCAGTTCTTTCTGTCACAATCCTAATATATTTCTGAGCCAGGATTAATCCTGAAGGATTGGTGTCTACAACAAGGGGAATTGGATTACCCATAACACAACACTAAAATAGAGATTCCAATTCATTGTCTTATGATATTAAGTTTATATATTGTATTTTCACTGTTCAGCTCCTTAAAGATGCAACTGAGTCAAGACACAAGTGTGAGCTGATGAAGGAACAGGAGCATCAGTTAAAACAGCAACTCACTCTGTACATGGACAAGTTTGAGGAGTTCCAGACCACCCTTGCCAAGAGCAATGAGGTCTTTACCACTTTTCGACAGGAGATGGAGAAAGTGAGTGGGCAGTATTTCCCCACCTTAATTTCATGCTAATTCATCGGATTCTACTTTAATATACACAAGAGACATTTGTAATTGCTGTTATTAGATAGCTGACAACTTTTCTTAAAGAAAATGAATGAGGCTTATGATGTTTTAAATCTCTGTATACAAAGGCATGTTTTGCATGACCCTTTTTTGTTTTGTGACTGATCAGATGACAAAGAAGATCAAGAAGCTTGAGAAGGAAACAACTCTTTGGAGGACCAAATGGGAGACCAACAACCAGACTCTACTGCAGATGGCAGAAGAGGTGAGGGGAAAATTTGGCTCATATTACTTAAAGGTGCAATATGTAGCAATTTTCATGTAATATTCACCTTTTTTGCCAATGTGTGAACGGCTTGTTAGACTTAAAAACTTAACTTAAAATGAGCCCTTCCTAGGTTGCCTTTTAAAGCCTGTAAACTGATTTTCATGCGAAGGGAGCAGGTCGCTTTTTATCCAAAGGATGTGACTTTCAAATAATTTAAACGAACTTCGCTTTATACTAAAAGTCAGGTATACAGGATAAATGTAAGCAAATAAGCTGGTTTACT
Source organism: Moxostoma hubbsi (assembly GCA_032164185.1). Lineage (NCBI taxonomy): Eukaryota > Metazoa > Chordata > Actinopteri > Cypriniformes > Catostomidae > Moxostoma > Moxostoma hubbsi. Next base: position 23,352,725 of record JAVLUX010000045.1, read on the forward strand.
ATTCGTAGTACAACATATAACGTACAAAACATACAATAGTGCAACATAACTACAGTACAACAGTAAACTGTCTGGCATAGTTTGGTAGTATGTAGCTGTATGTGTGTATCAGTATTCTATGTTAGCAGATATGTAGCTTTAATATAGTCTCAAAGGTTGTAGTAAAACAATCATAACTGTGTAATTTTAATCATGCTACCTCATCTGTCAGCATGATGCCGGTAAATCACATTCAGCCTCTTACGTACACTACGTCATTGTTTTGGTCGATGCTCGCGTCCCTATGGAGTGGGGGTAGCTGACTGCAGTTCAATTAATGGCCACAGGTGTCATTAATAACAAGGCTTTCTGAATCTTACATAATGCACCTTTAAGGTGCTGATATTAATACAGTCGTTTGCTAACTTTCACCACATTTAGTCACAGTATTAATCCCTTCAGCCCTCTCTCCAAAAACCAGCAAACTTGAACAGGCTAAATAATTGCAGTGTTTCCCAACAGGATTTTGTGAGACTGTGGTTGGTGGAGCTTGGACTCTCTAGGCTTGCTCTCCTTGAAGAAAATTTTGTAAATTTTAAAGTTAAATGCAATAATTTGGTGCATTTTGAGAGCAAAATTAAAAGGCTAGATCTAACTTTGTGCTCTGGTAAACAATTTTGTGCTCTAGTAGTAATTTAATCAAACACATTGGTTGTATAGATATGAATAAACTATCAGGAGCATTGCGTGCTCTAGCAGATTACAGTAAACATTCTGTGCAAATTCACGTTGTAGCGTGAGGCACACACAGAGTACATACTTGCCTAATTGAATAGCTGCCTTTTACAGTTCAATAATCACTTTGAGTCACATTTCCTGAGTGCCAGCTTTTCCAGAGTGGGAGTCTGCCATCATAAACTCAGAGCTTCTTGGTCAAAACAACACAGAAACATTTCAAAATAAAAGGTATATTTATAGGAAAAAGGGATGACAAAAATATATCACTACTGTAAAATTATGTATATGCGCTTCTACTACTAATAAATCAGTAGTAATTGTATTATAGGTACCTAAGCAGTATCTAGCATCTGTGATGCTCTCGATGCTGCACTTGATTTGACAAAATATAACTCCAGAATTGTATTTTGGATTGTGCTGTGAGGTTCTGTAGATAAGCACTTCATTAGATTAAAATAATACAATATTGAAATTAATTGTTATATTTATTTGCTTTATTAAAGATTTAATGAATTAATTTATTTAAACACCATTTTGATGATAACATTTGAATAAACTATTGAAATGGAGTTTAGACAAAAGAAAACTGGCATCTGTATCAGCGAGTACCAAAAATTAAGCATCGGTACTCGTTCTCCAAAAAATGGTATCAGGATATCCCTAAAATATATATACTGTTTTCTATATTATATACACACACACTGCATTCCAAAATATAAAGACAGAAAGGCACTAAAATGTTACTCAAGAAACATAAAAAAATTTCTGAAGTCTTAGTGGGAGAATGACTTAATGAAAGAGCTAGTCATTAAATCTCTTCACAATATTAATCACTTTGCTACAGCAATCGTGTTTCCCATGATTCATGCCGTTTTAAACTCCACATGTGAAGCGCTTGCAGAGAATGCGTCATTTTGCTTTTAGGACACACGCGGAGCTAAATGTAATGTCAGAATCTAATGTCATATTTGTAAATGTGTTAATGTGTAAATGAACACATTATCTGTAAAGTTATCTGTAAAGCTGTAGGTAAGACTTTCTAAAGTTTTGTGAGCTCAAGAAGCAACAAAACAATGAATCAGTGCACTCTTCTACTGATGCTAATAAAGCAGTGCAGAAATTCATGTAAAAACATTCTGCTGAACTTTGACACTATAATCCAAAATATTTCCAATTAGGAATATTATAGAATGTGTTACAAGTCAAATTCTCTGGCATTTATCTTGTAGAAAACGGTGCGAGACAATAATTACAAGGCCCTCCAAGGCAAACTGGAGCGTCTGGAGAAGCTTTGCAGGGCCCTGCAGAGAGAACGCAATGACCTGAACCAGAAACTCAGGGCTATCCAGGGCCCAGCAAAAGATCCTGAGGAAGAGGGTACGGGCCCTCCCGACCCCCAACCAGAGGAGCGTCCTAGCCAGCCCTCGAACCCAGAGATGGAGGGAGAGATGGAGGTTTTGGTGCCTGACATAGAGCAACTCGGGCTTCAATCTGAGGTGGAGGGCACAACATCATTCACACAACTCATTGATGACTGAGCCTGGCCTTCGGTTGGCCTTTCTTTTTTTGTGGAGGTATCTATTTTTGTCTAACAGTTATTCTCATAACAAGATATGTGAGGAAAAAGCAGAACATTAGTGAAGATGCCAACTTCTTGGTAATTGGCTTCGTGGCGAGCACTTTTTACTCCTTGTTTTCTATCACATTGTATTTTCATAGGAAATGTTCATGTGGTCCACCATGCAACTTTTTTGTTTCGTATGCCCCCCCGCCCAATGTTCTTTTACCATGTTCTTACCCCTTCCCTGCTCCACTGTACTGTGGTCACACATTTTTATTTTCTCTAATAAAATGTAGCTCTTGGCTCTGACCTTTAGGATCAGAATAAATAATTTTGGATGCATATAATGTTGAATATTGCTATTTTGAAATGACCATTTACAATCCAATTCAGCTCTAGATGTCCTGATAACCTTGAGACTTGAGAAATAGGGCATTAATGTCAGAGGAGACCCACTGAAACGCACTCACCAACTTATTGGCATTTTGAGTCTGAGCCAACAAGAGTCCATAACAGGTCACGCTTCTGCTGCTATGATTAAAAATTGACTTGAAATGTACTTTAAAAGTAAAATGCATATCTCAAAGATGAAGAGAGGGGTCAAAATTTTGATTCTTTGTCTCCTCATTGCCTGTGGCTTTTTTGAATGTTGGAATCTAATTAAGGGCTAGATTGACTTTGAAAAAGGCTGCTACATCTGTAACAATTATGTGAAATACTAGGAACAGGTTTAAAAGGGGAGGGACTTCCTTTTTTGTTACATGACAGACAAAGGGAGTGGCATCTTTACCTTTCAGAAAAGTGTATGTGTGAAAATTTTTTAGGTTTCATTAAAACCCCATTTATTTTTGCAAGGCATAACAGGGTATTTTGTCTTTTGGATCGGAATATCCAACCCACCAGAAGCCAAATGAAAGTCAGACTATATAAATGGACCTTTAAGAAAATGTATGTTATAATAAATTATGATTATGAAATTATGATCTCAGTTTATGTCAGTTGTTAAGAAATTAGGTGAAATTTGCTTGCATCATTTCATTTTCCAAAAGGCTGTAATAACCCAGGATAAATTTCATGTGATGATGCCATTTAAGAAAAAAAATCTAAGTGGCCTAAGTTCTTATTTACCATTTACCAAAGCGCTCCTAAAAAAAGTTATATCTCTGAATGAAGTCTTTGGTCTACTGAAAGAGGGTGACTAGATGTGATTCTCTTTTCTTTCGGTTTTTATCAACTTTCTTTTCTTGGGAGTTCAAGGAGGGAGTTCAAGTTTTGTTCACAATTCAGTTTTAATTTGGTAATTTAGTTTGGTAATCCAATTTTAATCCAAGCAGTTTTTTGCCTGTCTAAAATTGACAATTTACAGTATTTAAATTCTTTAACTGAATGCAAATCTGAAAGATATCAATCTATGACTCATTTTAATAAGGACCTTGACTTATTTGATACTGTATATACTGAATGTGATTTCTCTTTCTTTTTTTTTTGGACTTTGTAATAAGAATCAAATGTAATTCTAGACTTTCATTCAATGATACATTTTTCTGAAAAGCTGCATATATTTTCAGGATTGTTGACTTTCTGAAACTGTAAGTAGACAACTGAATCAATGAATGTAGAAATGCATCTTTCTTATGCAAGTTGCCATTTCTAATCTAACTGTTGGCCACTCAGACTCATAGCCTTTTAAGATCTGTTCATTATCATGGTGTGGACACGCAGGGTCTATAAATAATTTCCATAAACACCTCAGGTACATTAAAACAACATCTGGCTCTGTGCATGCCCTGTTACCCATGACATGGGCCAGTACATTCCTTAACAGTGGCTTCCAACAAAAATCTTTTTTTTTTTGTCCTTGGACACTCAAAATTACAATATAGAAACTTTAAACGAATGCTTTCAGTGTAACTGATCACATTAAACACAATTGGCTTCGCCACAACAGCATTCATGAGATTTTATGAAGATATTTGAGTAAAAAAAATGCATATGATTGACAAGCTTGATGAATGAAGTTACTTTTCAATTCATTTGAAACATGAACTGACATTTCATCATTCAGGCTAGAATGTATTTTCCTTTGCTAATTGTAAAGCAAAACTTAATGGAACGCTAGGTTTTCACCAGCTTCCAAACACTGCTCTCCATTTTTTGTTTTATTGTCCAATCCTTTTCCTCAAATTTTGCATAGTGTCAATGTTTATGGTTATTATGATAATGTCTTGGCACTTGATATGTGTGGCTTGGGATTCTCTCAATGTAACAGTTTCACTTGCAAATATTTTATGTTCTTTGTTTTGCAAAATATTTTAAAATCTTCAAGAATTTTAGATACTGCATACATCTGTAATTGGGGTTCTCTAAATTTTGAGTGTTGGTACTGTAATTTGGATTTTATTTTTTAAATGCCCCAGTTTGATTCTCAGGTTATGCAAGAAATCTACCTCTGCAGGTAAGACATACTGTGAAAGATGCTCGAGAGAGCTTTTCTTTTACCCCAACTCAGCCCATGACCCCTCTGTGATTGTATAATGCTCTTGTAGTTCTGTCTTTTCAATAAAACATTTTGTAGAGTTTTCCTATGTGTCGTGACATGTTGGATTTCTTGATGAGATGTAGGGAATTTTTATAAAATAATGTAGAGACTCAAAATGGTCCACAAATTACTAGTAGGTTTGTATATACCATCCAGCAGATTCATGCTTGAAATATACAATTTTGCACATCAAGAGTGGGGGGTAAAAATACACCTATGACCGTTTATCTGTACTTTTTATTTTTCATAATTGAATTGCAAGTACAGCTAAACAATTTAGGAATACAAAAGCATTTTAAAAGTTATTACAAAAGGTTTATTGCAAATTGACACCGGATTTATGCACAAAAACTAGAAATTGTAATTGTGAAAAAGCCACACCAGGCCGTAACTTCTCAGAAGTGATTGAACATATGGTGCAGTCAGTTACTCTCTCCAAACTAGAAGCATCCAGATAATTACTTTTCTTAAACCATAATTTACAGCAATGAATGGAGGTGAACTATTTAGAAAAGCATTTACAGAAGGAGCCAGTAAATTATAATGGATCTTGTAAATGTAGAGTGGGAAGTAACAGCATGGATCATTTCAGAGTAACACTGAAATGCAAAAGCTCAAGTGTAAGAGGCCATGAAGAGTGTTGCAGGTTTTTAATGAGGTGTGGACCCTGCTGCCGTTTCAGTTATGATGCCTGCCCCTCCAGCTCTGATGCAGGGGTGTCTGGCTCTTCATCATTGTAGATGTTCTCAGCCTGGAGAATAGAAGTGAATTTTAATCAGAGATCATGACAAAGTTATAGTAACTAGTACAAGCAAACACTACCAATTAAGCCACACCTAAGACAAATTATAGCCATTAAAATGACTCAAGTCATTTTTATTTGTATAGCGCTTTCACATCACACATTGATTCAAAGCAGCTTTACAGAAAATCATGCATTAACAAAAAATGAAACCAATATCTATAGAGTCTTAGTGATCAATGTGTAGTTTGATTAAATATTATAGTAAATTGTGTATAAAAATAAATAATTGTATTTAGAACCCCTGTAAGCAAGCAACACAAACATTGAGAAACCTTTTGGGAGAAACCATGGTCACAGTGGGGGCCAGTTCCACTCTGGCTAAACATCATGAATATAATGCCAATATTAATTATATGTGTCTAGTTCAAGTCATGGTTTAACATTTTTTTTAAATAAGTAAGCGTTAATGTCCAGTGTTTAAAAAAAAAAAAAAACGTTTTTTATTAACTCCATCCTGAATTAACTGCAGAAATTCACAGATGCATTGTCCTTTGTTAGTTGGCTGATGATGGCCATTTCAAGAGTGTAATCAATCAATAGACAAAGGTGATGCAGGCAGAGATAAATGATGAGGTGCATCGCAGTTCAACCGGCAGGTCATTTCAGTGAGGTTCGGTGGGGTCCATCCCAAGTCATTATCAGTCTCAAGAATTCTATTTTACAAATCACTAGTTTCTAAGTTTTGCCATACTTACCATCTGCCATACTTGCATAATGTTGTCCTCTGACACAGAACAGATTACCCAAGGTTCGTTTGGGTTCCAGGAGAAGTCTGAGATCTTAGCTGTGTGCCCTCCATGAATAAACTGCCAACACAACAATAATTGAGGTTAAATGTGAAATTAAAAACATCATTACAATTATGGAGTTACATTGTGTCTATAATTACATAAATATTTTTAGTAGGATAGGTCTGGCATTTGAAACATTTTTAGCAAATACTCTTGACTAACCAACAGCTCAGGAGGCCCATCCTCAGCATCTTCCGCAGATTGCTCTTCTCCGATTTTACTATAACATTATTTAGGGGGCAAAACCATAAATATACAATCAACAATACAGGAAAAATTGGGAGGTTTTCGAAATTCTTTGTTCTTCATGTAATTTACTCTATAGACTTGGTGAAACAACACTTTGTTCCACTGTATACTTGTATATGGTATATGCCATACCTCAGATCCCAAACATTGAGACGTCTGTCTGTGCCACTGGAGGCTAAGATGGTCTCATTATGGGGAGACCACTGGACCTGTCAAGAGCAATCACCATCCACAAATGTGAAACACAGTATTATCAGCAATTCAAAACTTAAACAATGCTGTTAACATGCTTAATTACTTATGTATTATTACATAAGAATTAAATCTTTAATAATACATTCATAAGGTACTTTTACAGTAGTGTTACCTGGAAGATTTCATCCTTGTGTGACTCGAATGAGTGAAGTTTCAGCTTCAGGTTACGAAGATCCCACAATGCAACAGTCTAAAGTGAGAAACAAATGTGAATATAGTAGAGGGTAAATCTTGAAAACAGATGGATATGTTTTAGTGATTGTATTGTTTAGAACTTTTACAGACCTTGTCTGCTGAGCCAGTGGCAAGGATGAACTCGCTGTAGGGGTTGAAGGACAGGCAGTTGACTTCGGCTGTGTGGGCGTCCACAGAGTGACTGGGCTTTGCTGTGTTATTGGATCGTGTGTCCCAGCTGAAGGAGAGGGACATTTATGTCTGAACTCAAATATAAATAAAAACATTCTGCAACTATTTGTTTTTCATATTCTATTCTGACAAGAACTTTAAAATTATTTCCACAATGTAATGCTTTGCCTACATCATAAGTTTCTGGTCATCAGCCACAGAACCAAACAGTGACTCGTGCAGAAGGTGCCAGGAAACGTCTTCTACCACAGCTGTGTGACCTGTGAAGATGGTCTTGGCGTCCACTATCTTCCCCTCTTTTGGATGAGCACTGATATCCCATAGACAGATCGTCTAATAGTGAAGAACAATTAATAATTCTAAGTACAAAATTTGAGTGTAGAATTAGATTTTGTTTTTTCCTTTGAATCTGCAGCCATGAGCTAACTCACATGGTCGTCTGACGCGCTGAGCAAGTTTCCACTCAGGTTGGGGTTCCAGGACAAACCGTATCCTTCCTTCTGATGCCCCCGCAGTCTCAGGTCTGGACTGCACTCCCCATTGGGGTCTGCAAATGGATAGTTCAGAGTCATTATTAACAGTGAAAGTCTTTAATTGAGATTTAATCAATTAGAAGATGGTTAACAAGTATGGTTAACCATCAAGTATGGATGGTTAAGGTAATAACATACTAGATCAAAGATGTATAGATTTTTTTCTTTGGATCAGCTGAAGGCAGTGTTAAATTTTATAGTTTTTGTTTTAGTCGCAGTCTTTTCACGGACATGTCCTTTAAATTGAGTCAATATTTCATCATGTCATATTAACTTTAGTCAATTTTCCTAAAATGGCATATAGTTTTAATCAACAAATAAAACATATTTTAGTAGATGACAATGTGCAAAATAACAAAAATGTGTGACAAACTGTAACAAATAAAAGATACATACAAACTGTCCCGTTATGAAAACCTGAGCTCCTGAAATAATAGTATTGGATGAATATACTAAAGTATTAGCTATTTTTTAGAAGTAAATGTATTCTGAACTCTCCATGCTTGAGACTTATTAATTTGACATGTTTTAGCAAGTTTGGGATAATGCATTGCGTGTAGCACGTTTTTACGAAAACTGCATATTCACGACGCAAGTTACGCATTCTTATGCATACAGTACTTGCACATAACGCAGTTCAAGTTTAGCCGTTCATTCTCTTTATTGCCTGTGCAGATTAATTATCTCCATATGTATTCTAAAATCCAAAGACTGATTTTACACTATGTGTAAGCCTCTACTACGAGAAAAAATTCAAAACAAATTTGCTAGCTATGCGACTAAAAAAGTTTGATTAGCCTCTGGCTGATAAATGTTCAGATTTCACTCAACAGTGGTGAAGTTTTCAGCAGCAAGATCCTTTCACTGCATGTTGAGAGTGAAAGTCTGATTTGACTCATTATGTGTCCAAAGATGAGATCCACCCGACCCATTTGTCATTGAATAATGTCTCTTTTAATACCCTTTAATTTCTTTACAGTCAGTTGTTGATCAAAAACAAAAAAATAATCATTTAATTATAATCAAGCATAGCACGGACGAGGTTAAGCCATTCGAGTCCTCTTTTGTTAATATGCACTCATTTACACATGCTCTTTACAGAGCAGCAGGTTTTCTTAGAGACAGAACCAGTTTTTTTGCACATGTTCAACAAATCAATGTAAATACTTGTAAATAGTACAAATTATGCAAGAAAATCTAATATATGCATTCATTTTAAAAACCTCAAATGTGACCAAAATAATGAAAATATATATTTTTTATTAATATTTTCATAATGTACCTACTTAGATGGTCCCATTGATAATTAACAGCATTAGCTAGGAGATCATTTCTTTCATATGCAAGCAAAATGGACATTATAATTGAAATATACTCATATGAATCAATATCGAATTAAATCTGTTACATATACCCAGCCCTAGTGCAGATGTGGATAGAGTGATTATTCTCATGTGTAAATAATGTGTTTGAGTAAGGTAATTAAAGGGATAGTTCACCCCAAAATGAAAATTCTCTGATCATTTACTCACTCTCATGCCATTCCTGATGTGTATGTGTATGACTCTCCATACAATGCAAGTGAATGGTGATCAGAGCTTTGTAGCTCCAAAAACCACATAAAGGAAACATCGAAGTAATCCATAATCAGATCAAAATTTAAGTCTTTTATTAGTGAAAGTGGAGATTTAGAATAAAAAAAGGACTTAAATTTTGATATAGTGTTCTGTTTTTCACCCACACCTATTATATTGCTTCTGAAGATATGGATTGAACTACTGGATTATGGATTACTTTGATGTTTCCTTTATGTGATTTTTGGAGCTACAAAGCTCTGATCACCATTCACTTGCATTGTACGAACCTACAGAGCTCAAACATTTTTCTAAGAATCGTTGTGTTCCTCTGAATAAAGAAAATCATACACATTTGGGATTTCATGAGAGTAAGTAAGTAAATGAGAGAATTTTCATTTTTGGGTGAACTATCCCTTTCACCCATTTGTAAAGCGGTTCATTGTCGCTGTTCAGCAATTTCTATTCATGAGTCTCAAGAGAGGAAATCCCCAATATACTGGATTATTGGATTATATGAATCAATTTTTTCTTCTAAAAACAGACGTTTCTCTTGATGTTTCTTCTTCCGTTTGTGTAAATATCTTGCAGTATAATTTTTTTCCTCGTAATATCTACAGTATGTTTGAATTAAAATCCTTTATCTTCATGATGAGTCTTTTTCGTCTTGCATTTGTTATCATCGACAAAGTAAAAAGAATCCCTTTTTCAATGAACATTTTTGTCAGCAATTTCTTTAACCAGATGAACACTGGTTGAAAGGTACTGACCTGGTTTGGAGGGGTGTTTGGTGTAATCAAACACCAGAACATCAGAGGTGGGGGTCTTGGTGGCGATGATGCAGGGGTTTTGTGGCATGTATCTGGCTCTGTTCACCTCTCCTTCGTGATTGATCTTAATCTCAATCTCGATTTTTCCACTCACTGACCCAAATCCTCCAAACTCTTAAGAACAATGCCAATATACATTCACTTACAAGTGTCAAATGTTCAGCTACTGATGTAAAATGTATTTTAATCCTTGTAATATCAGGTTAATTTGTGAACAAATCAGTTTGTGAAATAATAATAATAATCAAAATAAAAAACATTGCAGCAGTAAAAATTAGTGTTGTGTTAATTAGTGTTGTGTTAATAGTGTGAGCGTCACTGTATAAAATGATAGCACCTTCAGCAATGACCTGCTTTATGCGCTGCGTGCATGCATTTTAAAAATGCTTCATACCTAGATCAATCATACCTGCTGAAGAAACACAAACACAAAATTCAAATCATCTCATTATCATGACATCAAAGCATATTAGAATACAAATTTAGTGTACATTCAAAGTCAGATCAGTGCTTACCTCCTTTCTCGCTGTCGTAGTGGGACGCATCAAATTGAGCGTCATCATTAGGGACCTGAACACTGGCGATGACCAAGTGGTTCTGCTCATCTGACGTGTGAGTTCCCAACACAAGCCGGTGAACTGCATAGTCCTTTCCTTCAGACCTGCAAAAAGGCATATCAAGCAATTGCTGAAGACAGATAATTATTTGTAGAGATCTATCGGTCTTCTTAAGCCATAATTTTGTTTCAACAGTAGCAGGTGGAGAAGCTTGTTATTGAATTACCTGTTCACATCAGGAAGCCACTGCACCGTTAAACTCGGCCACTCAAGTGCATGTGTCATGACTAGATCATATAGGAATGGTGTGTTTTTCTTCCAGATCTTGTATTCCTCGTTTATTACTCGCTCCTCCACAGCATCATCGTACACTAGGGAAATCAGATAGAGCAAGGTAAATTCAAGTGAAAAGCTGCAAATGTACGTTTCAAAATAACAACTAAAATAACAGTAATAGAAAAGAACTGGGAATTGTGTGCACATGACTACTCATGTCCCTCATACAGTAGTGCCTAATTCAATGTAGCATTTCAATGAGAACTGACCAACAATAGCTGATTAAAGTCAATAGATTGTTTTTTTTTATCACGTCAATAGCCCTAAATTACGTGAACCATGTGCATTTGATGAAGAAGAAAAAAAAACTGTATCAGACTGTGACACTCATTCATTATAATGTTAGAATGTGGGTCACATCCATTAGCGCATGAGGCTAAAGCTAACCAACTCTGCCAAAAGAAAAATACTGCATGTAATTCACCATGCAAAAATGTTACCTTCTTTGTCTGCCATTGCGGCGTGTTCTTCTTGGCGTGTTCTTCTGCAGGGTAGTCACTGAAGGAACAACGGGAATTAATTCCAATAAGCCGAAAAACCCAGGTTTCGGGGTTTTCACTCTTCAGATTCCGTCACTGTTTGCTAAACCCGCTTGCATCACAGAAGCGCTCGTGGTCTCCGTTTCACTACGGAGTCGTTCTTGTGAACCAATTCTTCTTGAAGATTCAATTGAACCAATTCGAAAAGCATTTGTAATTCACTCGACTGTAAATAATGTAGGAGTAATACAACTGTGAGATGGGAACGATATTTTTAATGATATTGGAAACCATTCATGTTTATATAAAATTATTATATAAAATACAGTTCTTAAATTACAATTTTGCAGTTCACAATAATGTTTTTTTTTAATTATTGAATACAAAATTATACATACAACCAAGGCAAATGTATTCATTCTACATTGCAGAAACGAATTAAAGGCTCAACACAGTTTAAGCAAAAAATTACAAAGGAAAAAAAAAAAAAAGATTTTATAAAAATAAATAAATAAATACAAATACAAACAGTTAAAATTAAAATTAAGGGGCGATATCACACCAAATTATGTGAAATCAAAAGATCAAGCAACTTCATCGCCCTCCCACCTCTCATTCCTTCAAGGGCTTTAGAAAAACACTTTAAATCACTTTTGAACACAACAAGTAGTGGGAGGGATTTGAAAAATCTACATTTGTGAATGAAATATTTTGCCATTATTACAATGTTATTAATCAAATCAAACTGAGCACAGCAGTCTTTGGGAATTCCAAATAAAATATGTTTTATATGTTTTACAACCACCTCCTTTTATATCAACCAGTCCTGAACAGATATCCAGAAGATTTTGGAAAAAGTACATGGTCAGATATGGTCAGTGTCTTCAGAATGGCTATTACAGAAAGAGCAGGGGACAATATCTATATTAAATTTTTGATTTAAGAGTTTGCTAGAAGGATAAATCTAATTTAATATTTTGAAGTGTGTTTCTTTTGCTTTAGGAGGAATAGGAAAACTTAAATATGCTTTTCTAAGATATTTTACAGTATCCTTATTAAACATGTGATCTAACTTATTTCTTTTAATTTGACAGGGATAACATGTTATTAAGACGACCTGTCTTATATACTTGTTAGTACAATGAGCACTTTTAAAATTAATATCTCCAATGAATAAAGTTGGAAGAACTGGTGTAACTTTAGCATAAGAGAGGGAGCATCTCATAAGCATTTTTATGCCAGAAGGTATTGCATTAATGACAGTGAAGAACTCTTTCGGGTGACAGGTAAATTCATGCTTCAGTGTAAAAGCATTATAGTCTAAAAGGTTCCCCTCTTCATCCATTAGATCCCTCACTGACCATATACTTCTGCTTAGCCAATTCTTAAAGCATAAAGATTTATTCTTGTGCATTATATATTTGTTGTTCCAAATAGAAACATTGTGAGGTGTAAAATTGTGTGTATGTGCCAATTTCCAAAATAATAGAACCTGTTGATGGAATGTATTATAGTTTCACCGGGAGTTTGGATAATTCCAAATCACATTTGAGAAAAAATTTAATTCCACCAAATTCTTGAAACAAAGCTGAAGGAACTGTATACCAAAAAATATCTTCATTACATACAAACATTTTTAGCCATTTGAGTTTTAACAAAATATTCATGTTTTCAAATTCAATCACATTCAAACCACCTTGTTCGTAAGTTCACAATAATGTTGGAAGAGTAGCCTACATTTGATGATGTAAGCATAGCGACAAGCATTTTAAAAAAAAAAAAAAAAAATGAAATTTAGAATGCCCTGCGGAAACTTCTTAGATCACTTTAAAGTGAATAGAGCTGTTCAGATGTAAGGTCAATTTGCAGGCAAACCCGGAAGGCTAATTTGCCATGGGTTTACTCTGGAATTTCCAAAGGGTTATTTTCTATAAAATATATATATTTATTTATTTTATTTTTATTAATGAGTAAAATAAAGTCTGTGGTAATTACTTGAAGATACTTGAATGTTTTGTTCTTCAACATAAATTAGTCATACCTTAAATGTAAACTTTGAAGCCCCTGTGTTTAAAAAATGCATGTTGGTAAAGAGTTGCTGGACAATATATAATTTTGTAACACCAGGGTCTAAGAAGAATTTCCCAGCGATGGGACAAATAAAGTATAATCAATAAGGACTACAAATACCTCAAGCATGTGAGTGAAGGTTCTTATTTAGAAACTTGTTAGCAACATACTTTAAAAACACAGCATCTTCAAAATTCACATTTGGGGTATGACTGTGTGTAATTTATTTTATAGAACTAAACGACCTACAAGTATCTTAAAGTAATATTTACCAATCTTATTTTACTCATAAATACAAAACTACCATTTAATTATAATATATATTTTATCTCCTTTTCTCCCATTTTGGAATGCCCGTGGTGGCGCAATCCGCACATTTTATCACGTGGCTCACTGTGCATGACACCGTGCAGAGACTCACAGCATGTGGGAGACACACGCTACTATCTGCGATCCAAGCACAACTTACCATGTGCCACATTGAGAGCAAGAACCACTAATCACTACCACTAGGAGGTTACCCCATGTGACTATACACTCCATAGCAACCGGGACAATTTGGTTGCTTAGGAGACTTGGCTGGAGTCACTCAGCACACCCTGGATTCGAACTCGTGACTCCAGGGGTGATAGTCAGCGTCAATACTCGCTGAACTACCCAGATCCCCCCAAAACTACCATTTAAAAAAAAAAAAACATGGGGAAATCCAGAGGGGAAACCGCAGCTCGGAAATGCTAATTCTCTTTCGGGGTTTCATGTTCATTAAAACGAATCTAATGAACCGATTCGCTAAATGAATCGGTCCAGATCGAACCTCTCACTGCCAATCTGAGCATGCGCGTCCAGCACTTTATTACAGGACGACAACTAAATGTGACGTCATCTAAATGCGCGAATTGACGGATTGGTGTCAAATGTGTTTCATCTACTGAAAGCTTCTGCAGTTGTCTACCAACGCGGAATGTAAATAATGGTCAAAAATGACGGCTAATGAATCTTGCTCTTTGCAGACAGATCCTTCAGAGACGCAGGACTCAAATCTGACCACTGAGAGACGGTTAGATGACTGTGAAAATGCTCATGTGCTCAGGTGTCGTATGGGGCTTTTCGTGTTGTAGTTTTCTGTTTCAGCAGCTATAAACAACAGTGATTCTTAAAAAAATCATATCAGATATAATACGATGACAGTAATTAAATATTTACCGTACATTTAACACAAAACTAACTTTTTCAGTCAAAAACAACGACGGGCAGTTCTTAAACGAGAGAGAAGGAAAAGAAAGCGTCAAGCTCTTGCTAAAATCAAAGAAGCAGGTACTGTTCCGAGTAATCACGTCTTACCCCTTTCCATGTAAACATGGACCTCAACATAATTTCTGCTGTCATTATGCAAATTATATTTTCCATCTCTAGGTCAGTCACAAAATGATGAAGACCAGGCAGAAGTTGATGAAGAAGATAATGCAGAGGAGGAGAGGTTTGTCTTCCAAAGATCTATGTGATCAGTCATGGTAAACTGGACAAAATGCAGGTAAAATATATGTCACACTGTGTTGCAAACTAGTGAGCGTTTACATCAGGAATGGATGGAGAGAGAGAGAATTGCACAGGAAGAATTCAGGCTGAAGAGTGAGAGAGAAGAGGCAGTGCAAAAGAGGAAGGAGGAGGAAGAGGTGAGCTGGCAGTTAATATAATGTCTCCCTTCCAATATTATATAGAGTTAATCTGTCTACATGTGGACTTGTTTTGGTTAAATGATTACAAGTAGTGAGAAATCCTGTAAATAAGTGTTTAATTGTAAATAAATGAATTAAGTGACTTTCTATGATGGCATGAACTAGTGAAAACCTTCATATCTCAGTTTCAATCAAAACGCATGTAATGGCTCAAACCCCTCTGTTTTGTTTCCTTCTTTCCTTGCAAAAACAATAGATGAGGATTAGAGAAGAATGGGATGAGCAGCAGAAGAAAGAAAAAGAGGAGCGAGAGCAGAAAGAACAGAAGAAGAGAGAGAGAGAGGTGATCTGTGTACTCGGAGGATAAAGATGCTGATGTCTACATATATCCTCTCTATATCTTAATACCTCCTTATGTCAGTACCAGATGTCATGAATGAATCTGCTTTAATGGGATAGTTCACCCAAAAATGATAATTATATAATCATTTACTCGTCCTTATGCCATCCCATCCAAAGACTTACTTTCTTCACCAGAAGAAGAATATCTCAGCTCAGTAGGTCCATACAATGCAAGTGAATGTTGATCAGACCTTTGTAGCTTAAAAAAATCACATAATGGAAACATTGAAGTAATCCATAATCCAGTAGTTAAATCTATGTCTTCACAAGCGATATAATTGATGAGGGTGAGAAACAGATTGAAATGTAAGTCCTTTTTTAACAAAAAAAAAAAAAAAGTGAAAGTTCACATCTGAAAGTTAAAGTGGAGATTTAGAGTAAAAAATTTACTTAAATATTGTTATTTTTATCACCCACACCTATTATATTGTTTCTGGAGATAGGGATTTAAACTCTGGAGTCATATGAATTATGTTTCCTTTGTGATTTTTGGAGATGCAAAAGCCTGATCACCATTCACTTGCATTGTGAGGACCCACAGAGCTGAGAAATTCATCTAAAAATCTTCTGCAGAAGAAAGTCATACACATCTGGGATGGTATGAGGGTAAATAAATGGGTGAACTATCCCTTTAAAAGACAAACCTTTCAATCATGGGTTAACATACACTCCACATGCCTTTTGTACCTCTATTTCATGTGTACATATTGTTTTTTTTTTATAAACATTCAAAATGAAATGCTCCTTAATTTCCTTAACTAAGATACACACAAACGTTTGATAATCCAGCAAGTGTCCAGATCAACTGAAGAAAATGTATCTTTTAAAAATGTTGCCTGTTGATACAATGAAGCAATACAAGATGTGAACTAAATCAATATATAATACAGAATGTCTTCATTGTAATCAGTCCAATTTTAGCTGCAAAAAACGGTTTGCATTAGTCCATAATATACCAATTATCTGCCGAGTTGTCTTAACAAATTCTAGCAGACATGTGCTTGCACACCACAGAATTTCACCTGCCATACTGTGTATGTTTTGCACCACTTATAGGAAGCTGTGCAGAAAATACTGGATCAAGCAGAGAGTCAGGTACACAACAAAAAACTAGCTTCTCATGTCATCTATCTGTTGGAAACTGTGGGGTTTTTTAATTTATAAAATTTGTTGAAAATTAAAAGTATTCTAACTCTTATTTTGCTTCATTTAGCTGGAAAATGGTGGTCCCTGGAAAAACCCTGATGCCCCGAAGGATCACGGAACAGAAAAGGACAAAGCAAACTGCCCCTTCTTCCTTAAAACGGGTGCTTGTAGGTTTGGGGACCGGTAAGTTTATTAAGCTATTCAAATCATATTTTCAAAGTTTTTGTCTCTAATTGCTCTAATGTCTCCTAAATTTCCTGTGTTTAATGGATAGGTGCTCCCGTAAGCATGACCACCCAACATGCAGCACCACTATGATGGTGAGGGGAATGTTTGTGACGTTTGGAATGGAGCAAATTAGACGTGATGACTATGATACTGATGCCAGCCTGGAATACAGCGAGGAGGAGGTGCACCAGCAGTTTCTGGACTTCTATGAAGATGTTCTGCCAGAGTTCAAGAATGCAGGGAGGGTGGTGCAGTTCAAGGTAACAAAATTTTTATTAAATGGTCAACATAATAGAAACGCTAAATTAATCTTGCCCCATACTTTTAATAGGTGAGCTGCAACTTCGAGCCCCACTTGAGAGGAAACGTTTATGTTCAGTATGACACGTAAGTCCAGTATAACTATTGCCTCAGTGTAAAAACCAAAGCCATAATTACATTTGTTCGAAATTTTATTTATTTATTTTTATAATACAATTTACAGGTGTAGTTTACACCAAAATTTTAATTCTCTAATTATTTACTCACCCTTATGCCATCTCAGATGTGTATGACTTTCTTTCTTCTGCTAAACATAAGCAAAGATTTTTAGAAGAATGCTCTGCAGGTCCATCAAGTGAATGGGTACCATAATTTTGAAGCTCCAAAAATTTTAATAAAGGCAGCATAAATGTAATCCATAGGAGTCAGTGGTTTAAATCTCTATCTTCAGAATGTATATAATAGGTGTTTGTGAGAAACAGATCAGTATCAAAGTACTTTTTTTTTTACTATAAATTCTCCTCCCTGCCCAGAGGATGGCGATATTCACATTCAAGAATTTAAATTGTCAAAAACGAAAGAAAAAAGTGAAAGTGGAGATTTATAGTAAAAAAGGACTTAAATCTTGTTCTGTTTCTTACCCACACCTATCACATTTCTTCTGAATTTATGGATTTAACCTCTGGAGCTTTTGGAGATTCAAAACTTTGGTACATATTCACGTGCATTTTATAGACCTACAGAGCTAATCTATTCTAAAAATATTTCCTTGTGTCCAGCAGAAGTAAGAAAGTCATTCACATTTTCATTTCTGGGTGAACTATTAATTTAATATCAGCGTTTTTTTGCCTGCAGGGAGAAGCAGTGTAATGAAGCTTTCATGATGTTTAATGGCCGCTGGTACGCTGGAAAGCAGCTGCAGTGTGAATACTCCCCAGTAACTAGATGGAAAACAGCCATATGTGGTGAGAAAAACATGAGTAAAATCCAACAGATTCTCAAACAGAGCTTTCTTTATAAACCTTTCTCAACCAGATAATCTAACCTGCGTTTTACATTTCTTTATGTATAAGTGTTCTTAGTATGCTTATTTTCTTTTTCTTATACTATCAGGTCTATTTGACAGACAGAAATGTCCAAAAGGGAGACACTGCAACTTCCTCCATGTATTCCGAAACCCAGGCAATGAATTCTGGGAGGCAGATCGTGATCTTCATATGTCCCCTGACCGTGGTGGAGGCTTTTCCGGCAGGCACTTTGGAAGCAGAGATGGAACGTGGTCCCAGCGTTTGATTAGCCCTGAGAGATCTCAGCGCAGGAGGACGGATCGAAGGAGTCACAGTCGTGAGAGGTATAGTCACAGAGGTAGGCGGAGTTGCAGCAGGGAAAGGCGGAGCCACAGCAGAGGGAGACACAGTCGAAACTGGGAGAAGCGGAGTCATAGCAGAAGCAGAGAGAGAAGGAAGTCACAACAGTCGGTGATAAAAAGATCACGACCTCAGAGAGAGCAGTCCAGAAGGAGCAGGAGCCGATCACAAAGCAGAGACAGGGACCGGCTGGGGCATGGTGAATGTACATCAGCAGACTCGAGACAAAAGAGATCAAAATCACACAGTCCGGATCTTGCATCCAAAAATGGGTCTGTGAAGCGGAGAGGTCAAAAGAGAGAAAGCAAAAGCCCAGAGAACTCTGACACAACAGAAAGATCTACAGCTCAACATCACCACAAGCACTCTAAAAAGACCAAGAAGAAGAAAAAGGGCAAAAAGAAACATAAAAGAAAGAAGAGTAAATCACGCACCCCGAGTTCCTCAGGGTCTGGTGAAGATTCTGGGAATGAGGAGGGTGATGCGGCCCCAACTAAATCGGAGAACATGAGCACAGAGTCCCCTACTGGAGATTGTGCAGCTGTGGAGACTTGTGCATGTTCATCGGAAAATACAGTAGAGACCCAGTCTTTAGAATGTTGTCAGCCACAAGAGGAAACCCATTTTGTACTTGCGGACATTACCAGCTCTGAGAACACCACACAATCTGGATAAATATATACATCAACTGTATATCTGTTTTCCTAAAGCAGCCATTGTTTTATTTTAGTTTGCATATCAAAATGCTTCGATATTGCTGTAATAAATGCTGATAGATGTGTTGTCTGTATATTTGTCATTAAATGAAAACTTGGGAAAAGTGCTAAAGGGTGATGGCTTTAAGAAAGACATTTTGTTGGAAAGCAATTCTAGGGGATTCTGCTTGCCCATGCAAAAGTTGCCACCACAATGGGATGGTTTGTGGGTGGTTGTCTGCACATTGCTGTGTAGTTACTAGGGTGTTCTAGCTAGATACTCACACACTCCAAGTCTTTGATATTCTGGCCCTTAGATTTGGCTTGGGTCCCTCTTTCAGTGCAAGTCTATGGGTGTTTTTACCCAGCTGAAGAATTTGAAGAACCGTTCATTTTTGTAGGACAAATAATGTGGGACGAGTTTAATACTTTGGGTTTGTTTAAATCTGTAACCCTAAGTATGAAGGCTGTTTAGCAAGCCAGTAATTTCTTAAAACAATCTAATTATAGCATATACAGTTGAAGTCAGAAATATACATAAGTTGTTTTTATTATTATTATCTATGTCTTGCTGCTGTTTTTGTATTGTTGTGCACTGGAAGCTCCTTTGACCAAGACAAATTCCTTGTATGTGTAAGCATACTTGGCAATAAAGCTGATTCTTATTTACATACACTTAGGTTGAAGTCATTAAAACTAATTTTTTAACCACTCCACACGTTTCATATTAGCAAACTATAGTTTTGGCAAGTTGTTAATGCAGTTACTTTGTGCATGACATGAGTAATTTTTCCAACAGATTACTTCACTTTTAACTATCACAATTCTAGTTGGTCAGAACTTTACATACTCTAAGTTTGTGCCTTTAAGCAGCTTTGAGAATTCCAGAAAATGATGTCAAGCCTTTAGGCAATTAATTTCTGATAGGCTAATTGGAGTCAATTGGAGGTATACCTGTGGGTGTATTTTAAGGCCTACCTTCAAACTGCCTCTTTGCTTGTCATCCTGGGAAAATCTAAAGAAATCAGCCAAGACCTCAGAAAAAAAATTGTGGACATCCACAAGTCTGGATCATCCTTGGGAGCAATTTCGAAATGCCTGAAAGTACCACGTTCATCTGTACAAACAATGGGACCACGCAGCCATCATACCTCTCAGGAAGGAGATGCATTCTGTCTCCTAGAGATGAGAATAATTTGGTGTGAAAAGTGCAAAGCAATCCCAGAAGAAGCTGGAGGAAAAAGGTAGACAAGTATCTATATCCACAGTAAAACAAGTCCTATATTGACATAACCATGGCTGCTCAGCAATGAAGAAGCCACTGCTCCAAAACTGTCATAAAGTGCACATGGGGACAAAGATCTTACTTATTGGAGAAATGTCTGGTTTGATTAAACAAAAATAACTGGCCATAATGCCCATCATTATGTTTGGAGGAGAAAGGGTGAAGCTTGCAAGCCAAAGAACACCATCCCAACTGTGAAGCATGGGTGTGGCTCATGTTTTGGAGGTGCTTTGCTGCAGGAGGGACTGGTGCACATCTCAAAATTGATGGGATCATGAGGAAGGAAAATCATCTGAATATATTGAAGCAACATCTTAAGACATCAGACAGGAAGTTAAAGCTCAGTCGCAAATAGGACTCCAAGCATACCTCCAAAGTTGTGACAAAAAGGCTTAAGGACAACAAAGTCAAGGTAATGCAGTGGCCATCACAATCCACTGACCTCAATCCGACAGAAAATTCGTGGGCAGAACTGAAAAAGCATGTGCGAGCAAGGAGGCCTAGAAACCTGTCTCAGTTACACTAGTTCTGTCTGGTTGAATGGACCAAAATTATTAAAAATTATTGTGAGAAGCTTGTGGAAGGCTACCCAAAATATTTGACCCAAATGAAACAATTTAAAGGCAATGATACCAAATACTAAATGTATGTAAACTTTGTACCCACTGGGAATGTGATGTAAGAAATAAAATCAGAAATAAATAATTCTCTCTACTATTATTCTGACATTTAATTCTTAAAATTAAACTGACCTAAGACAGGCATTTGCTAAGGTGTATGTAAACTTCTGCCTTCAACGGTGTATATATAAGTAAGGGATCTACAAAGATGTGGACAAAACACTGCATTATCTCACTTTTATTTTTCTTTACATTTTGAAAAATGTTGTTTTAATGAAGCTTCATAGGACATGTATTTCCAAGAGAAAGGCAGATAATCATAATCTAATAAGAAAGAATACAAAGATAACATGATTAAAATAAAAAAATGCATGAAAATGGTGAATAAGGTTCTTTGGCATGGACATAAAATTGTAACAGTTAGTTGTTGAATGGCAAATCTCCTGATCTGCCTTAACCAATGACGTGTATGCAGGAGCAAATCTTTATAGTGTCGCTGGTCAGGTATTCACTAATACTGATGTTTACTTCTTGTGCCTTTTTATCTGCAAAACATTGTTGCAAAAATTCTCAGTGTCCAATTTACAGTTCTACCGAATGCCTGCAATGTTATCTGTCGTCACTTTTTGTATTTCCCTTTTTTAAACAGAATAAGAAAGTTTGGTCCCTAACAGTTCTGCAGTTTCTTTTCTTAAACAGAGACAGATTCAGGCCCACATTGCATTGACCAGGACCAACAGGGAGTTGTTTAAAATACTGGCAAATGGTATCAGATAAGTATTTTAAGGCAGCTGAAGGTGAGAGGTAATGTTTTAAGACAGAGGACGTGGCAAGAAAGGTATGATGATGCTGACACAAATCCGTGCTATTATGTACTGTCCTAAACCTGAACCCAAACAGATGAACACTATGGGAAATTTGCATATCTACAGTGTCAGAACTTAGAGGTGTAGATTTAAATGTGCTCAGTTCCTCAAGACATTTGTCAGTAAAAATACAGGCTTCGATATCTAATTGTTTCTGTTGGAAGTGCTGATTTTAGAACACTGCTAACCTAAAAAGCAGATATAGAGAACATGTCCACAGAAGATGATGTGTTCGTATTTGGACATGATGAATTCTAAAGTTTTATGTCAGTCCAATCTCCTCCAGAACGCTACGCGGTGTCTCAGCATCCTGCAAGAGATTCAGAAGGAATTAGTATGCTGACGGTTCACACAAGGTGAAAAAGAGCAATGTATGCTTTCCTCACCTCCTGTAGCATGTCAGCCTGCTCTATGGCTTTCAGAACATTCTTCTTTGATGTCTCCTGGGCTTCTCCACCCAGTATAAACTCATCCAAGATATAATAGGCCTTTTCAAAGTTGAAGATAATGTCCAGTTCACATACCTAGTGTTCAAGAACAATGTTACAAAATGAACAATTACAATACATTTATTTCCTCACTGAAGAAAGACGCAGAAACTATGAAGAGAGTAAAAGATAGCAAAGAATGTCCAAAATGTTGTCATTAGTGCCAAGCAGGGACTAAAAATGAAATGTTTTTCATTTCAGTTCGTTCTGAGCAGAAACAGTATTTTTTTTGTTTCCATTCCAGCTTTCCTCAGCCTCATTTCCAAATAGTAACTGGTTAGAATGGAATAAAAGCATGGTTAATAACGTTCTTCTTTTAAAAATGATAAAGGGTGTGTGATATACTAGTTGCTGTGATTTTACAAGAGAATGATCATATGATGTCATATGATTCCTTTTGGTATCAGATCAACCTTAGTGGGCACGTATGGACTAAACGTCCCCTTTTGCCGGCCGAATGATTTTTATTGTATTTACATTGGTTTTTAAAATAGCGGGTTATTTCAGAATTAAAGTACATGCTTAAGTTCTACTAAAATGAGAGAGGAGTATTTTTTTCAGGCAACAGGAAATGGCATAATTCTGAAACTTTACTGTAAAAAAAATCTTTGGTTTAATTAAAAAAATTATCAAAACAAAATGAACCAGTTACCAGCATTAAAAAAAAATGGTTCCCATTTTCAGTTACATTCAGCAAAAGAAATTAGTTTGTTTTCAGTTTTTGTTCCTTGAACCATTTTTAGTCCCTGGTGTCAAGACAACAAACTTTGCCACCAACTGCTTGAGACAGAGAAAAAAAATGCAACTTGATAAAATGCTGACATCAAACTCACACTGCCAAAATATTTATCCAGCAGCTCCACATATCTGTGGATGATCTCCAGGGTTATCAGCTCATTTTCCTGGTCCTCCACGGCACAGCAAAAGTAAAGACTGGCATATCTGATAAACAAAATAAGCTCACCTTTTACACATACAATATTGGTAACAATACAATCTTTAATACCAGTACTCACAAAGTGACGTTTTTTCTCAGTTCCTCTTTCAGTATCAAAAACTTAACCATAATGAGTCTGGTAATTTCTTTCATTCGATTTTTAAACATCATCCAGCGTCATTGTCTTACCTTTTATACACTATTTTAAGATCCCTCCATTCCAGAAAACTGCACATTTTGGGTTTGCGTGCCAGCACCATCTGTATCACCTCACGAGAGATTTTCTTCTTCTGTGTGTCTGACAGTGGCGCGTACCATTTCTGAAGTCGCAGCTTTCCCTGCCTGCTAAAGAGCAGCATGAACTGCATCTAAAAAGAAAGAGAAACGAGGAATAACATACCAGAAACCGTTTTTATGCATCATAGAAGTCAAGGCAAGCCAAGTGTTCAGCACTTCCAACCAGTTCTAACCATTCTGTGTGGATTTAAATTCATATCTAACATGACTCAACAGAAATGTTATCGTTTCTTTTGAGTGAATTTGTTTCTTGGCCGCGTCCGTTGAAACAAAAGACGAAGGATCGTTGCAAGCGGCTGCGGCCATGTAAATAACCAACAGAATCTCGCGTATTAAAATATTCGCACACCACGAGTATTTGTTTGAGCCACAGTAAAGTCCATCGATACAATTAATGAATGTTATTTTACCTTAAATATTATATTACACTCGATTTCGCGAGCGTGAGGTTTGTGACTGTCCCTTCCCGTGAAGAGTCCCGTTACATGGACGAATCGCCCTCTTCCTAAATCATCGGAACTGTGACCTCTCATTGGCTCTGTCTCTTCGCTGACACTTTGTATTGGTCTAAGCTTGAACGGAGTGTGCATGAAGCTGTAGGAGGTTTTTGTTGATGCAGTACATCGAGGAATGCATGCGTAAAAAAGTTGCATTCCTCTGTAATGAGTCTGTAATGAAAAGAGGGAAATGTTCTATTTATGAGCAATATTATTACTCAAGAGGTAAACATTTAGTGCAGTCGATATATATCCGCCCTTGTACATATAATAAAATAATGTTTATTTATTCCGTGTAACTGTATGTTAAAAAAAAATAATAATACTGTTTATTTATTCTGTGTAACAGTGTATACACAAACATGCAAATTGCATCTGTTGTGTTGTCTGAAGAAAACGCTGCCCAGTGTAGCCAATAGAGGTCGCACTTGCCACAGAGAATCAGCACATTGAAAAACCAAACAGTTCCTCTCTTCACTCGCCGGGCGCGGTGGCGTGCGCCTGTAATTCAAGCTACTGGAAGGCTGAGGCTGGCGGATCGCTTGAGTTCAGGGGTTCTGGGCTGCAGTGGACTATGTCGATCGGGTGTCCACACTAAGTTCGGTATCGATATGGTGCTCCTGGGGGAGCCCGGGACCACCAGGTCGTCTAAGGAGGGGTCAACCGGCCCAGGTCGGAAACGGAGCAGGTCAAAGCCCCCGTGTCGATCAGAAGTGGGATCGCGTCTGTGAATAGACACTGCAGTGCAGCCTGACCAATACAGCGAGACTCAGACTTTTTAGGTTTTATAGTTTTTCCTGTGAGGATATTTCTTCAACTTAAACAACAGAAAAAAAGATGGACATGTAAATTAAATGATCACATGTTTGCTTGTAATGAACCATGAATGAAGTTTCGACATTAAATAGGAGAACTCCTCATTTTAAGACAGTTATTATTTTATATTTTGCAGTGTGTCTCATATGTTATTAAATCACATTCAAAGTCCCAGAGTTGACGAAATGCAACACTTATAGCGCCTCCCCCTGGAAAATATGTGAAATTTCTTTCCAGGAACCATAACAGCATCTCATGACCAAGAGGTGGAGCCCGAGACAAGCAGACGCAAGAACTTTCACTGAGTGAATATTGCAAGTGTTTACCCTCATATCATTCCAAACCTATGCTGTTATATTTCTGCGGAACATTGAACTGAAACTTTGAATTATCTTTACACACCACTTTTTCATACGGGGACAGATCATAGTGACCACGACTGTCAACGTCCAAAACAAACAAAATAAATAACAACAACAACAACAACATGACCCCTAGTACATGACCTGAGGCCTGTTCCAGGATGCTGAACGAACTCAAGGTTTCAGGATTGGTTGCAGGTTGACAAATTCAAACCAATTCAATGAGGTTTCATTGGTACCATGATGCAGCTCATCAACTTTCTCTGTCAACTCAGGCCCTGTCCCAATACCTACTTACACACTTGTTTTACCTATTTCCAGTGTTTGACCTCTAGTGTGCAAGTAGATGTGAAGACTCTGATGTGAAGTGTGTGGATGAATTTTGATTGCATGTTGGGACACTCCTTTTGTCTTTTCACTCATCTGAAGACTGATTGTTTTTGGTAGCAGTGACTGTCATAGCCTATTAAAAATAATAAATAACTGAACATGTTTACCCATCTTTTCATTTATTAGCACACTACTGGTTGGTGGTGTATTGTGTTGTAGAAAACATGTAAGTAAAATTTTATAATGTGTTTATTTTGTGAAAATAACTTTTACGCATTTTAATTTTCAATACTTAGCACATTAAAAAAAATTACTGTAAAATTGTGTTATTCATAACTGCTGTAAAATATTAAATATAAGCTATTTCTTTCTACTTTCAATACACTGCATAAAACTTCATTTATTCTGTAACCATTTAAAAAATGTAAATGCATTTACACTGCACAATAGTTCACCATGACATCATGAATACTTGCTTTACACAGTGCAAGGATAACTGTAAAATGAAGCAGTTGAAGACACAACAAAAAGGAACAGCGGCTGCTACGAGAGCTCAAGAGGACTAATGCAAAAAAATCTTAATGTGATAAAGAAAAAATAAAACAGCTGGGATATCAATGCGTAAGGGAATTGATCTAGATGCACAAGAAGACACAGGCTTATTCATTTTAAAAGCTTAAATTTATTTAAAATATAAACGTTTTACCTCCCCACCATCCCCCCTGGAATCTATGCCCCTGTTATCATGTCTGCTCTATTATTTACCCTGCAGCGGCTGTTGGTATATTTGAACTTTTCACAAATGAATTGCACAAACTCAGATTACCAATGGCTGTTTTTAATTTCTAAAGTGCAATAGCTGTGACTGAAAATAATAACTTTTATTAATATTAACAAAAATAATTACATTATGTAATGCTTAAAAGGTCAGATAATCTGCAGCACTGCCCATATCCACCATGAAATCTGCTGGTCAAAATAACCCAGAAGCGCTGTCGCATGCGTTGTGATGTCATGTCATTTTTTTTTTGATGGAATGCCCTATTCCCAATGCACTCTAAGTCCTTGTGGTGGCGTAGTGACTCGCCTCAATACTGGTTGTAGAGGATTGAATCTCAGTTGCCTCTGCGTCTGAGACCGTCACTGAGAGCGAGAACCACATTATAGCAACCATGAGGACTCTACGGTGACTCTAGCCTCCCAGCAACTGGGCCAATTTGGCTGCTAAGGAGACCTGGCTAGAGTCACTCAGCATGCCCTGGATTCAAACTCATGACTCCAGGGGTGGGAGTCAGCGTCTTTACTCGCTGAGCTACCCAGGCCTCCGATGTCACTGTAATTTAATCTATAGTCCAAGTCTCCTGAGCCATCCATCAGAAACATACATGTGAAATTAACATTTTGGCTCACCGGCCACTATGGCTAGTGGTTTTCCAAGGTCACTAGCCACGCAAGATTTTCACTAGCCAAAAATCCCCCACCTCACAAAGGTAATATCCACCACCTCACAAAAAGTGAGGTGATTATATAGGGATGACAATCCGGTTCATGCAAAAGCACACTTCATTCGCCCCACACAGATGCTCGTGTCATTTATCAGAGGCATGAATAGCATTAAATGTCCTTCATCAGTAGCTTCGAGTTGCCCGACATTCACAGAATTTTCAATACAGGAAAAACCCTGCAAAATCGTCAACCGCCAAAGTGGCTAGTAAGAGTTACCGGCCACAGCAATGTTTTATCAGCATTTGGCGTGTTGGCAGGTGTAATTTCAAACCCTGTTTTGGCAGAATGACAGACTCAGTCACCATTTATTTTTATGGACAACAGACACAAGAAAAGTGAATGGTGACTGCCTAGTATTCTGCCAAATGTCTCCTTTTTATGTTCCATGTCAGAAAGAAAGCCATTAGGGTATGGAGCAACATGAAAGTGACTATATAAAAGTTTTTTTTTGCTAATAATCTGCTGAAGATTGGATATCTTATTCTCGCTTGAGTTCAGATACAAGAATAGCATGTTGACCCACCAGGATTTACGTCATTGACACCAAACGCCACTGGTTCTTGTTTTTCACGTGACCGATTGAATATGCGTAATGGTGAATGCGTAATCAGCAAAGTAGAAGATTTCAGTTAACAATTAAAAAAATTCTCAACTCACTTTACGGTTTACAAGTCAACTCACTTTGACTTGAATTCATCAGCAGCAGATTGAAGTCATAATTTAGATTTGTCGATCTGCAGTAGGATGCCTGCTTTGTTGATAGCAGCAGTTTTAATCTAGAATGTACAACATTGATGTATAAATGTAATAAATCAGAACAGATTTAAATATAGAGCATTTCTATATGAACTTGATTCTCCACAGATTATCAGGCTCTGAGAAAAGCAAACTAGGAAATCCAGTTTTTTTAAAACATTATGAAATAATGCTATGAGAGGATTCTGGATTTTGCAAGCCCTTTACAAATGTTTCTGATTTCTCAACATATTTCTTTCACAAGGATTTCCAATCAAGCATATCTTTCTTCCTCCTCTGCTAATGGATGGTACCCTTATGATTTTCAGCACCTCTGCAAACTCTTTCAATTTCTATATCCAAAGGAGTTTCAGTTCAGAATTTACTAGGCTTTCCATTTATGTTATATTCATCATAATCTCAGTTCTAGTAGGCACTGTAGTCCCTCGTGCATCCGTCCACTTCTTCTCATAGAATTTATGGATCAACTTCTCCAGGTTGGCAATGGCAGCCTCCAGAGAACGCACCTTCGCTAGGTAAGCAGCCAGACGATCATTCAGGTTCTGCATGGTGGCCTTCTCGTTCAACTGGACATAGTCACTATCCCCTCCATAGCAGCCTCCAGCCATGATCCCTGCGGCAAATCCTCAACCGTAGCCTCCACTGTTCAGTCCACCATAATCATAACCACCTCCAATTCTTGATTGCATATCCAGGTAGCAAACAATCTGCCGGACAGAGGAGGAAGAGATGCGAGTGCTTCCTCCGAAACTACTGCCATACATTCTGTGGGCTTTTTGTGGAGACTTTCCAGGAATGTTATCAGGAGCGTGGGAGGAGGAAATAGGGAGAATGTATGCAGAGATGAGATTAACACAGAGAGGACACTGCAGGAAACCGATAGAGTTGTCCTGAGAATGATCATGCAGCACTGTCCTCTTATTCAGTAATCTCGAGGGGGAGTCTTGCCCTTTGTGGATGGGAGAGTGTGTGTTTGTGTGTATGTTGGCGGGTTTGGGTGGTTTGCGAGGACATTTTTTTAGGTTACAAACTGATAATTACAAGGGTATTATGCTATAAATGCGGTTTATGAGGACATTTGTAGGATCCCCATAAAAATGTATAGCTTATGTTTGACGACTGTGCAATGTATTCAAATGGGCAATGGACCATCTACTTTAATTTTCTCTTCAGCAACAGGTGTCTGAAACATCAACTTTAGATATACAGAAAATATAATTTCCCAGGTGGTTTATTGAGTGTTTTGTTTATTTTGAATGTTCATTTCTTGCCCTCCCGTTTTAATTATTGATGTGATGCTATTTATATTATACCAATTTGCCAATAAAAATGTGAAGTAACATGCTGTCTGTTTCTTTAGTCATTAAAAAAAATGCAGAACTCATCAAATGAATTCAAATTAAATTGTTTAGCCTTGATACTATAATTTTACATGAATATAAAAAAATAGCTAATTACAGTATTTATAGTTTAAAAGAAATTATGAACAAATAAGCGGCATTTTATTTAAGTGCAGTCACTTACATGAAAACTAATACAATCTTATCAGTTACTAAGCTGAAGCAGTGGGTGGCATTATTGCACTTCAAAGTGTGAATAGAAAACGCCTGCACAAACAAGAAGCGGCAAGATTGCAAGCAAATCCTGCCACCCACCGCATCCTGTGTAAATCCGAGAAACATTTTCTCTTTCAGTCTGGTACAGGTGGTGACCTTTGGAAAACATTAAAGGGAAAGTTCACCCAGAAATATAAATTCTCTCATCATTTACTCACCTTAATGCCATTCTAGATGTTTATGACTTTCTTCTGCTGAACACAAATGAAGATTTCTAGAAGAATATTTCTATTTCAGCTGTAGGTCCATGCAGTGCAAGTGAATGGTGACCAGAACTCAGAAGGACATAAAGGCAGCATAAAAGTAATCCATAACATTCCAGAGATTAAATCCATAGAATCTGAAGCATGATATGATAGGTGTGGTTGAGAAATAGATCAATATTTAGGTACTTTTTTCTGTAAATCTACTCTTCCACTTCCACATTCAGCCACTTCGTGGTTGGGGCTTGTCAAAGGTAGAAATTTATAGTAAAAAAGGACATAAATATCGATCTATCATACTGCTTCTGAAGACATTGATTTAACATGTGGAGTTGTATAGATTACTTTTATGCTACCTTTATGTCCTTTTTAGACCTTCTAAGACCTGGTCACCATTAACTTGTATTGTATAGGACCAACTTGTATTGTGTATTGAGGACCAACAAATCTGAGACATTCTTCTAAATATCTTTGTGTTCAGCAGAAGAAAGAAAGTCATACACATCTGAGATGGCATGAGGGTGAGTAAATAATTAGAGAACTTTCATTATTGGGTGAATCATCCCTTTATGTGTGTGTATTAGCATGTGTTTTTTAATCTCTTGGTGCTAGTGGATACTTGTAGAGGATTTGGCTAACAAGTAACTCCCTGTGGGGATGTGAGATAATCTCAGATGTTTTTCACCACACTTTTACCTTGTGCAATTTGGGTACATGTCATATACACTGTATGCATTAAATCCATGCCCGCTCAATATGCGTCAACTCTGTCAAGATACCAAAAATAATGATATATGATTATATAGGGATATAATCTATCTCAGATTGGCACTTGCTGGCAGTTCTTGGCCATAACATGGGCAGCAATAAGGACCAGACCTTTTCCTGCAGTCAAATTGTTCTGGTTACTCAAGAGTACTTTCTCACTGACTACAGGCAATGCAGTACAAAACAAATGCAATTTATACAAAATGAAGCAACTAACCAGATCCAGAGAATATGATCATATCAGACCTATATAGCCATTGCTACATTGTTTATCTAGGGTTTGAATCAATTTTTAAAAACTTCAGCATTGTTCAGGAGTCTAGACGGAAGACTCATCAGTTTCGTCGGATATACTGTATGTTTAAATTCCCATCCTGCTGCTTTAGCTCTTTATGCTGGCAGCCATTTTTTTTTAACTTTTGTAATTGTTTTGTCAACATTGAAAATTTAAATATATTTTGAACAATACCAGTTGGCTTAACGGACACACCCACAACTCGGAAAAGCCATAGCTCATTGGTAATTCTGACATTGTGGTGGTATTCATGTGCGCCCATCTTGTAAATGTTATAATGTCGACATGACCCAAAAGCAGCAAGTGGCTCTGTAGGCCACAGGTCATTCTAAGAGGTGGTAGTACAGCTCCAAAACCTGAAACAGTAATTACAAATCCATGGTAAAAACAGCCAGCATTGACTTATGAATGTACATGGTGTTGATTTGATGTATTTTATTTGAAAAAACAAACAAAACAAAAAAAGATAACGAATCATAGTGCTTGATGTAAATGTGTTTTTTAGATGACC
This sequence comes from Moxostoma hubbsi, assembly GCA_032164185.1. Taxonomy (NCBI): domain Eukaryota; kingdom Metazoa; phylum Chordata; class Actinopteri; order Cypriniformes; family Catostomidae; genus Moxostoma; species Moxostoma hubbsi. The sequence continues at coordinate 23,384,315 of JAVLUX010000045.1, forward strand.
TAAGTGCTGCCAACTCCTGTAATCACACAATGCTGATATGTCAGGTACAGTACATTAATGACGAAAGCTAAAACCACACAGCTAGATTACAAAAAGCATTTACAAAAGTCAGTTCAAAGGTCACAGATCAGGTTGGATACTTCACCACATCCTGTTTATCATCTGTTATTTACTTATAATTAAGGCCCAAATTTCAGGATCAGTCACCAGAGGTGGCTAGAGTAGCCAATAACTGTACTCAAGTAAAAGTAAAATTACTTCAAATTAATTACTCAATTAGAAGTAAAAGTGCTAACATAAATAATTACTTGAGTAAGAGTAAGAAAGTATAAATTTTAAAAAGTTCTCAAGTATGGAGTAACTCATTAACTTCTTACATTGCATTTCATAATACACATTTAACATGTATTACAGGATTATTATTATTATTACTATTGGAAATTCTGTCATCATTCATCATCGTGTTGTTCCAAACCCGTTTTACATTCTTTCTTCCATGCAACCATTTTTTCCTCTATATTTTGAAAGTGAATGGTGACTAAGTCCATCAGTCCCTAACATTCTGTCTAATATCTTTTGGGTTCCACAAAACACAGAAGGTCACACTGGTTTGGAACAATATGAGGGTAGGGAAATGATGATGGCTAAGCTATCACTTTAAAGGGGTAGCTCACTCAAAAATGAAAATTCTCTTATAATTTACTCACAAGCAAAATCTTGTTTTATTAATGTCTACATTGACTAATTCAGTGTAGTTACTGTTTTTAGTGTCGAAAGAATTTAGATCATTAGTTTAGTACACAGTACCGCCACTCCCTAAACACAGAGTACGCAGCCTGCTTAGGGCACCACGTGCAGAAATGCTGTCTGTTCGCGTTCCAGTTGTCAATAATGCGACCAGCAGAGCAAAAAGCATTTACACTTAACATGGATGTTTACATGGATATATACAGTTAATCAGCCAAATATAGCTGCGATAGTTTCCAGTACACCTGTGAGGGCGTGGGTTAAATGTGTAAATACTGCTTATGACATACAGGATGCAGGACAAAGCGCACTGATATATTGCTGCAGATTTTAAAATGCACACTTAAAAACTTATGTCACAAGAGCCCATATTTACAGAATCACTCTGAAAATGACCATCACCATGTCAAGCCCACGTTATCATTAGAGCCAAGACTCAACTCGATATGCATGCCTTAAATTGGAGCTGCAATTTTAATCTTGAAATATCTGCTTGTCTTGGTGTTAAATGAAGGCATTGCATGAAGAAACTATTCTTTTTTTACTGTGCAGAGTGAAGAAAGTGTTTCACTTTGTTTGAAGAGCATGATGCTGCAGCAGTGATAGACTTGTCTTGAGTGACAGTCTGTGACAGCACGTACAGCTGTATGAACTTCCACTGTCGTAAAAGTCCCATTCAATAATCTCTCAATAAATTACACATTAATTAAAATGAAACCCAGTAATGTAATGTCAGGAACAATGCCCATTGTAATGAAGTAAAAGTACAAAGTACTTTTAGAGTGAGAGTAAAAAGTACCCACTTTTAACCCTCCTCTAAAAGTTACTCAAGTAAATGTAAAGAGTAAATGTAGCACATTGCTACCCACCACTGTCAATCACACATAGCTTATTCTGCTATCAGATAACTACAAATCTCCTTGTGGTACTTTTTCATGAATTCCAGTTGCAAGAAGTCTTCTTGCAGACTTTGATCTGGATAACCAGATCGGCCTTTGTCAGTATTGTTTGGTCTAGCAAGCAATGTAGGTGAGCGATCAGACTCCAAAGACTAGGTTGGGTGTGGAATAAATTAATCAATCATTGTTGAAACATGACCAATAATCTGTATAAACAAATTAAAGCTACTGCTCTTGATCCATTAATAGGTTGTCTTTAAATTTAGAGGAATATTCTTAACTTGTTTGAAAGAACTCACTTCCTGAAGTCATCAAACTCACTATCCTGAAGTCATCAGCAGCCAACATAAAGTTGTCAATCTGCAGGAGGACATTGGCAGTTTAATCTAATTGGTAGAACATTGCTATGTTCATTTAGTAAATCATAACAAGTACAGTATACTGTAAATGGGAAGCATTCTTATTTGGACTTAAGGTCTCCCTCTAAACGTCTGGGAGCCCCACGTAATTTTGTGGTTTGCGTTGTTGTTAAACACTACTGGGTACAACCTTAAATAGTTTTCCAGCTCTTGATTGGATTTACTTTCTAAGGACAGCAATAGCAATCAAAATTCCTTTAGAATGAGTTCCTACAGAATCAGTGTCTGAGATATCCTTTTATTTGAGTGAAGATTAATGTGCAATATAAATAAAAGAGTTTTATAATTACATTTGAAATAAATATCCCTCATGATCTTTACAGTTACTAGGTCTTTCAGCGTTTCTCCCCTAGGGCACTGCAGGAGTTTATGTATGTGTGTTAGCATGTGTTTTGTCATTTGGTGCTAGTGGATGATTATAGAGGATTTGTCTAACAGGAAACTCCCTGGGACGGATGTGAGATGATCTCTGATTCAATCACCACCCTTTATCAAGTCACACGTATTATCTTTGGTTGCTCACTCAACAGTGTCTTATTTTATTTTATTAAATATGTTATTATTAAAAAATATATATTATATATATATATTATATTTTCAAATAACGTGTAATATGTGCAGACCCATAAAATAAGTTTGATGCACAAACTTTGTAAAGCAACCTGTTTGCAATTTTCTTCTATTCAAATTGTATGTAACTTTAACACTTAACATTTAACACATTAAATGCATCAGCAGTTTATTTGATTGATGTTGTTCATTTGAGTATAATCATTCATTGTTTGCATGTTTTTCCAGTATTTACAATAATGGTTGTAATCAGGGTCAGAAATTAAGTGGGGCTCATGGCAAAAATGCACCTGAAATTCAAAATATAAGCAATGATTCTTGAGATAAGGAACAAAACATGTCCTATATACAAAAGTCCTCATTATGTTAAAAAATCAAGACATTTATAACAATTTAAATACTGAAAAAGTTCAATCTAAAGGAAATGTGTATACTCAGGGTTTTCATTACTTCTATTTTTAAATAATTGAATTATAATTTTTAAAAATGCATGCTGTTTACTTGGAAGCACATGTAACTTAACCTGTCCTCAGCAAGAGGTTACAAACTCCCAAACATAAAAAACAAAACAAAAAAAGTGTTTAAAAATGCAACATATTCATATAGGAATATCAAATGAGAGGTAAGGATCTGTAAGATATCAAACAATACATAAAGTAACCTTTACATTATATTTTCCATAAAAAAACTGCCTATCAAAGTTGTGTCCTTTGTGTCCAAAGTTGCACCAACTCCATCAGATGTTTTTATAATCCTGAAAACATCAGACAGTGTGATGGTCAGATATAACCCTGAGAACCACTTTCTCACTTCCTGCTTGTAGTGGATGCAACAATAGGACACATGGTCTGGTAAGTTTCATATTTGTTTATGTTTTTAAAAACAAAACAATGTGCACTTACAATGGAAGTGAATGCAGCCAATTTTACGTGCGTTTAAAGGCAGAAATGTGAAAAGTAAAAATGTTTCATGAAATTATAATTTTATGAAAGCACACATTAATTCTTCTGTTAAAACTATTTGAGCTGTAAAGTTGTTTAAATTGACATTTTTACAATCATTTTATGGTTTGTTGGCATTACATCGTCATGGCAATGAAGTTGTTATTTTTGCTAGAAAAGGTTAGTAAGGGGTGAGATGACTGGTGGACTTCAGGGCACTCACTTGTCTGTGTGGGCGCCCCGGGCAAGCTGCCCATGTTGCCCATGCCTAAATCCATCCCTGCTCATAATTTAGCTCTTTTTAAAGAAAAGGAGGGGCAAGTCAAAATTAACTGTTATGGTAATCAATATTATGTCACAAATGCTGTCGACTGAGCTTAAATTGAATTGAACCCGGAATATTACTTTAATCATAAAAAAATAAAGCCAAAATAAATGGAATAGATGTCAAGCCACATTTACTTTTGTATGTTATTAAATATAAACCATTATCAGTTCTGTTTCTATCTGTCTCAAGAGTGCAAAAGGGAGATTACACTCTTGTGACTATCCTCAAAGTCCCTTTCAAGTGCAGCTCCTATCTACTTGAATGGGGAAAGACATAAATATCCAAAATGTTTGGTAAAGATTACAATCAAATAACTTATTTCAAATGAGCAGATATATCTGACAACACTGGCATCATAAATTGTGCTTCTTTAGCTCAGATCATGCTATAAACTCCAAGCTAATGCACTTGCGTATTTTTGAGTGGACTGACAGGCAATGTCTGTATCTATAAGGTGATTGACTCTTTTACCTGTAAGTCTTCATTTTCTACATTTGCCTTATTTGGTGTCCAATGTCTCCCTTTAGTTTGAATAAAAATGGTCTGTTTTGGGCTAAACACACTTTGCTACCCTGCACCATGAAAACATCACTCTTGTTACCACTTCTCAACCATACTGAAGCACTTCAAATGAACAGATAAATGTACATTTACAGTAATTATTGTTGCATTATACTATTATAAAGATTTTTTTTGCACTGCTAAAATAGATTGTTTTTATGATTATTTGGTGGAGCATTTTTTTTAGCCTCAGCTCAGGCATTGCAAAGAAAAAAAGAAAAACATTTGTGTCCTATAAAAAAAGTAATGAGCAAATAATGAAAAATAAAATATTAATTTCATTTTAACATTCATTTTAGCATTTAGGTTAGTTTAGCATTGGGTAAAGTAATGGAATCCTCAAACAGGTTGAATACAGCATCAGAGTGGCATTTAAAATACATAACAAGAGTGATGTTTTAAAAGTCGCTAGAGTGATTTTTCCTCCAGATATTGTGCTATCCCACTGTCCACACTAGACTGAATTCCCCTTATACAGTTTATACAATCATCTTTATAAAGGTCAAAGATTATACTGATAAAGGGGAAGTCAATGGCCAGGCAGGTCATAACCTAAACTTTGATTTTGACCCTTCACTGCTTTTTTTGATGGATCTGTTTCAAGTTAGTTTATTTCTCTCTCTCTTTATCTCACTTTGATTCTTTCATTCTTATTTTCTGGTGATAATGAAATCAATGTTTTCACTGAACAAAAGTTATTTTGAAGTAGCCTATATGATTAGGCATAACAGCCTAAAGATTTTCCATTTTTTACTGCAATCGACTCCCCTGTGTTTTGCAGCATTTTGGAACAGATATCAGTCACTCAACTCTGTAATCCTTTCTTTAAAATCTATTCCATAGTTCTGAGGCAAAAAGAGTAACATATAAAGTATTTTTGGCAGCAGCTTTATTTTCAGGAACAGGTTTTTGTTACATATTACAACACAAATGTAAGTGATCTTTTGTTTTCTTTTTGTTACACTTGTTTCCTTGTTCTCATTTTACAACACTCATTTAAACCAAATGTGTGCATGTGTCTGGGTGTTGTCTCATAAAGCAGTCAGTTTTGCATTAGTATGTACGCTGAATTGAGATGTTAGAGGAGACAGAGGTAGATCCACCTGAAGGGCGAGAGAGAAAGAGTATTAATGCAGAATATGTTAAATTGAGTATCTAAAACTGACCATCCCCCCACAATATACAAAAAGGAGATTTTAATTACCTATTTCTTGAGTCCTAGAAGACAAAGAAGAAAAGATGCATTAGTGAAGTTATTTCTGTACAAGATTAGCCTAAGATCCATGTAACATAGACCCATCTTGATGTTTAATAACTCTGAATTAAATGAAAAGATTATCTTACTTAATGTCCTGATTTTCCAGGAGGCTTCTGTAGGTGGCGATCTCCTTCTCCAAACGGCTCTTGATATCCAGCAACATGATGTACTCTTGTCCCTGTTGCTCAATGCTAGCCCGCATCTGACACAGCTCTGCTTCCAGAGCGTTGATGTGATTCTGGAAGCCTGCTAACATAGCACTGTATCTAGCCTCTGTGTCACACAATGTCTTCTCCAGTGACAATTTCTGTGTGGATGGTTAGAACAGGCAGAAAAATTAAGGAATCATTGCATTAGTCCACACCCTGTAAAATGTACAGTATTTGTGCATTTTAAAACCAACTTGTGTCAAATGAGTTCACTGATTTCAGTTCACTGTCCACTTGCTTTGATTTACTTTTAGTTATCAAGGGTTATACCTTGTATCAGAAAAACAAGACCAAAGAGCACAAAAAGATTCCCAAAGGACAGTCAACATATCTTAATGGCTTCTCATCTTTCCTGTATACCTCAACTACTGGGATCTAGAGAGCTTTACAAATGAAAGCATCCTTGACATACAGTATCTCACACACTCCCGTCTTTCCATCTGTTTTGTATTAATCTCCCTGACCGTGTCCTTTTCTTTGCCTGCTTCCCTTATCTCTTACATAATATTTTAGCTTGTCTTTGGTTCAGACAATGTATTACTAAACCCCCCTCTCCACTGCTGCCTTCTTTCTTTCTACAGTATCTATGTCCTTCATTTCCTGCATTCCACCCATATCTCACCATACTGAGTTGAGACTGTAGCTCGATCTCCAGCGTCTGCAAGGTGCGTCGCAGATCTGAGACCTCTGTCTTGGTGGTTTGTATGGTCTCTGTGCTGATGGCCACCTCTTTGTTCAACTGTGCAGTCTTAAAGAGAGAAAGAAGCACAAAAGGATTTAAATAATAAATTAAACAATGATCCAAGCTGTACTGTTTTACTGTGATATAACTTCTTTAAGCTACAAGCTGTGATATATGGTTTATCAGTAAAATGAGAATTCGAAGTGAAAAAGAAAGAAGTCTTACCCTGTCCTTAAACCAGGATTCCTGATCCCTGCGGTGTTTTACAATGATGGATTCGTAATGAGCACGAATTTCGTCCAAAACCTTGTTGAGGTCTTGCTGAGGAGCAGCATCCACCTCCACATTCACTGTGCCTGTCAACTGAGACCTCATTGCTGCCAAATCCTGTAATCCCACAAAGTTCAAGCTTCAGGTCTCCAATTGACTCTACATTATAGCCCAAACGTGCAAGATCAATCACACATAGAGAAACTTATTCTGCAGCTGGAAAACTACTACAAACCTCCAGGTGGTTCTTCCTCATATACACCAGTTCATCTTGCAGACCTTCGATCTGCATCTCCAGGTCAGCCTTTGTCAGGGTGGTCTGGTCCAGCAAGCGACGCATATTAGCGATGTCAGCTTCCACAGACTGCCTCATTACTAGCTCATGCTCATATCTGATTTGTGGAGAATTTGGATAGGATATGAACTCACCAATCATTGTTTAAACCCGACCAATATGATTGATGTATAAATAAGCTAAAGTTAGCAATATACTGTGTGTTGGAAACATTGTTTGAACTCACTTTATTCTGAAGTCATCAGCAGCCAATTTAGAGTTGTCAATCTGCAGGAGGATGTTGGCGTTGTGGATTGTGGCATTTTTAATCTGTAATATAGAGCATTGATTTTAATTCAATAAATCAATTAAGAATATAAAGGAGAAGCATTGCTATATCTGCTGTATTCTACACAGTAAGACCTTGAGAAAAGCAAAGAAGGAAATCCATCATTTTAAAAACATAATGCTATGATAATTCTATGGGGTCAGATTTCTTAACTAATCTTTAATATGAGAAGAGATCACAGTGATTTGCAAGGATTCTCAATGGAGCTTTTCTCTCTCCTTACTTTATTTGTTTACTGCTAGAACCCAAGTGATTACCCACAGTTGTATTTTCACCAACTTCTATATACAAAGGAATTTCAGTGCACTAAAATGTTCTAGTCTTTCTACTTCACTTTCATTAAAATCTCATACATAAGACAGAATTTTTACACTATATTTAAATGGTTCCCCCCTTTATCTGCACTTGAAACTCCCAGTCTGTACCTTTTCTTTCAGGTCATTGATGGTGTTCCAGTAGGGACTGTAGTCCCTCTGTGCGGTTGGCCCCTTTTTCTCATAGTACTCCCGGATCATGATCTCAAGCTTGGCATTGGCAGCCTCCAGAGACCGCACCTTCTGCAGGTAGGAGGCCAAACGGTCATTCAGGTTCTGCATGGTGGCCTTCTCGTTCAGCTGGACCAAGTCAGCATCCCCTCCAAAGCTACCTCCAACCAAAATTCCCGCTCCATATCCTCCACCATATCCTCCACCATATCCTCCACCATATCCTCCGCCATAACCTCCGCCATAACCTCCACCGTATGCTCCACCATAGCCTCCGTATCGTCCACCTCTGGAATGCATAGAAGCAGAAGAGATTCGGGTGCTTCCTCCGATACTACCGCCATAAACACTGTGGGCTTTTTGTGGAACCAGAACACTGCGAGTCTTAGTAACTATGGACTTTGAGGTCATGGTCTTGGGACCATGGGAGGATGATATGCGGACAGAAGATGACATGGTCGATGGATGCAGAGATGAGATAAAAGCAAAGAGGAAGCTACAGGAAACTGTGAGTTTGCCTGAAGAGGATGGTGCCTTTGAGTCCAGCTCTGTCCTCTTATAGAGTTGAAGCTTGAGGGCGGGTCCTGAATTTTGTGGAGGGGAGGGTGGAAGAAGGGTGTGTGAGTGTGCATTTGCCAGACCCTGCTGCAACCACCACCCCTGTTGAGATTTGAGGAATAGAGTTCAGTTAACACCCTAGTGAGGAAACAGCAAAGGAATGTCTCTGAATATAGTGTAGATTCAAAGGGAGCCATGGGTGCAGCACAAGGCTTTGGAATATTTAGCGATGTAGTTTGGGAAAAAATTGCTTTACCCAGGTTTACCTAAACAATGATTTCTTACTTGCACACATATACAAACAAGGCAAGCTCTGCCTTTGGTGTCTGTGGATGTGTTTATATGCATTCCTGCAAGTTCTTATGGCTACTCTTAACACAATCTGAGTGTATACAGGTGTATGTGTGTGTGTGGGCATGTTTGAGTGGTTTACGAGGACATTTTTTAGGTTTACAAGGGTATTATGCTATAATTGTGGTTTATGAGGATATAGTCCCCATAATTCAAATCACTTAAAAACATACTAAACTGTTTTTTGAAAATGCAGAAAGTAATTTTTTTGTGAGGGTTAGGGGATAGAATCTATAGTTTGTACAGTATAAAAATCATTATGTCTATGGAGAATACTCATACGGATAGCATGTGTGTGTGTGTTTGTGTGTATGGGCAAATGCTTATGCCAACTTTTCTCCTTTTGTCAGTTAGAAATGAAACAAAGAGATTAGCCAGTAATGTGAGGATACTGATTTTTTTTTTTTTTTTTTTTTTTTTTTCAGCATTAAGTTTTGATCAAGCAAGTGAATATAAAGTTAATATAGTTGTCATCAGATTGTATTAATGCTTTTGATTTAGAATCCTAAACTCAACAATGGAATTTCAAAATCATGTCCAAATGTGTGTGTGTTCCTATAGAATGATTGAGATCTCTAAATGCAATACATGTATAAGAGTGGTCTGGGCATTAAGAACCTCTGTTGTAGAGTTGGATATATAAGGGAAACTGACACCATTGACTATAAAGTTAGTAAAGATTCATACTGTGATATTAGTATTATGTTTATTCATTTATTATATATATACAGCTTTCAATGTTTTTATTTTTCTAGTAAGTGATCAATCTCAAGAAGCAATTTTATTTGTCATTTGCACTGTTTACACAGGGTTCACTCACTGGGCACTGAACCGCTTGTGACAAAACTATTGTAAGATGATCTGAGAAAATGAAACAGTACAGACAATTATGTGCAAACTAACAACATAGAACAAAAAGTTTATAAATACACACACACACAAATAGTTATAAACTGTATCAACTGCTTTTATTTTCAGCAAATTTGATGTGAAAACATTTGTATGAACATAAATAGATTCAACAACTAAGCATAAAATGAACATGCTTCACAGACATGTGACTAACAGTAATGGAATAATGTGTCCCTGAACATGGGGTCAAAATCAAAAGTAACAGTCAGTATCAGGTGTGGCCACCAGCTGCATTAAGTACTACAGTGCATCTCCTCATGGACTGCACCAGATTTGCCAGTTCTTGCTGTGAGATGTTACCCACTCTTCCAACAAGGCACTTGCAAGTTCCCGGACATTTCTGGGGGGGAATGGTCCTAGCCCTCACCCTCCGATCCAACAGGGCCCAGACGTGCTCAATAGGATTGAGATCCAGGCTCTTCGCTGGTCATGGCAGAACACTGACATTCCTGTCTTGCAGGAAATCATGCACAGAACGAGTAGTATGGCTGGTTGCATTGTCATGCTGGAGGGTCATGTCAGGATGAGCCTGCAGGAAGGGTACCACATGAGGGAGGAGGATGTCTTCCCTGTAATGCACAACATTGAGATTGCTTGCAATGACAAAAAAACTCAGTCCGATGATGCTGTGACACACTGCCCCAGACCATGACGGACCCTCCACCTCCAAATAAATCACCCTCCACAGTACAGGCCTTGGTGTAATGCTCATTCCTCTGATGATAAGCGCGAGTCCGACAATCACCCCTGGTGAGACAAAACCATGACTCGTCAGTGAAGAGTACTTTTTGCCAGTCCTGTCTGGTCCAGCGAAGGTGGGTTTGTGCGCATAGGCAACGTTGTTGCCGGTGATATCTGGTAAGGACCTGCCTTGCAACAGGCCTACAAGCTCTCAGTCCAGCCTCTCTCAGCCTATTGCGGACAGAATGAGCACTGATGGAGGGACTGTGCATTCCTGATGTAACTCAGATAGTTGTTGTTGCCGCCATCCTGTACCTGGTGTGACAGGTGTGATCATGTGTACCGATCCTGTGCAGGTGTTGTTACACGTGGTCTGCCACTGCGAGGATGATCAGCTGTCCTTCCTGTCTTTCTGTCTTAGGTGTCTCACAGTACTGATATTGCAATTTATTGCCCTGGTCAAATCTGCAGTCCACATGCCTTCTTGCAGCATACCTAAGGCACCTTCATGCAGATGAGCAGGGACTCTGGGCATCTTTCTTTTGAGTCAGTAGAAAGGTCTCTTTAGTGTTCTAAGTTTTATAACTGTGAACTTAATTGCCTACCATCTGTAAGCTGTTAGTGTCTTAACAACCGTTCCACAGGTGCATGTTCATTAATTGTTTATGGTTCATTGAACAAGCATGGAAAACACTGTTTAAACCCAAGATCTGTAAAGTTATTTGTATTTTTGCAAAATTAGTTTATATGTAGCCAAGTGGAGAAATTAAATGTAATTTAACTCTAGTCATAAATTGGACGTGGCCCCTTTAAGAACAGGAGTTTGCAACACCTATTTATATATTTATATGAAGAAGACAATTTATATGAAGAAGAAAATGTAATATATGCAGTATATAAAGTAATCTTATTTTTTTCTGGAAAAATAAATGTCAGTTGTGCTTGCTCATGCAAAACATTCCATGACAATACTCAGGTGTTGTGGTAGGTTACCAGTAATGCTGGGTATAGCCAGCCATCACACAATATGATACATCTTGCGATACACATGTCACAATTTGATATCATGGTTCTAATTCACTTTTAATTTAAATTAATTTGAGTATAGTTAATTTATAATGTCCATTTTACTTGCATACAGTATGAAAGAAATTATCTTTCAGTTAATGCTGTTTATACAGGGGACCTTCTAACTTATTTAATTACAGACATATCACTTTTATTGATTTTATTTTATTACTTTTTCTTCGTTTTTGTGACATTTTAGCTTTTCTTTTAGCATGTCCATTTATTACATCAATAAACATAATGTATTAAATATATTCTATTGCATATATACAGTATATTTTTATATGTTTGTTGTTTACATGCCTAATTTGTACTATTTACAAGTATTTACTTAGATAATGGTCTTTTTAAGACCTGTGGCAGGGACTTTGACAGAATTGTTTGTTTGGCCGAATGGCTTCTTTACAGCATCCATGTTATGTATGATTATAATTAAATGTTTATTTTGTTTGTTGTTTTTTTAAAGAATTTCTTATCCACTTTTTCCCCCAATTTGATCTCTGTGCTGAAATATTATGCCACTACACCACACAAACACTGGTGAGTGAAATCTAAAAGAATTTACAAGCCAGTGGCTATTCACAGACATTTTTTGTACCAAATGGGAAGTCTGATTGTTGGGGATTGCAGATTGAAAGAAAGAGTGATCTTGGCATTTTAAGAATCGACACTAGGATTGAACAAATTAAGATTAAGTTGAAAATAAAATATTTTTGTCCGGCCCTGATCCAAACACATGAGAGAGGTCCAGCATGCCCATGAGAGAAACCGTGAATCCTGCAGGACCAGTTTGTCTATTTCGTGCCTCATAGGAGCATCTCAGACTGCATTGAAAATATCTCAATATATCACAATACATGGATCTAAGTATCAAAGTCACAATAAGTCACAATATATCGATATTTAATTGTATCGCCCTTGTAACTAGGATGTTGTTATGTGATTGTTAAGGTGTTTTGTGTATTTTTAACATGTTGCTACATGGTAGGTAGTGTGTTCTGTTTGGTTGCCTTGGTGCTATGAGTTGTTGATAGGTGGGCGCTGACTAGCCCAATCAAAAGAACCCATAAAAACTCTTTGAAACTCAGCTGCATAATTTCAGTTTAATAAAAAAACAAAGTGTGCAATATTACAATCTTTTTCATGTTTCCAAGGTTTCTATTCAGGGCAGTATTGGTGGTGGCATTTGGGAAATCTGGAAATTGAGTGTGTATGTGTGTGAGCATATCTCTCGGAGCCAGACAGTGGATGTTTTGTAGAGGATTTGGCTTGAAAGTGTGCTCCCCAAGGGGTATGACATCACCTCTTACCAATGAACCAGCCTCTTACCAGGTCACATCTGGAACTTTGCATCAACTTGGATACATCACTCATCAACAATGGTGAGAGAAAGAAAAAGAGCAAGGGTGGGGTTTAAACTTGTCCCCAGAGCAGAAATTGTGTAACTTTGTGTGTGCAACGTGTATGTAAGAGTGAGTAAGAGAGAGAGGACGATTAAAATTATTTAATTCAGGGTTGCTTGAATCAGCAGGTTTCAATGAGGGATATTTTGGGAATTTAAATCATGGTGAGAATGTACCATAGTTATGAGCACACAAACATAACTGGAATATTCCCCAACAAGCTGTAGAAAATGTAAAAGCAACTGCGAGAATCAAGTAAATGCCAAACAGGCTGCCTCTATTCTTCGCCTACATCCTGTGAGTTTTGCCACACCCAAATGATAACATACTGCAATGAAATATATTTATTTATTTAAAAAAAAAAAATAATTACATAAATACATTTTGATCACCGTGTGTCTGCATGAGTTCATGTCTGCACAATCTATTCTTTGTTCTGCACAAGTCTGGTTCTGTTGTGAAGGCATTAGTCTGTATAGATACTTTGAGTCATGACTCACTATATAAACAAAACTACACCCCACCTTTCTCTCTCAACTGTATGAGCTGTCCTAAAAGAGCTCGTGGGAGAGTTGATAACTATTATTACTCATAAAAATGGCTGCTCTGTCCAGTTGACCATCAAACTTTAATTAAAGGGATAGTTTACTAAAATGAAAATCCTCACTCACTCTCATGTTATTCCAAACCTATATGCCTCAGTCATCATTCATTATAATTGCATCCCCCCACCCCCACCATCAAAGTGATTTGAGCCTAACATTGTGCCTAAAATCTAATTTTGTGTTCCACTAAAGAAAGAAAGCCATACTGTTTAGCAACAACAGTATGTCCACCGTTATCTCCACAACCACCACACTGAGCACTGGGGCCCCCCAGGGCTGTGAGCTTAGTCCACTGCTTTTCACGCTGCTGACTCACAACTGTGCAGCAATGCACAGCTTGAATCACATCATCAACTTTGCCGATGACACAACCGTGGTGGGTCTCATCAGCCAGAACGACGAGTCAGCAAACAGAGAGGAGGTGCAGCAGCTAACGGACTGGTGTAGAGCCAACAACCTGTCTCTGAACGTGGACAAAACAAAAGAGATGGTTGTTGAATTCAGAAGAGGATAGTGAGGACAGCTAAAAAGATCATCAGTGTCCTTCCCTCCATCATAGTCATTTACACCACACGCTGCATCCGCAAAGCCACCAGCATTGTGGATGAACCCAAGTGCCCCTCACACAAACTCTTCACCCTCCTGCCATCTGGCAAAAGGTACCTAACTGCCAGACTGTGTAACAGTTTCTTCCCCAAGCCATCAAACTCTGCAACACTCAAAGACTGGACTGACAACACACACAAACACACACACACACACACACACTGTGTGACAAAATTCCAGCAACATATTGTGAGAAGTTTGTGGAAGGCTACACAAAAGTTTGACCCAAGTTAAACAATTTAAAGGCAATGATACCAAATACTGACAAAGTGTATGTAAACATCTGACCCACTGGGAATGTGATGAAAGAAATAAAAGCTGAAATAAATAATTCTCTCTACTATTATTCAGACATTTCACATTCTTCAAATAAAGTAGTGATCCTAAAAGACCTAAGGTATATGTAAACTTCTGACTTCAACTGTATATATATATATATATATATATATATATATATATATATATTACACTCACCTAAAGGATTATTAGGAACACCTGTTCAATTTCTCATTAATGCAATTATCTAATCAACCAATCACATGGCAGTTGCTTCAGTGCATTTAGGGGTGTGGTCCTGGTCAAGACAATCTCCTGAACTCCAAACTGAATGTCAGAATGGGAAAGAAAGGTGATTTAAGCAATTTTGAGCGTGGCATGGTTGTTGGTGCCAGATGGGCTGGTCTGAGTATTTCACAATCTGCTTAGTTACTGGGATTTTCACGCATAACCATTTCTAGGGTTTACAAAGAATGGTGTGAAAAGGGAAAAACATCCAGTATGCGGCAGTCCTGTGGGCGAAAATGCCTTGTTGATGCTAGAGATCAGAGGAGAATGGGCCGACTGATTCAAGCTGATAGAAGAGCAACTTTGACTGAAATAACCACTCGTTACAACCGAGGTATGCAGCAAAGAATTTGTGAAGCCACAACACGCACAACCATGAGGCGGATGGGCTACAACAGCAGAAGACCCCACCGGGTACCACTCATCTCCACTACAAATAGGAAAAAGAGGCTACAATTGGCAAGAGCTCACCAAAATTGGACAGTTGAAGACTGGAAAAATGTTGCCTGGTCTGATGAGTCTCGATTTCTGTTGAGATATTCAGATGGTAGAGTCAGAATTTGGCGTAAACAGAATGAGAACATGGATCCATCATGCCTTGTTACCACTGTGCAGGCTGGTGGTGGTGGTGTAATGGTGTGGGGGATGTTTTCTTGGCACACTTTAGGCCCCTTAGTGCCAATTGGGCATCGTTTAAATGCCACGGCCTACCTGAGCATTGTTTCTGACCATGTCCATCCCTTTATGGCCACCATGTACCCATCCTCTGATGGCTACTTCCAGCAGGATAATGCACCATGTCACAAAGCTCGAATCATTTCAAATTGGTTTCTTGAACATGACAATGAGTTCACTGTACTAAAATGGCCCCCACAGTCACCAGATCTCAACCCAATAGAGCATCTTTGGGATGTGGTGGAACGGGAGCTTCGTGCCCTGGATGTGCATCCCACAAATCTCCATCAACTGCAAGATGCTATCCTATCAATATGGGCCAACATTTCTAAAGAATGCTTTCAGCACCTTGTTGAATCAATGCCACGTAGAATTAAGGCAGTTCTGAAGGCGAAAGGGGGTCAAACACAGTATTAGTATGGTGTTCCTAATAATCCTTTAGGTGAGTGTATATATACAGGGCTGGAAAGTAACAGAATACATGTAACAGGATTACATAATTAATATACAAAATATAAGTAACTGTATTCCACTACAGTTACAATTTAAATAATTGGTAATTATAATACAGTTACATTAAAAATATATTTTGATTACTGAAGAGATTACTTTGCATTTTATTGTCATTTGTTTCATTTAATATTTAGTCCTTTCAGGAAAACATTTATACATATAAATGATGCGATACAAAGTGCATTTGAACAGCGGTGAAACACTTTCTCATGATGTGTTACATTCATACGTGCAGACAGAGAAATACATTTGAAATATGTTTGGAGCAGAAGAAATAGAAATAAACCTTGTGTAAATTATCAGCTTTACGCTAAGCTAAAATGCTATTTCCAGTCATTTTACATGCACATGTTACCAGACACGATCATATTTTTTTATCAAGAAAATTCACATATTGATAATTTTTGTATTGTTTTCCTGTAAAAATATACAAAAAAATCTTAAGACAAGATCAATTAGATTTATCTTGTTTTAGAAACAACACTGCATAAGATATTTGTTTTTTTCAGAGAATGTATTTTTAACATGTGTATTTTGTCTTACTGTACTGGCAGAGTTTTTATAGTCAAAACAAGTGAAAAAAATCTACCAGTGCTGAAGAAGTAATCCAAAGTATTTAGAATACGTTACTGACCTTGAGTAATCTAACAGAATACATCACAAATTACATTTTACAGCAAGTATTCTGTAATCTGTAGTGGAAAACATTTCAAAAGTAACCCTACCAACCCTGTAATATACACTACCGTTCAAAAGTTTGGGGTCACATAGAAATGTCCTTATTTTTGAAGGAAAAGCACTGTACTTTTCAATGAAGACAACTTTAAACTAGTCTTAACTTTGAAGAAATACACTCTATACATTGCTAATGTGGTAAATGACTATTCTAGCTGCAAATGTCTGGTTTTTGGTGCAATATGTACATAGGTGTATAGAGGCCCATTTCCAGCAACTATCACTCCAGTGTTCTAATGGTACAATGTGTTTGCTCATTGGCTCAGAAGGCTAATTGATGATTAGAAAACCCTTGTGCAATCATGTTCGCACATCTGAAAACAGTTTTGGTCGTTACAGAAGCTACAAAACTGACCTTCCTTTGAGCAGATTGAGTTTCTGGAGCATCACATTTGTGGGGTCAATTAAACGCTCAAAATGGCCAGAAAAAGAGAACTTTCATCTGAAACTCGACAGTCTATTCTTGTCCTTAGAAATGAAGGCTATTCCATGCGAGACATTGCTAAGAAATTGAAGATTTCCTACAACGGTGTGTACTACTCCCTTCAGAGGACAGCACAAACAGGCTCTAACCAGAGTAGAAAAAGAAGTGGGAGGCCGCGTTGCACAACTGAGCAAGAAGATAAGTACATTAGAGTCTCTAGTTTGAGAAACAGACGCCTCACAGGTCCCCAACTGGCATCTTCATTAAATAGTACCCGCAAAACACCAGTGTCAACATGTACAGTGAAGAGGCGGCTGCGGGATTCTGGGCTTCAGGGCAGAGTGGCAAAGAAAAAGCCATATCTGAGACTGGCCAATAAAAGAAAAAGATTAAGATGGGCAAAAGAACACAGACATTGGACAGAGGAAGACTGGAAAAAAGTGTTGTGGACAGATGAATCCAAGTTTGAGGTGTTTGGATCACAAAGAAGAACGTTTGTGAGACGCAGAACAAATCAAAAGATGCTGGAAGAATGCCTGACGCCATCTGTTAAGCATGGTGGAGGTAATATAATGGTCTGGGGTTGCTTTGGTGCTGGTAAGGTGGGAGATTTGTACAGGGTAAAAGGGATTCTGAATAAGGAAGGCTATCACTCCATTTTGCAACGCCATGCCATACCCAGTGGACAGCGCTTGATTGGAGCCAATTTCATCCTACAACAGGACAATGACCCTAAACACACCTCCAAATTGTGCAAGAACTATTTAGAGCAGAAGCAGGCAGCTGGTATTCTATCGGTAATGGAGTGGCCAGCGCAGTCACCAGATCTGAATCCCATTGAGCTGTTGTGGGAGCAGCTTGACCGTATGGTACGCAAGAAGTGCCCATCCAACCAATCCAACTTGTGGGAGCTGCTTCTGGAAGCGTGGGGTGCAATTTCTCCAGATTACCTCAACAAATTAACAGCTAGAATGCCAAAGGTCTGCAATGCTGTAATTGCTGCAAATGGAGGATTCTTTGACGAAAGCAAAGTTTGATGTAAAAAAAATCTTATTTCAAATACAAATCATTATTTCTAACCTTGTCAATGTCTTGACTCTATTTTCTATTCATTTCACAACGTATGGTGGTGAATAAGTGTGACTTTTCAGGAAAACACAAAATTGTTTGGGTGACCCCAAACTTTTGAACGGTAGTGTATATCTAATTTTTAAAGTTTTTGCAAACAGATTTTGCTGTTTTGGAAGGAAATTGTTACTTTAATTCACCATTCATTCACCAAGTGGCATTGAACTGATCATAAATTATAGTCCGGACATTACTGATGTAAAAACCACATCATCAATATTTGAGAAAAAAGTCATTTTTGATCAAATCTAGACAGGCCCCATTTCCAGCAGCCATCCATCCAACACCTTATCCTTATGCTATAATGCTAATTTGGTACAAGAAAATCACTTGCCATTATATCAGACACAGTTGAAAGCTATTTAGTGCGTTAAATGAAGCTTAACATTGTCTTTGTGTTTGTTTTTGAGTTGCCACAGTATGAAATAGACTGGCATGTCGTAGTCAATTAAAATTAGAAATAGAACTACTGTTACATGCAAAATAAAAGTTTGTGCCATATATAAACATTTTGCACTTCTCCTTGTGTGCTCAATCACAGACAGCCTGATATGATGGGCACTTCTTGAACACATAACAGATATTTTGCATACTCCACAAGACACTTGTGGTAGCTTGTCTTACCCAGTTGCTCATTTAACCTCACTCTCCCCTGGCCTACAGTGTAAAGTTTTGGATAATTCTTTCCATTAAACTTGCTTCACTGTGATATGCCTAACAATCCTTTGTAGTGAGGAAGCATCACCTGAATGCATAACAGTCCTGATCTCATGTTGTCCTCCGAGGCCATGGATTGAACTTGTCCATGTAATTATCGCCCATTCATCACATGACAACATGGTAAAGAATCATTAGCCAGTTGGTGTTTTGCTAGGTGTGTCCCCACCCCTCAAATCCTGATTTCTCTCTCTCTCTCTCTCTCTCTCTCTCTCTCTCTCTCTGCCCTACATGCAACAGATTCCTGCCTTTGTAAGTTTCTATCATGTCATATTGAAACAGGGATGTCTGGAGTGAAACATAATTTCTCACAATTTCAAATGTTTGATGACTTTCTAACATTACTCTCTTCCTATAATCAAGTTATCACTTGTTGTGAAAGGTGTGATTATATTACATATGTTGTTGTAAAGTAACACATTTTAAATAAACAAGGTATTGTTCTCTAGCTGACAGCTCTCACTGTTATAAACTACTAAGATTTAATATGCACATGCTTTGGTCAAACTGCTTAATGCAATTTGAGAAAATTATATTCATTATTTTGGCTGACAAATATTTCTGGGGGCTTTCTTGTGCCTCTCTCTTTTTCCTTCATATATTGAGTTTGATTTGAGAGTTATCTGTGGATGAATTGTTTAGAAACTTATTCTCCTCAAAAAATAAAAAATTACTATTGCCAGCAGAAGAATTAAGGCATTCCATGGATAAATTGCTATATCTTCATTGTCAGTAGTATGAGTTTTCTTTATATTTTAAAAAACCCTTGGGCAGCATTCATTGTAAAAGCCAAAACCTTCAGAAAAATAAATGCATGAAAATGTGCCTTTTGGAGAAAACAAAATAAAGATAACAAAATAAAGGATTGTTAAATAGCATCATTGTGAAAAAGGCACATACATACATAGTGGAGTATACAACTCAATTGTGAATCAGCCAGCCTTCGCCAGCTGAGGAAGTTGAACCTGCCACAGGCATTGCGGATACAGTTATACTCAGCAGTCAGTCAGTCCTCTGCACTTCAGTAACTGTGTGGTTTGTTGCAGATACAAAATCGGACATCAGAAGACTACAAAGGACAGTTCGTACTGCTGAGAGGATTATCGGTTGCCCCATGCCCTCCCCTCAAGAACTGAACACTTCCAGAGTGAGAAAAAAGTGCTGGAAAAATCACTCTGGACCCCACTCATCCAGCCCACTACCTTTTTGAACAGTTACCTTCTGGACGGTGTCCTGAAAATGGGACATTTCTTTTTTTCCGAGTTTATATTTAAGCAATATCACACAGCAAGAGTGCGATATGGCCCTACATCAGTACTGCTGTGATTCGGCCACAGGCCGAGTGCTGTAGTTCTGTGAAGAAGCACATTTCAAAAAAATTGGGGAAAACCAAGTACGGTCATAAAAATGCATTTGTGCATGGAACTACTTTCTTACGTGACAAGTCAGAATCTGCCGTTGCTGGTTCAAAACAAATGATGTGTCCAATTCAAAACGATGACTAACGGATTCACTTCACCAACTGGCTCATATTACACACAAAAATGATCTTTTGCCACCATCTGCTGGCTAACATATGTAATTTAAAAAATAAGGCCAGTAACTCCTAACAGATACACTTTAGTTTAGAACAGCATGAACGTGGAGTGATACACACACAGTGAAGCATCTGAGTGCTAATGCTGTCACACCATCAGTGCTCATGGAACGTCTCTCGTCCAATCAGATTTGAGGACCAGAACTAACTGTGTTATGTGTATATATATATATATATATATATATATATACGATAGTGATAGTATGGATTATAGTGAGGTAGAAAGAAGTAAGGGAAGTGAATGGGCCAATATAAGGAGAGGAGATAAAGGCAAGAAGGGGTAAAGTCGGAAAAAAGGAAAAAAGATTAATCTAGTGTAGGAGAGTCAGAGAGTGATGGAAGAGAGGGTGAGAAGTCGGAGGAATGTTTGAAGAATGAAGTAGTTAGATTCGAGGGGGAAGGAGGAGTTAAGAAGTTTGATCCGATCAAACTAACAAAAATCATTAAAGGACAGGTTGGGGAAGTAAAATATGCAATATTAGGAGATGGAAACGTATTATTAGGATGCAAGACTGAAGCACAGGTAGAAAAGGCAAAGAAATTGATGAGCACACAAGTTAAAGTGTTTAAGGTTGTAAAAGTTGGAGAAAAAAGAATCAGTGGTAGTAAGGGAGTGATCTATTGGGTTCCTCTCAGTGTTAACATAAGAGATCTAGTAGAGAACCTGAAGGTAGAGAATAATATGGTAAAGAATGATAAAAGAATGACTAGGGGAGTAGAGAAAAATAGAGACTGAGTCTGTCCTGATAGAGTTTGAGGAAAAAGTACTTCCAAAGGTGGTGTATTTTTGATTCTTAAGATACAATGTAAGAGAATACTTTCTAAAACCCATGAGAGGTTTTAATTGCCAGGAAAATGGTAGGACAGGGTAAGCAAAATAAGGAGGAAGGAGTTACTAAAGAACAATGGTGATGAAAGAGCTGCAAGATAAAAAAGAAAGCATGGATGGAAAAGAAAAAGTTGATGACATTTAAAGCAGGTGTGATAAATGCAACATATGAGATCAAGTCAAAAACGGAAAGGATTCAGATTATTACGAAAGCATGCAGCAGAACATCATTTGAATATGGTAGGGTTAAAAGGGGAAGAGATAAATGATGAGCTAAGAATGCAGTCAAGCCAAGAGTCTGCATGGATAGGCTGTTAATATTAAGTGTTAATATTACAATGAATGCGAGAAGCCTGATTGCATATGGACAGGATTTTAAACAATTTATAGTGATTAGAAAAGATAAACCAGATGTGGTGTGTATTCAAGAGACCTAGTTAAAACCAAACTTAGATTATGTGTTATATGGTTATGTGGCAGTAAGATAGAAAGGAGGGAGGAGGCCACTTTTATGAAACAAGGTATATCATATAGAATAATAGGTGTAGGAAGAGAGCAAGAGTATGTGGTTGTAAAAGTGTGGGCTAAAAGTAAGGAGTTGGTAATTATAAATTATTATAATCCATGCAAAGGACTAAAGGTTAGGAAATTAAAGGAAATAGAAGGTCAGAGTAATGGTAGTGTATTGTGGTGTGGTGATTTTAATGGGCACAATACTTTATGGGTGTAAAGGGGGTTAAGAGAAAGGAGGCAGCGAGAACCGTCTTGACGATATAAATCATATTTTAATAGTAAACTTAAACCAAAGACACAAACACACAAATGACGGACATGTCCGTAAACAATCTCTCTCTCTCGCACCATCTTCCGCAGTTGGCCTTTATCCCTCTCGGAGGCTTGATTAGCCTGATACGGGACCGGGTATGTATAATCACGACCCGGACCCGCCCTCCGCTCTCTGCCCTGCCACATTGGGGAAGTGAAAGAACAGATAATAATGGTCAGGTAATAGAAGAAATATTAGATGAGATGAACTTAGTATATTTAAATGACGGAAGTAGTACTAGAGTAGATGTTCATACAGGAAAGGAATCAGTTTTGGATCTAACATTTGTATCAAACAGCATGGCAGCAATTTGCAATTGGTCAGTATATCAAGAAAGAACTTTAGGAAGTGACCATTATCCTATATAGTGTAAGATAAATATTGAAATTCCCCTGACCATAGAACACTTGTGAGGGAAATGGAAACGGCACCTCATTAGCAGACATTTGCTACACCTTTGCTAGGTTCTACAACCTCAGGGTTGAGTCGGTCTCGTCCTGTGTTTTGATAGGTCCGAGCCGGAAGAACTCGGTAATACGGAACAACTGACCAGGTGTTCCGCTTGCACCTTGCACCCTTCACCAAGCTAATCCAGTGGATCTCTTCTGGATGCTCTTCTTCCCTAGCCCTCTGGCCGCAGATTCATCAATGGAATTCGCCACCAGACCCACCACGAGTCGAGTGCTCCGTGTTGGGCTTGGGCTCCACAGGGATAGTTCCCACTTCAGGCAACTCCCTGTGATATATTTTCCGCGGCACAGTCACCCCCCCGCTGGTAGGACCCTCGTCTCCCTTGGGCAGTCCTCGCTCCCCCCCCCGGTCGTCGTGTCTGTAGCAACTCCTCCCTTGCAGACAGGATGTGACATGGTATGTGACACCTTTTATTGGGGGCGTTGGGGAGGGTTACGTGCACCCGACCCAGCTGCTTCTAGCACGCAACAGCCTGCTTGCATCTGGCTTGGCAGTCACATAACACGGGTTAGTGCATGCCGTTTTTAAGTGGGACCCCTTGTGTCACTACAATCGACACAACGTCAAGTGAGTGACAGAAGGGGAACGTTATGGTTACTATTGTAACCTCCGTTCCCTGATGGAAGGAACGAGGCGTTGTGTTCCCCTTGCCACGTCACTATCCCTACCACTGTAATGCGCCGTAACCGTATTCTCGGCTCCTCAGTGAAAATCTGTCTGGCATTCGCTCGCCCGCTCCCTTTATACCTGTATGTCCGGGGGCGGGGCATGCAAATTCTGTCTGCCAATTTGCAATTCTCAAGTTCAAGTTCAGAGGTACGCAAGGCTCTCAGAAGAGACCCCTTGAGTCACTACAATCAACACAACGTCTCGTTCCTTCCATCGGGGAACAAGTGGAGCTTAGTAAAAGAGCAACCTAGTCTATTTTAGTGTATATGCTGTTGGATTATTTGCCATTTTGATGGCAGTAGAATGGATTGAACAAGCCAGGGGTAATACATTTTTAGTATGCAGTGATTCAGTGGCTGCTCTTTTAAGTATTGAATCAGGCAAAACCAGAAACCATCAGGATCTGCTTTATGAAATCTGGTATACGTATTCAAGATTAACTTGGCAGGGGAAAAATGTTACATTAATGTGGATACCAGCACATTCAGGTATCCAGGGCAATGAGAGAGCAGACAAACTGGCAAAAAAAGCAGTCAAAAAAGAAAATGTTGAATTTAATATTAAATTCTCAAAGTCAGAAGGGAAAAGCATTGTATGGAAGGAAATAATTCAAAAATGGCAACAACAGTGGGATAATGCAGTAAAGGGAGACATTTATACTCAATACAAAGCACAGTAGGAATTGTAAGAAATAAAGAAAGAGAGAGCAAGTAATAATAAGCAGGATAAGATTGGGACATAGCAACCTTAACACTTCACATCATGGGAAAACATCCAACAGGTCTGTGCAATCAGTGCTAGAAATATGAGTCAGTGGAACATATTCTTACATCATGTGAGAAATTCAATCAAGAAAGACAAGAATTGTTGATACAGCTACGAGAAATGGGACAGATAGAGGTCAATATTAAAGGTATACTAGAATGTGCAGACAGTAACAAGGGAGGAAGTGTGAATTTAATTTTAAAATAAAAGTCTGGACAAGCAACTTTAAATAAAATAAAAAAATAAAATAATGGATTCTAGGTAAGAGAAGAACAGAAGATGGCAGTAATGCAACAATCCGGATGCCAACTGCCATAAAACCCCAAAGAAGAAGAAGAAGTGCATGTCAGAGAAAAAACCAAGCCATGAAGTCCAAGGAATTGTCTGTAGACATCTGAGACAGGATTGTATCGAGGCACGGATCTGGGGAAGGATACAGAAAAATTTGTGCAGCATTGAAGGCCCCAATGAGCACAGTGGCCTCCATCATACACAAATGGAAGTATGGAACCACCAGGACTTTTCCTAGAGCTGACCGCCCGGCCAAACTGAGCGATCGGGGGAGAAGGACCTTAGTCAGGGAGGTGACCAAGAACCTTATGGTCACTCGGCCAGAGCTCCAGCATTTCTCTGTGGAGAGAGGAGAAACTTCCAGAAGAACAACCATCTCTGCAGCACTCCACCAATCAGGCCTGTATGGTAGAGTGGCCAGACAGAAGCCACTCCTCAGTACAAGGCACATGACAGCCCTCCTGGAGTTTGCCAAAAGGCACCTGAAGAACTCTCAGACCATGAGAAACACATTTTCTGATGTGATTAAACAAAGATTGAACTTTGGGAAGCATCATGTCTGGAGGAAACCAGGCACCACTCATCACCTGGCCAATACCATCCCTACAGTGAAGCATGGTGATGGCAGCATCATGCTGTGGGGATGTTTTTCAGCGGCAGGAACTGGGAGACTAGTCAGGATTAAGGGAAAGATGAATGTAGCAATGTATAGAGACATCCTTGATGAAAACCTGCTCCAGAGCGCTGTGCACCTCAGACTGGGGCGAAGGTTCATCTTCCAACAGGACAACAACCCTATGAACACAGCCAAAATAACAAAGGAGTGGCTATGGGACAACTCTGTGAATGTCCTTGAGTGGCCCAGCCAGAGCCCAGACTTGACCCTGATTGAACATCTCTGGAGAGGTCTGAAAATGGCTGTGAAAACGCATGAAAAAAGAGCTTGAGAGGTCCTGCAAAGAAAAATGGGAGAAACAGCCCAAAAATAGGTGTGCTAAGCTTGTAGCATTATACACAAAAAGACTTGAGGCTGTAATTGGTGCCAAAGGTGCTTCAACAAAGTATTGAGCAAAAGCTGTGAATACTTATGTACATGTGACTTGTTTTTCATTTTTTAATAAATTTGAAAAGATTTCAAAAAAACTTATTTCATATTGTCATTATGGTGTACTGTGGAAAATAATGAATTGAATACATTTTGGAATAAGGCTGTAACAACAAAATGTGGAAAAAAAGAAGCGCTGTGAATACTTTCTGGATGCACTGTAATTTAAAAAACTTTTTGTGGCAGACCAATCCAATGTTACTCATGAGGAATACTTATGTATATTAACACTGTAAATAATGTATATTCCAGTTATTTACGGAAGAAGTTTATGGCTGTGTGGTACAAGAAGACCAAAGAATTTAGAGTATACTGAAGAATTGGTGCTCCCTGCTCCTTATCACAAGATGATGAAAACAGTTGTGGGGATTTTGTGCTCTGGTGAGGCATTACATCGCTTCATGGCCACAATCTTGTTTCTTTGTTTAATATTTTCATTTCATTATAATAGTTTCAAAACCATATGGCACTCTTCCATGGAAGAATCCAAAATATGTTAGGCAGAATGTTAAGGACAGGCTGCCTCAGTCACCATTGTATTGGAAAAACAGCGAGGTCAATATTCACAATTTCTCGTTACATGGAAGAAAGTCTTACTTGAGGGTGAGTAAACAATGACAGAACTGATATATTTGAGTGCACTAATCATTTAATTTAGCCAAATGGAGACTGTGTTGCTAATTTTGTCAAATTTTATTACACTTTCATTTGAAGACATGGAAATATTACTAAAGTCTGACAACCACAACAGAAGAGAATTACTGATCTTATGTTACACATTTAAAAATGTATCCTGTATTGGAGCTGGGACCACAGAGTTTGAGAGCATGTGAGTCCAGTGCTCAAAGTTGATGAGCAGTTCACAGGGGAAACATCTGAAAAAGATGGCAATAACCAAGTCAATCATCACTGAACATGAAATAGTATTTTATGAGAGTAATTCAAGACTGGTCTGCCGCCATAAACAAGAATACTAAATATACTAAGGAGAACGTGTTTTAATAAACACATGCACAAACTCTAATTTAGAGTATTACTTTATGATATATGTTCGTCAGGAATTGTGATTCATATTTCATAAAGGCACTTTTATAGCAATACTGCTGTTCTTCTGCATTAATGCCTCATTTATTAATTAATAACATTTAAAAACAAGACAAACACATACGTCCCAATATGTAAATAGGCGTATTTAAAAAAGCAATATGAAGCACAAAAGTACTGTAACCAGGACTTTAACCCTAAAAATTAGCTTTTTTCTCAGCTTTTAACATTATGTGATATTATTCTTGGCTAGAAATGAGAGAAAATGAGACAAACCTTAAATCACAGTGACATTTTTCTGCTGATTCCGTTCGCTTGTTTTTAAGTTAGTGGGCATCGTGGTGCATGTAAACTGGGCATGCTCCTTGACCTCGTGAATAAGCCACCCCCCATGCGATGTAACTCCACCCCATTTCAAAACAGTGCCACATAGTGAAGCGCAAAGAGAAATGAAGCACAAAGGGAAAGATTTACCACGGACATTAAAAAGAGCATCGCAAATAAAAAAAACTTTCCGCAAAGTGAAACTCAAAGAAAAAGAATTGGTGCAAAAAGATGCCAAAAATCTGTTGCAGATTAAAAAAGGAACTAAATTCTTAGGTTTCTTTTACAACATACATTGATTTTGTTTTGTTTTTTGCAATTAAGCACATCTTTGTCTTCTGCAATAATTATTTACAAATATATAAAGCATCATATTGTCTCCATTGACATGACTACTGCAACACACCCACTTTGGTACACAATCTTTTTCTATAGTTGTCTGGATATTCTGTTCTTTACTTCTTTATTTGAATCTGTTCCAGGACACCTAATTCTGTTTTCCCACTTCCCAATGCACTTCAGTTGCTTTTATTTCTTTGTTTCTTAATCTTCAAGCATGATTAGTTGTTCTGATCTGTGTGATCGTAGCTGAGAAAGTGTTTTTTAATCTAAACACACCCATTGAGTTGCACCCACTTTAAATCTAACAATGAATCACTGTAACACCAGTGTCATGTACTAATCTAGCAGATTGATCTCTAGATGTGGCAAACTGTAAAAAAAAATTCTGTAATATTATCGGTAAAAGACTGTAAAAATGATTGATTAACGAATATCAACAGTAAAATATACAGCACAATTTTTTGATATACATTTTAAAAAACAATACAGAATTTTTTACAATAAAATTTTCTAAAAAATAAAAACATTTTTAGATGTAAAAAGTATAATGTTCCTGTATAATTAGTGGTAAAATTTACATTAAATTTAACAAGTGAGTACATGTACTTTTTACAGTAAATTATTGTTTAAATTACAGACTATAATAGGTCATTCCCACAATTCCCTACATGACCCATCATATTTCATTATATTTTATAGTATATATAGGGAATAGTTATATTTCTTCTTATTTTTAATATCAGTTACGTACATTTGGGGTGTTCGGTTTTATATTTGATGTAGTTTAGTTCATTTTTGCATTATTTTAATTTCACATGTGTTACCCTGATGGTGTTTAATGTTTGTGAGTGACACTGAGCACTGTCTCTGTCACTGTCTCTACATGTTTTATTGGTCATTGTTCCTGGAAGAGTCATTAATGGTGAACTTCATGTCATTATGTGCCCTTCTGTAATGTTTGCGGTGATTAACAATACCTTATAAAGTAATAAGGAGATTTGTACAGTTTCAGAAGGTTCATATCAAGTTTGTTGTTTTTATTACTGTAAATTTAACAGATTTTTATTTATTTTTTTTGTTAGTTTTTTTTTACAGTGTAGCCTAAAACTGAAAAGAGCGTTTTGTCTGTTTTTCCTTTTTAATTTTTTTTTTATATAATCCTCCTAATCAATGAGGGCAAATTTGCCTTCCTTATTGTACACACATTAATTTGCACACAGGAGTCAGATACTTGTGCAGATAGTAATCATTAGAAACAGTGAACAAACTGATTCGATGATGTTCAGGATTGAGAACGATGTAGGAACCAAACACTGTCAGTTTATTTACATAGGCAAGTTCATTGACAGTTCTCATAATCTTTTAACCAGCAATACAGAAACGAATGGAGAATATTCCTAATTTTCCTAAGTATCGGTTTTCACTATCGTTTTGCCTCTTGTGTTAAAGGTTGTGCATACGAGCAGACATCATTTCTGTAACAGCTTTTCTTAAGTCTGTAGTTTTGACTGCACCCTTCAGCCAAGCACTTTGATTGTGATAAAATGTGCTCACCCAAAAGATGCTGGTTCATGTTTTGGAGAAGAGTGAGACCGAACTATGCCCAGACAAGCTTAAACACGTGCGATCTATACCATGGATCGCTTGACGACCGCCGATACTGTTGCACGTGTCGAGTGTTGTTAAACTCACCGCTGAGTTTTGCTCAGAGTGCGCTCAGATGTTTACAGCGATTTTATCGAAATAATTTGGAAGGTCAGACAAAACTGATTGGCGGGCCGCATTAAATCACTGACTTACATTAAATAAAGACATTACATCGTACCGGATGACTCTGAGAAGTGGTGGTACGCAAGAAAACTGGTACTCTGTAGTAGAGTAATTTATAGAAGTGCAGGTACTGCATACCGCTGCTTACCGCCCAACTTCGCACTGCGTGTATATATATGTATAAATATGTATGGGTAACACTATGCAATAAGATTCCATTTGTAAACATTAGTTAATATATAATTAGTTATCATGAACTAATAATGAACAATATTTTTAAACAGCATTTCATAATATAGGTTAATGTGAACAAATACAACATTGATTTTAAAAATAGATAAGTAAAAATCAAGATTAACAAATGCTGTCAAAGTTTTGTTCATTGTTATTCATGTAAACAAATGTGATTAACTAATGTTAACAAAAGCAAACTTATTTTAAAGTGTTACCTTTTAAAGTACATCCTGTGCAATACATATTAGTCACACACAAATGGAATCAGCTGTGGGTTTTGCCAGTTCATTTTGTTCACCAATAAATTTAAGTGTAGACATATTTTCAGTTATCTAGATCCTCTTATCTCTTTACGCTCTGAAAGAAATTTCCCCAAGACCAAGATGAAACAACTAAAATATTTGGTAAATCAGCATTCTGTACTGTATCC
This sequence comes from Moxostoma hubbsi, assembly GCA_032164185.1. Lineage (NCBI taxonomy): Eukaryota > Metazoa > Chordata > Actinopteri > Cypriniformes > Catostomidae > Moxostoma > Moxostoma hubbsi. Next base: position 23,413,944 of record JAVLUX010000045.1, read on the forward strand.
CTCATTGCACATGAATGCTAAAACTTTAGTTTTTTTTTTTTTTTCATACAGAGATCAAAGATAAATGATTCTCTGTGGTCAGATAAATGTAATACTATTGTAAAATGTGAATTAGATTATTAGCGTAGCTTAGGCCATCAGAACTTCCACACCATTTCACCCCACATGGAAAGAACCTATATGAGGATATATGTGCATATATGAAACCTATATGCAGTTTATATGCACATATATGCTGCATATATACAGCATATATGCACATATATGATAATATATATGCTGTATATATGCGCATATATGCCACATATAGGCAAAATTGGTGCATATATGTGCATATACAGGCCATATAGGTCTCCTGTATTGCTTCTTTATATCCACATATAAGCCCTATATGTGCATACAAGATATGTCTCCTATATAGCTCATGGCAGGATCTAGTCATTTTGTAGCTCATATCTCACTTTGGCAACTGTCATACACGGTATTGGTATCACATTACAAATTGGTATTACATGTAATTGGCATGTTATGGAATTTAACTATGGCAATTAAGTGAGAGGAGATGGAAAGCTATGATGTCTACACATTTTCCTGAAACATTTACAAGGTCAGTTCTTTCTTGTATGAAGATAGTGGAAAAGAAGGAAATGTATAACAAAATGGTTTGTCGTTTTTTTATTTTGTCAATCAAGCCTTTTTTACAATTTCACGTAATACGCAATTACGTTGAAAAGGTCACGCTTCCATAGCTGCCAACTCTCACGCTTTCGCCGTGTGACACACGGTTTTGCCTGTTTTCACACGCACTCACGCCACACATCCAATTTCTCACGCAAAAAAAAACCGATCTTGAAACTCCCCGACCGTAGATGGCGCTGATGAGCGCCACTGAACCCTGTGCGCTGCACCCCGAAGTTAGCGTAAGAAGAAAAGATACCGCGAAAGACAACGGGAGAAACTACCTCGAGAAGTCTGATGATGAGATACAGGTATGTAACAATGAAATGTCGTCCAATTGACTCACTCTCTTAAACTTTAAATCTTGAAAGAAATTATTTGTTTGTGTTTGTGCTTCTGCGTGTGTCTGTGAACATGAGTGAATAAACTCAGCTGTTATGACAGCACACAAGCAGCAGGAGAGCACCTTGTTAACCTCGTGGTATACAGGTGAAACTTGAAAATGTTTTATATTGTTCAATAAATGAACTTTTGCATGATATTCTAATTTTTCAATGTTCACCTGTACTGCATGCTCAAAACATCAGCTCATAGCATTGTTTATTTACTCACATGGCATTTATCTTTTTATTAACAGGCCAAAGATAAAGGACTCACTGTGGATGAAGACTTTCTGTAGGACCAAACAGCACTTCGAACAGGTAATATGTATTCAAAAGAATTTAACATAAATACAGGAACTTTGTGCATAGAAGTAGGCATGTTTTTGTAACTGAGAGTAGAGTTATTAAACCAACATGACCATGAATTCTTTAAGGTTTCAGAGATGTCCCGTAAGAGACCTTTGCCAGGACAAAAGCGGAACCTTTTATTTTATTTAAAGAACCAGCCAAGTGAGAAAAGACAGACAAACACACTGACAGAACAGCCAGAACGACTGATAGAAATTACAGGACAGACAGACGCACATGCAGAGGAGCAAAAGACAGGACAGATAAACGCACATGCAGAGGAGCAACAGACAGGACAAATAGAACGACCAACAGGGCAGATGGAAGAAGACACAGAGGCACAGACAGAAGAGACCCCCCCCCCCAATCCAACAGCAGGGCCAGAATAGTTGTGCTCTGGCTGGAGTAGCAACATATAGATCCATTTTCAAAAATGAGTGGACCTCTTCATGGCCATTTATTACCAGAGGAAGCCTCAAGACGCACTACTGGTGTGCAGTCTGCCGTATTGAAAACTCATGTTGCCACCAGGGTGTGGCAGATGTAGTGCGCCACATAAAAAGCAAAGGCCACCAAGAAAAGACACAGGCTCTCCAGTCCACATCCACAATATCCCAATATGCAATGCCCGTTCCCTCTGTTGGGGGGATGTCTGCACAAGAGTTTAAGGTATGATATGTGTAATGGTCCTGTCAAGGTTCAGTCAAGAGTTTTGTGTTATAGTTGATCACAGTAAAGTCATGGTTGATAGTTTTGACTAATTGGTTTGTATTTCAGTGTAGTACAGTCCAGGTTTCTTAATTTGAGATCTTAGTTGCTGAATGTGTTTTTTACCATTATCACAGGTGTCTATTTGAAATAAACTATGATCTTTAGGGAGGATTAATAATTTTTAATTTCTTACAGACAAGAAGGGCTGAGGTCAAAGTGACAGCTGGGTTGGTAGTTCACAACATCCCCCTAGCCTTTGCGGACCACCTGGGGCCTCCTAAAAGAATGTTTCGGAGATTCGAAGACAGCGCAGGAGTAGGTGTGCCAGGACTAAGTCATCCTGCATTACCAATGAAACACTTGCACCATATTTCACACAGGAGCTTGTGAAGGAGATGAAAAAAGCCCCGTATACCCTTGTTACGGATGAGTCGAATGACACTGGTATTTCCCAAACTATTTGAGATTTTTCTCCTCTGCAAAACATTTACTTTGTGCTGCTGGTTGATGACAATATACCTAAAACTTAACAACTTGTAACTCTACTTTCATAAATAGGTTTCCCCATCTCCTTCCATACCATGGGCCAGAGGAGCATGACCTTCTGGGTGAGGAGTTTCTAAATTATCAGACCATGCCAATGATATCCCTGCAGGACGAAACTGAAATGGAAAGTTTCTGGGCTGAAATGGAAACATAAGGTAAACACTTTTTTTGTCTTTCCTTTTGACAGGTGTGGCTTGGCTACATCTGTTGCATGCATATATGTCATGCATGTTGCAAATTATGAATTTTTTTTATCTGAACTTTGTTAATGGATCAACCTGAAGTATACTTGCAGTATTAATCAATCAAAAATCAAAGTATGTTTTTTCCATTGTGTTCTTGGTGCATAGGTGACAGGAGCCAAAGAATTCCTGGTCCTGGTGTTGCCCCATGCAAACGCAGATGCTGAGAGGGTGTTTTCACTTGTGGGACTGAACAAAACCAAGAGAAGAAGCAGCCTAGCATTGGATGGCACCCTGTCATCAATAATGACCATAAAGATGGCCAATCTGGAGCCCTGCTTTAAATGGGAGCCCCCCTCAGATATCATCAAGGCCTCCAAGAATGCCACAGGCCAGTATAACCATGCCCACAGATCATAGACAAGGACTTAACCCAGCTTCTGATCTGCATCTGATTATGCCTAATTTTTAGTTATTTTTGTAATTCATTCATCTGTTTTACTGCTTGAAAAAGTTGTACTGTTTAAGCACTTTGTGTTGCACTTTATTTGTTTCTGTGGGAGGCTTTAAATGAAGAATAATTTCTCTCCCCAACTAATCTTGTTGTTTTTGGCTGAACATAAATCATTAAGTGCTCTTAAGAATACAATTATTCACAACATAGGCTAGGTTTCAGTTAAGAATTAGTTTAATACCACTCTAATCAAAATGCAAATCAACTTACCTAGGTTAAATCTTAAACACTGGTCTATGAATTAGGCTTTATTGTGGTACATAGGCAGTCATTTAGGCACAACAATAGTTTTCTGGTTGAATGTTCAGCTCAAGTCTAGAAGGCCCTACAAGTCATGATGCCGAACATGAATCAGAATAAGTTCAGGTATTGCACATCTTTAGCAGACCACCCAAAAATCCACTAGAAAGCAGGAAATCACATCTACTTAATCAAAAATTTCCTGGGGATGGACCTTAAGCTATGTTTGCTTCACAGAATGTAACCAATATTGTCCATCTCAGTAGGCTGCCCCTATCACCGGCTTTGGGCCTCCCCACAAACCACCAGAATGCAGGGTGCAACATCAAATTAATTCCAATTCTCTGATATCTGAGCCACCAACTTGTCTGGCTGCGTGCGCGGCATAATCTAATCTAAAACAACTGCAGAAGTTGTACTTCACCTGTGTTTTAAGCAAACCAAAAAACACGGGAGTGGCTAAATTTTTCCTATCCATGAATTTTCTCTGCTTTGGATGCACATGATTGACCGTGTGACTGTTAACAATGCAGTCCCCATGACGGACATGTGCATATGAAAGAACGATGCCGCTAAAAAAAAGGGAGGGGGTGATGTTTCCAATCAGAATTTCCTTCAGATTTAGCAGAATCCAATCAGAATCTTCCAATTGACGTGTACATGACGCATTTTTTATGATCAGCCCTTTATCCAAAATATGTGTCCAATCGCAGCTGTACTGTAAGCACTTTGGGTTCCTGATGAAGCACTATATTATTATTATTATTAATCTGTCTTATTATTTTTGTCCTCTCTAGATGCTACATTGAAGAAGTGGCCGGCAACCAGCCAAGGGCAGAAAGGCACATCTATCAATTCGAAGCTCATGGAGCTGAGAAGATCAACAAGATAATATATATATTTTTTTCTGTTCAGTTTTTTGACTTATTTTTGTTCTTGTACTATTTGATTGTTCTTAAATAAATAATGTAAATTTCTAAATTTTGGGCTATTATTTATGTTGCCTAGTAGCTATGGATTTGAATAATTTTACTAATATATAGGTATATAAAGGTGCATACACTCACCTAAAGGATTATTAGGAACACCTGTTCAATTTCTCATTAATGCAATTATCTAATCAACCAATCACATGGCAGTTGCTTCAATGCATTTAGGGGTGTGGTCCTGGTCAAGACAATCTCCTGAACTCCAAACTGAATGTCAGAATGGGAAAGAAAGGTGATTTAAGCAATTTTGAGCATGGCATGGTTGTTGGTGCCAGACCGGCCGGTCTGAGTATTTCACAATCTGCTCAGTTACTGGGATTTTCACGTACAACCATTTCTAGGGTTTACAAAGAATGGTGTGAAAAGGGAAAAACATCCAGTATGTGGCAGTCCTGTGGGCGAAAATGCCTTGTTGATGCTAGAGGTCAGAGGAGAATGGGCTGACTGATTCAAGCTGATAGAAGAGCAACTGTGACTAAAATAACCACTCGTTACAACCGAGGTATGCAGCAAAGCATTTGTGAAGCCACAACACGCACAACCTTGAGGCGGATGGGCTACAACAGCAGAAGACCCCACCAGGTACCACTCATCTCCACTACAAATAGGAAAAAGAGGCTACAATTTGCAAGAGCTCACCAAAATTGGACAGTTGAAGACTGGAAAAATGTTGCCTGGTCTGATGAGTCTCGATTTCTGTTGAGACATTCAGATGGTAGAGTCAGAATTTGGCGTAAACAGAATGAGAACATGGATCCATCATGCCTTGTTACCACTGTACAGGCTGGTGGTGGTGGTGTAATGGTGTGGGGGATGTTTTCTTGGCACACTTTAGGCCCCTTAGTGCCAATTGGGCATCGTTTAAATGCCATGGCCTACCTGAGCATTGTTTCTGACCATGTCCATCCTTTTATGGCCACCATGTACCCATCCTCTGATGGCTACTTCCAGCAGGATACTGCACCATGTCACAAAGCTCGAATCATTTCAAATTGGTTTCTTGAACATGACAATGAGTTCACTGTACTAAAATGGCCCCCACAGTCACCAGATCTCAACCCAATAGAGCATCATTGGGATGTGGTGGAACGGGAGCTTCGTGCCCTGGATGTGCATCCCACAAATCTCCATCAACTGCAAGATGCTATCCTATCAATATGGGCCAACATTTCTAAAGAATGCTTTCAGCACCTTGTTGAATCAATGCCACGTAGAATTAAGGCAGTTCTGAAGGCGAAAGGGGGTCAAACACAGTATTAGTATGGTGTTCCTAATAATCCTTTAGGTGAGTGTATATAGGTGAACATATAGGTGCATATGTGTACACATATATGTACATATATAGGTACATATATGCACGTATATATGTACATATATAGGTACATATATGCACGTATATATGCACATATATGTACACATATACGCACCTATATGTATACATATATGCACCTATATAGGTACATATATGTGCATATATGTACATATAATATAGGAAACCGGCCAATTTTATATATGTCACATATATTACAAACCTATATCAAAACCTATATTAAAACATATATGTTTATATAGGTTCTTTCCATGTGGGACACATTCTGGAGTGATCTACAAACATGAGCGGTCAAATACTATGAGCAAATATACAAGTTCCATTTATTTAAATGGTAAATACAGTACAATAAAAACTCAAATCCAATGAGCTGTGATTCATTATACAACAGTTTAATTTGCTGAGTGGACAGGCAGTGTTCCAAGAGTGCCTATATTTAGTATAGCTGATTCCAACATGATCAAACAAACAGTGTTTGTACAGTATGTATTTGTGGTGTTCCAGACAGGCTGCCAGTTGTTGCTCTGTGACAATGCTTGGTCCTGCTATGGCTTTGTTTGAAACAATTTTTGTTAGTGGAGCAAAAACAGACAAAATGAAAGGCCATATTCTTGATATTTCTTGCTTATAGAACTACTGTATTGTATGAAACAGATATCACTCTATCAGATGATCTGGGGTGGTTTACAATGGGATAAACTTGAATAATTCTACATAAAATACGTGGAAAAATCATCTTTTGATTATTCATAGATTGTTAACGAGTAATCATAACAATAAGAAGAATGGCATTTAGTTAGCAATGAACTTGGATATTGAATAATGCATTATCCTTAATATCAAAATAATCTCAGAAAGCCCATGTAGATTTAAATACTTTGAGTTTTCTTCTAAGGTGCATAAAATTTGGGTCTCAAAATGATGCAGATTGTCTGTAAACACTCAAAGTTACATACTTCTTAATATTCTAGAAATCATTTACTGATTTACTAGCCTGTGGGAATCTAGTTTGTTGACATTTGACCAGATATGTCCTACACAGTCATTTCCTTTTTAGATGTTTTTAGATACATGTAAAGGCTATGATAAGAATGCTTGCAATTGTGCACAGGTCTATGGATGCTTCAGTTTCACTTTGAAGTGCATAAAAATGTAGATGTTCAAGTTTAAATGGAATTATTTTTCCATAGAAGGGCAAGGGTGCATACCCACTTGTTCTATGGAGAATCGTTCTCTTGACTTCCCCCATACCAGGCAGGTATTTAAACCTTTTCTGAGATGACAGTGTCTCGGCCAAGCAGTTGCTTTTGTGTCTTGCCACCCAAATCCCAGTCCACGTTTGAGGCTTCCATCAGGACCATGTCTCTCCCCTCTAGAGCCCTCAGTGTTTATGGAGGAGCTGGTGGCCGAGGAACCCGTATCTCCTCCTTCACTTACCTGTCAGCTGACCAGAAGATCACAATGCAGAGCTTGAATAATCGTCTGGACTCCTACCTTTTGAAGGTGCACTCGGTGGAGGAGATCAATGCTGAGCTGGAGAAGAAGATCTTGGAGTGGTATGAGGGTCGCACTGATGTCACATTTGACCATACTAACTTTTTGGCCATCATTGAGGATCTGAGGGGAAAGGTGAGTTGAATGATGAAAGATAAAACATCTGGACTCGGCAAGACCAGCTCCTAACCAGCTAAACCCATGCAAAGTATGCTGGCCTAGGTTAGTCTTTCCAATAGGAATGACATAAGTGTAGTTCTCTTAACTGTGAAATTGGGAAACACTTTGTCAGCAGATGTGACTATTGGGACATGCTGGGTCTGATATTACATGACATGTGATAAGTGTGGATATAATGAGAACAAACACACAAACTGTTAAAAAAATAGTGCACATGCTGTTTGTTGTTTATAGGCTAATCAGTTTTATTCTTCTCATTTGGAATTCAGAATTTTTGCGTATGTTAGTCTTTATGGCACAATGAAATTCACTACAGAATAAATTTTTTCTTCTGCCAGATTCATTGTATGTTAAAAAACAACCACAAGATCATCCTGGATATAGACAATGCCAAGCTAGTGGCCAATGATTTAAAAATGAAGTAAGAAAATGAAATTGTTAATATCTTATGATTGCATTGTTTAATTAGTATTAAAGAGCAATTCATTATTTGGTTCCCAGCACCATATGAAACATTGAGACTGTAAATGTTCACCTCAGGTATGAGAAAGTGCTGGCTACACGTAGAGACATTGAAGCTGATGTTGCTAACCTGAAGAAATTTATTGATGAGTTAAGCTTGAACCGGTCAGATCTGGAGATACAGTATGAGAGTCTGAAGGAGGAGCTCATCATACTGACGAGAAACCACGAGGAGGTACGATAAATGACACATTCTGTATCTTTCCTACAAGAAAAGTTCACACACCTTTTGAGCAGTGAATTTCCATGATTTTTCCAAACCATGATTACCAGATAGGAAATCATCATTTTATAGAAATTGCACTCACAAAGAACAATTTTTTAATAATATTTTTAGATCTGAGCATAAGTAGAAAATGTTGTATACACTATAAAAAAAATTGCATTACTTTTTAGGATTTTATTTATTTTTATGACCTTTCCAGTCCTTGAAAAACCCATTTCAAAATTCCCAGAAATTTGGCTTTTGCCTCTTTCATCTTTCAATAAACCATTTCTTATTTTTTGTTCCGCTTTATTGAAAAAAATAACAAATGTCATGACAATGGTAAATTTGGCTTTCAAATAACATTGCCCATGATACTGGCCATTCTTAGACATTGACCATGTCTATTCCACCCACACAAGTGATTCCTGTTTTACAGAAATCCATTATGTACGCCAAAGTTGAAACTGTTGAACACTTACACTGCATGTGGCTTTGTATACTGTAAACATCACCTTGGTAATGTGGTGTGGTGTAGTGTTTAAGACTCAGGGTCGGTAACTGGAAGTTTGTTGGCTTGATCCCAGTGTGCTCTTGGGTTAATGTCCTTGTAGTAAAGTCCATTGTTCTGCTCTATGAGAGCAGAGAGTTGAGGAAAGAAACTCCATCTGCCCTGGTTGTGTGTTGATAAAGATTCGATCGCAATCATTCTCTGCAATGAAAGGCCCCTTTACATGAAAAGTAAACCATGTGGATCTTCTCTCAGTGTGAGATTCCACCACTCCTCACATTCCATCCTTCCCACACATAGACGGGCACACACCCTGATATATTCTTAATACCGGACAGTTGTGAAAATCTGAAAATAATTGATATATCCAATCCATTTCCGATTACATTCCGATTACATTTGTGGATTTAAAAACCCTTTTGCCTAACTCCAAGACTAAAACTGCATTCTAAAAATATATTTAAATATAGATATAAAAGAGTGATAATGTGGGATGTAAATGGAAGGAAAGTCTTTTTGAAGACTTTCAATTTTACATTTCTTAGATACGTTTAAACGACCACAAAATAAGAAAATGAAAAGGTTACTGTTGCCCAGAAGCTGCTATTTCAGAGATAACAGTGAAGTTTCCAAACCAGCAGAACAAAACACAAGGTCACCAAGAGTGTTCCTTCCTTCCTTCAATTTTTTCCCTTTTTCCTATTGTTCTTCTGCTGCCTGATCTTGCACAGGAGAGTTTCACCATTACATCATTTTGAACCAAACATCAATGACACTGGGCCTCTTAGGTTTATTAAAGTTCATCCATATATAAACAAAATCAGGCACACTTACTTAAACCTTCATACGCCATGCCCCAGTGAACTATTTTCAAAATCTGCCAACTGATTATACCATTTGAAAGCAAATTTCTCCCTTTCGCCTGACATCCTACATCATTCTGATCAGACATGTTTGGAATTACAAGGCTAGGCTCAGCCCACCCCTCTCACCACTTTTATTTTTTAAATTAATTTTACATCTAAACACACAGATTAATAGGACATCAGCATCATATTGCAATCCATAACTGTCTCCGTGCCAGAACACACTCTTTTACATGTGTTTTCCGTCCACAGGAGATGGCCCTGGCTCTCACTGAGGCTCGAGGTCAGGCGAACGTCTGTGTGGATGCAGCGCCCTCTATGGACCTGAATCAGGCCATAACAGAGACCAGGGATAACTATGAGGCTGTGGCTGAGAAAAACCAAAAAGAACTGGAGTCCTGGTACCAGAGCAGGGTGAAGTTAAAATTATAAATGCATTGATATGCTTACAATCAATTTGAATAAAAAAATTCAGCAAATCAAAAAGGTTTTGTGAACAGAGGATCATGCTCATTCAAACGAGTCCCCTCAGAGCCAAGTGGACTTCCAGTAGCACCTTCTGCAAATAATTTGTTTTGAACAGGAAAATATGTAATTATCTTTCCACCATCATGTAGCTCAAAAGTGTTCTGACAAATTTTCCCCAAGGAATACAAAATCATAAACTAGATTAAAAAGTTTGAGTACAAACTTTAGGTTGGCTTGAGAAAGCCTAGCATAAAGTTTGAAGTAGTTGTAAAAGTTTGAAGATTTACGGTTTCTAGTTTGATGTAATTATAAGTAGTAGTTTTCAAAGTTCAAAGTTTAGAGATTATAAAACCATTCAGTCTATCAAATAGATTAGATAGATAGATATATAGATAGATAGATAGATAGATAGATAGATAGATAGATAGATAGATAGATAGATAGGTAGAGTATGACCCACAGATAGATAGATAGATAGATAGATAGATAGATAGATAGATAGATAGATAGATAGATATTGACCATCAGATAGATAGATCGATAGATAGATAGATAGATAGATAGATAGATAGATAGAGTATGACCCACAGATAGATAGATAGATAGATAGATATATAGATAGATAGATAGATAGATAGATATTGACCCTCAGATAGATAGATAGATAGATAGATAGATAGAGTATGACCCACAGATAGATAGATAGATAGATATTGACCATCAGATAGATAGATCGATAGATAGATAGATAGAGTATGACCCACAGATAGATAGATAGATAGATAGATAGATAGATAGATAGATAGAGTATGACCCACAGATAGATAGATAGATAGATAGATAGATAGATAGATAGATATTGACCATCAGATAGATAGATAGAGTTATTGACCATCAGATAGACAGATAGATAGATAGATAGATAGATAGATAGATAGATAGATAGATAGATAGATAGATAGATAGATATTGATCCTCAGATAGATAGATAGATATTGACCCTCAGATAGATAGATAGATAGTCATTGACCCTTAGATAGATAGATAGATATTGACCGTCAGATCTATATAGGTAGATAGATAGTCATAGACCCTGAGATATAGATAGATAGAGTATGACCCACAGATAGATAGATAGATAGTTATTGACCCTCAGATAGATAGATAGATAGATAGATAGATAGATAGATATTGACCCTCAGATAGATAGATAGATAGATAGATAGATATTGACCCTCAGATAGATAGATAGATAGATAGATATTGACCCTCAGATAGATAGATAGATAGATAGATAGATAGATAGATATTGACCCTCAGATAGATAGATAGATAGATAGATAGATAGATAGATATTGACCCTCAGATAGATAGATAGATAGATAGATAGATAGATATTAACCCTCAGATAGATAGACAGTTCGAAAGATAGATATAGATAGACTGATAAATAGACAGACAGACAGACAGATAGATAGATAGATCCTTGCTACCCTGAGTCCCATGAACAAAACCAGAAGTCTTTATGTTGTTCTGGTGCAGAGATATGTAATTTGTTACTTGGTTGCTATGGTAACCCCATCTGGTTGCTAGGCAGTTACCAGAGTAATACATATCAAGGCTACTTTCCATCATGAGTGAAATAAGTCAACCCGGAAGTCTCTACGATTTTCTGTTAAATAGATATGTGATTTGTAACTTGGTTGCTAGGCTATCCCCATCTGGTTGCTAGGCAGTTACCAAAGTGTTACTCATAAGGCTCCTTGCAATCCTGTGTGAAATATGTCAACCAATAAGTCTCTACGAAGTTTTGGTTCAAAGATATGTGATTTATTACTTGGTTGCTAGGGTAACCCTGTCTGGTTGCTATGCAGTTACCAGGGTGATAACTTGTCAAGCCTCCTTTCCATCCTGAGTGAATAAAGTCAACCCGCAAGTCTGTATGATTTTCTGGTGCAGAGATATGTGATTTGTTATTTGGTTGCTAGGGTAACCCTGTCTGGTTGCTATGCAGTTACCAGGGTGATACTTATCAAGCCTCCTTTCCATCCTGAGTGAATTAAGTCAACCCAGATGTCTGTACGATTTTCTGGTGCAGAAATATATGATTTGTTATTTGGTTGCTAGGGTAACCCATCTGGTTGCTAGGCAGTTACCAGAGTGATGCATATCAAGGCTACTTTCCATCCTGTGTGAAATATGTCAACCCCTAAGTCTCTACGATGTTCTGGTTCAAAGATATGTGATTTGTTACTTGGTTGCTAGGGTAACCACATCTGGTTGCTATGCAGTTACCAGAGTGATACATATCAAGCCTACTTTCCATCCTGAGTGAAATAAGTGAAACAGGAAGTCTCTATGATTTTCTGTTGCAGAGATATGTGATTTGTTACTTGGTTGCTAGGGTAACCACATACGGTTGCTAGGCAGTTACCAGAGTGATACATATCAAGGCTACTTTCCATCCTGAGTGAAATAAGTGAAACAGGAAGTCTCTACGATTTTCTGGTGCAGAGATATGTGATTTGTTACTTGGTTGCTAGGGTAATCACATCTGGTTGCTAGGCAGTTATCAGAGTGATACATATCAAGGCTACTTTCCATCCTGAGTGAAATAAGTCAACCCGGAAGTCTCTCTGATTTTCTGTTGCAGAGATTTGTGATTTGTTACTTGGTTGCTAGGGTAATCACATCTGGTTGCTAGGCAGTTACCAGAGTGATACATATCAAGGCTACTTTCCATCCTGAGTGAAATAAGTGAAACAGGAAGTCTCTACGATTTTCTGGTGCAGATATATGTGATTTGTTACTTGGTTGCTAGGGTAACCCCATTTGGTTGCTAGGCAGTTACCAGAGTGATACATATCAAGGCTACTTTCCATCCTGAGTGAATCAAGTCAATCCGGAAGTCTCTATGATTTTCTGATGCAGAGATATGTGATTTGTTACTTGGTTGCTAGGGTAATCACATCTGGTTGCTAGGCAGTTACCAGAGTGATACATATCAAGGCTACTTTCCATCCTGAGTGAAATAAGTCAACCCGGAAGTCTCTCTGATTTTCTGTTGCAGAGATATGTGATTTGTTACTTGGTTGCTAGGGTAATCACATCTGGTTGCTAGGCAGTTACCAGAGTGATACATATCAAGGCTACTTTCCATCCTGAGTGAAATAAGTGAAACAGGAAGTCTCTACGATTTTCTGGTGCAGATATATGTGATTTGTTACTTGGTTGCTAGGGTAACCCCGTCTGGTTGCTAGGCAGTTACCAGAGTGATACATATCAAGGCTACTTTCCATCCTGAGTGAAATAAGTCAACCCGGAAGTCTCTCTGATTTTCTGTTGCAGAGATATGTGATTTGTTACTTGGTTGCTAGGGTAATCACATCTGGTTGCTAGGCAGTTACCAGAGTGATACATATCAAGGCTACTTTCCATCCTGAGTGAAATAAGTGAAACAGGAAGTCTCTACGATTTTCTGGTGCAGAGATATGTAATTTGTTAGTTGGTTGCTAGGGTAACCCCATCTGGTTGCTAGGCAGTTACCAGGGTGATACTTATCAAGCCTCCTTTCCATACTGAGTGAATCAAGTCAACCTGGAAGCTACTATACTGTGGCTATGAAGATTTTAGGTCATTACTTATTGGCTGCTTGATAAAAGAAATCCTCTGAGGGAGAGAGAGAGGGAGAGACGCAGGGCTGACAGGCCCTTTTTTGCCTGTGTGTGTGAAAACGTCAGTTGGGATTTAAATTTCTGAACATTCCGCAATGTTAATCAATGGGAGTTTTTCCGAGTTTTGATCGTCATTTTTAGGAAAACCGTAAGTCCGATCAGTTAGAAAAGATATAGCACACTATTCGGGATTAGTCTGAAGGTCTGTGCCGAGTTTGGTGCATGTAGCTTAAAAGCTCTAGGAGGAGTTACATTTAGAAATTTAGTCTCAGAATAATAATAATAATAACTAGATTAAAAAGTTTGAGTACAAACTTTAGGTTGGCTTGAGAAAGCCTAGCATAAAGTTTGAAGTAGTTGTAAAAGTTTGAAGATTTACGGTTTCTAGTTTGATGTAATTATAAGTAGTAGTTTTCAAAGTTCAAAGTTTAGAGATTATAAAACCATTCAGTCTATCAAATAGATTAGATAGATAGATATATATAGATAGATAGATAGATAGATAGATAGATAGATAGATAGATATTGACCCTCGATAGATAGATAGATAGATAGATAGATAGATAGATAGATAGATAGATAGAGTATGACCCACAGATAGATAGATGAATAGATAGATAGATATTGACCATCAGATAGATAGATCGATAGATTGATCGATAGATAGAGTATGACCCACAGATAGATAGATAGATAGATAGATAGATAGATAGATAGATAGATATTGACCCTCAGATAGATAGATAGATAGATAGATAGATAGATAGATAGATAGATAGATAGAGTATGACCCACAGATAGATAGATATTGACCCTCGATAGATAGATAGATAGATAGATAGATAGATAGATAGATAGATAGATAGATAGACAGATAGATAGATAGATAGAGTATGACCCACAGATAGATAGATAGATAGATAGATAGATAGATAGATAGATAGATAGATAGATAGATAGATAGATAAAGTATGACCCACAGATAGATAGATAGATAGATATTGACCATCAGATAGATAGATAGATAGATAGATAGATAGATAGATAGAGTATGACCCACAGATAGATAGATAGATAGATAGATAGATAGATAGATAGATAGATAGATAGATAGATATTGACCCTCAGATAGATAGATAGATAGATAGATCGATAGATAGAGTATGACCCACAGATAGATAGATATTGACCCTCGATAGATAGATAGATAGATAGATAGATAGATAGATAGATAGATAGATAGATAGATAGATAGAGTATGACCCACAGATAGATAGATAGATAGATATTCACCATCAGATAGATAGATAGATAGATAGATAGATAGATAGATAGATAGATAGAGTATGACCCACAGATAGATAGATAGATAGATATTGACCATCAGATAGATAGATAGATAGATAGATAGATAGATAGATAGATAGATAGATAGAGTATGACCCACAGATAGATAGATAGATAGATATTCACCATCAGATAGATAGATAGATAGATAGATAGATAGATAGATAGATAGATAGATAGATAGATAGATAGATAGATAGAGTATGACCCACAGATAGATAGATAGATAGATATTGACCATCAGATAGATAGATAGATAGATAGATAGATAGATAGATAGATAGATAGATAGAGTATGACCCACAGATAGATAGATAGATAGATAGATAGATAGAGTATGACCCAAAGATAGATAGATAGATAGATAGATAGATAGATAGATAGATAGATAGATAGATAGATAGATATTGACCCTCAGATAGATAGATAGATAGATAGATAGATAGATAGATAGATAGATAGATAGATAGATAGATAGAGTATGACCCACAGATAGATAGATAGATAGATAGATAGATAGATAGATAGATAGATAGATAGATAGATATTGACCATCAGATAGATAGATAGAGTTATTGACCATCAGATAGATAGATAGATAGATAGATAGATAGATAGATAGATAGATAGATAGATAGATATTGATCCTCAGATAGATAGAGAGATATTGATCCTCAGATAGATAGATAGATATTGACCCTCAGATAGATAGATAGATAGTCATTGACCCTTAGATAGATAGATAGATAGATAGATAGATAGATAGATAGATAGATAGATAGATAGATAGATAGATATTGACCGTCAGATCTATATAGGTAGATAGATAGTCATTGACCCTGAGATATAGATAGATAGAGTATGACCCACAGATAGATAGATAGATAGTTATTGACCCTCAGATAGATAGATAGATAGATAGATAGATAGATAGATAGATAGTTAGATAGATAGATAGATAGATATATAGATAGATAGATATTGACCCTCAGATAGATAGATAGATAGATAGATAGATAGATAGATAGATAGATAGATAGATAGATAGATAGGTAGATAGATAGATAGATATTGACCCTCAGATAGATAGATAGATAGATAGATATTGACCCTCAGATAGATAGATAGATAGATAGATAGATAGATATTGACCCTCAGATAGATAGATAGATAGATAGATAGATAGATAGATAGATAGATAGATAGATAGATAGATAGATAGATATTGACCCTCAGATAGATAGATAGATAGATATTGACCCTCAGATAGATAGATAGATAGATAGATAGATAGATAGATAGATAGATATTGACCCTCAGATAGATAGATAGATAGATAGATAGATATTAACCCTCAGATAGATAGACAGTTCGAAAGATAGATATAGATAGACTGATAAATAGACAGACAGACAGACAGATAGATAGATAGATCCTTGCTACCCTGAGTCCCATGAACAAAACCAGATGTCTTTATGTTGTTCTGGTGCAGAGATATGTAATTTGTTACTTGGTTGCTATGGTAACCCCATCTGGTTGCTAGGCAGTTACCAGAGTAATACATATCAAGGCTACTTTCCATCATGAGTGAAATAAGTCAACTCGGAAGTCTCTACGATTTTCTGTTAAATAGATATGTGATTTGTTACTTGGTTGCTAGGCTATCCCCATCTGGTTGCTAGGCAGTTACCAAAGTGTTACTCATAAGGCTCCTTGCAATCCTGTGTGAAATATGTCAACCAATAAGTCTCTACGAAGTTTTGGTTCAAAGATATGTGATTTATTACTTGGTTGCTAGGGTAACCCTGTCTGGTTGCTATGCAGTTACCAGGGTGATAACTTGTCAAGCCTCCTTTCCATCCTGAGTGAATAAAGTCAACCCGCAAGTCTGTATGATTTTCTGGTGCAGAGATATGTGATTTGTTATTTGGTTGCTAGGGTAACCCTGTCTGGTTGCTATGCAGTTACCAGGGTGATACTTATCAAGCCTCCTTTCCATCCTGAGTGAATTAAGTCAACCCAGATGTCTCTACGATTTTCTGGTGCAGAAATATATGATTTGTTATTTGGTTGCTAGGGTAACCCATCTGGTTGCTAGGCAGTTACCAGAGTGATGCATATCAAGGCTACTTTCCATCCTGTGTGAAATATGTCAACCCCTAAGTCTCTACGATGTTCTGGTTCAAAGATATGTGATTTGTTACTTGGTTGCTAGGGTAACCACATCTGGTTGCTATGCAGTTACCAGAGTGATACATATCAAGCCTACTTTCCATCCTGAGTGAAATAAGTGAAACAGGAAGTCTTTATGATTTTCTGTTGCAGAGATATGTGATTTGTTACTTGGTTGCTAGGGTAACCACATACGGTTGCTAGGCAGTTACCAGAGTGATACATATCAAGGCTACTTTCCATCCTGAGTGAAATAAGTGAAACAGGAAGTCTCTACGATTTTCTGGTGCAGAGATATGTGATTTGTTACTTGGTTGCTAGGGTAATCACATCTGGTTGCTAGGCAGTTACCAGAGTGATACATATCAAGGCTACTTTCCATCCTGAGTGAAATAAGTCAACCCGGAAGTCTCTCTGATTTTCTGTTGCAGAGATATGTGATTTGTTACTTGGTTGCTAGGGTAATCACATCTGGTTGCTAGGCAGTTACCAGAGTGATACATATCAAGGCTACTTTCCATCCTGAGTGAAATAAGTGAAACAGGAAGTCTCTACGATTTTCTGGTGCAGATATATGTGATTTGTTACTTGGTTGCTAGGGTAACCCCGTCTGGTTGCTAGGCAGTTACCAGAGTGATACATATCAAGGCTACTTTCCATCCTGAGTGAATCAAGTCAATCCGGAAGTCTGTATGATTTTCTGATGCAGAGATATGTGATTTGTTACTTGGTTGCTAGGGTAATCACATCTGGTTGCTAGGCAGTTACCAGAGTGATACATATCAAGGCTAATTTCCATCCTGAGTGAAATAAGTCAACCCGGAAGTCTCTCTGATTTTCTGTTGCAGAGATATGTGATTTGTTACTTGGTTGCTAGGGTAATCACATCTGGTTGCTAGGCAGTTACCAGAGTGATACATATCAAGGCTACTTTCCATCCTGAGTGAAATAAGTGAAACAGGAAGTCTCTACGATTTTCTGGTGCAGATATATGTGATTTGTTACTTGGTTGCTAGGGTAACCCCGTCTGGTTGCTAAGCAGTTACCAGAGTGATACATATCAAGGCTACTTTCCATCCTGAGTGAAATAAGTCAACCCGGAAGTCTCTCTGATTTTCTGTTGCAGAGATATGTGATTTGTTACTTGGTTGCTAGGGTAATCACATCTGGTTGCTAGGCAGTTACCAGAGTGATACATATCAAGGCTACTTTCCATCCTGAGTGAAATAAGTGAAACAGGAAGTCTCTACGATTTTCTGGTGCAGAGATATGTGATTTGTTAGTTGGTTGCTAGGGTAACCCCATCTGGTTGCTTGGCAGTTACCAGGGTGATACTTATCAAGCCTCCTTTCCATACTGAGTGAATCAAGTCAACCTGGAAGCTACTATACTGTGGCTATGAAGATTTTAGGTCATTACTGATTGGCTGCTTGATAAAAGAAATCCTCTGAGGGAGAGAGAGAGGGAGAGACGCAGGGCTGACAGGCCCTTTTTCGTCTGTGTGTGTGAAAACGTCAGTTGGGATTTAAATTTCTGAACATTCCGCAATGTTAATCAATGGGAGTTTTTCCGAGTTTTGATCGTCATTTTTAGGAAAACCGTAAGTCCGATCAGTTAGAAAAGATATAGCACACTATTCGGGATTAGTCTGAAGGTCTGTGCCGAGTTTGGTGCATGTAGCTTAAAAGCTCTAGGAGGAGTTACATTTAGAAATTTAGTCTCAGAATAATAATAATAATAATAATAAGTTTAAATAGGATTTCAGTAAGTTGGCTTTCTCAAGCCAACCTAACTAGATTAAAAAGTTTGAGTACAAACTTTAGGTTGGCTTGAGAAAGCCTAGCATAAAGTTTGAAGTA
This sequence comes from Moxostoma hubbsi, assembly GCA_032164185.1. NCBI lineage: Eukaryota > Metazoa > Chordata > Actinopteri > Cypriniformes > Catostomidae > Moxostoma > Moxostoma hubbsi. The sequence goes on from JAVLUX010000045.1 coordinate 23,433,163, forward strand.
GTTGTAAAAGTTTGAAGATTTACGGTTTCTAGTTTGATGTAATTATAAGTAGTAGTTTTCAAAGTTCAAAGTTTAGAGATTATAAAACCATTCTGTCTATCAAATAGATTAGATAGATAGATAGATAGATAGATAGATAGATAGATAGATAGATAGATAGATAGATAGATAGATATTGACCCTCAGATAGATAGATAGATAGATAGATAGAGTCTAACCCACAGATAGATAGATAGATAGATAGATAGATAGATAGAGTATGACCATCAGATAGATAGATAGATAGATAGATAGATAGATAGATATTGACCCTCAGATAGATAGATAGATAGAGTCTAACCCACAGATAGATAGATAGATAGATAGATAGATAGATAGATAGATATATAGATATTGACCATCAGATAGATAGATCGATAGATAGATAGATAGATAGTTATTGACCATCAGATAGATAGATAGATAGATAGATAGATAGATATTGATCCTCAGATAGATAGATAGATATTGACCCTCAGATAGATAGATAGATAGATAGATAGATAGATAGATAGTCATTGACCCTTAGATAGATAGATATTGACCGTCAGATATATAGATAGATAGATAGGTAGTCATTGACCCTGAGATATAGATAGATAGAGTATGACCCACAGATAGATAGATAGATAGTTATTGACCCGCAGATAGTTAGATAGATAGAAATTGACCCTCAGATAGATAGATAGATAGATAGATAGATAGATAGATAGATAGATAGATATTGACCCTCAGAAAGATAGATAGATAGATAGATAGATAGATAGATAGACAGATAGATATATCATTTTTTACTTGGTTGCTAGGGTAACCCAATCTGGTTGCTAGGCAGTTTCCAGGGTGATCCTTATCAAGCCTCCTTTTCTTTCTGAGTGAAAAAGTCAACCCGGAAGTCTCTATGATTTTCTGTTGCATAGATATGTGATTTGTTACTTGGTTGCTAGGGTAACCATATCTGGTTGATAGGCAGTTACCAGAGTGATATATATCAAGGCTACTTTCCATCTTGAGTAAAATAAGTGAAACAGGAAGTCTCTACGATTTTCTGGTGCAGAGTTATGTGATTTGTTACTTGGTTGCTAGGGTAAGCCCTTGTCGTTGCTAGGCAGTTACCAGAGTGATACTTTTCAAGACTCCTTGCTATCCTGAGTGAAATAAGTCAAACAGGAAGTCTCTACGATTTTCTGGTGAAGAGATATATTATTTGTTACTTGGTTGCTAGGGTAACCCCATCTGGTTGCTATGCAGTTACCAGGGTGATACTTATCAAGCCTCCTTTCCATCCTGAGTGAATTATGTCAACCCGGAAGTCTCTACGATTTTCTGTTGCAGAGATATGTGATTTGTTACTTGGTTGCTAGGGTATCCCTGTCTGGTTGCTATGCAGTTACCAGGGTGATACTTATCAAGCCTCCTTTCCATCCTGAGTGAAATAAGTGAAACAGGAAGTCTCTACGATTTTCTGGTGCAGAGATATGTGATTTGTTAGTTGGTTGCTAGGGTAACCCCATCTGGTTGCTAGGCAGTTACCAAGGTGATACTCATAAGGCTCCTTGCAATCCTGTGTGAAATATGTCAACCCCTAAGTCTCTACGATGTTCTGGTTCAAAGATATGTGATTTGTTACTTGGTTGCTAGGGTAACCGCATCTGGTTGCTAGGCAGTTACCAGAGGGATACATATCAAGGCTACTTTCCATCCTGAGTGAAATAAGTGAAACAGGAAGTCTGTATGATATTCTGGTGCAGAGATATGTGATTTGTTACTTGGTTGCTAGGGTAAACACATCTGGTTGCTAGGGAGTTACCAAAGTGATACTCATAAGGCTCCTTGCAATCCTGTGTGAAATATGTCAACCCCTAAGTCTCTACGATGTTCTAGTTCAAAGATATGTGATTTGTTACTTCGTTGCTAAGGTAACCCTGTCTGGTTGCTATGCAGTTACCAGAGTGATACATATCAAGGCTACTTTCCATCCTGAGTGAAATAAGTCAACCCGGAAGTCTGTATGAATTTCTGGTGCAGAGATATGTGATTTGTTATTTGGTTGCTAGGGTAACCCTGTCTGGTTGCTATGCAGTTACCAGGGTGATGCATATCAAGGCTACTTTCCATCCTGTGTGAAATATGTCAACTCCTAAGTCTCTACGATGTTCTGGTTCAAAGATATGTGATTTGTTACTTGGTTGCTAGGGTAACCACATCTGGTTGCTAGGCAGTTACCAGAGTGATACATATCAAGCCTCCTTTCCATCCTGAGTGAAATAAGTGAAACAGGAAGTCTCTACGATTTTCTGGTGCAAAGATATGTGATTTGTTACTTGGTTGCTAGGGTAACCCCATCTGGTTGCTAGGCAGTTACCAAGGTGACAGCCAACAGTGCTCCTTGCCATCCTGAGTGAAATAAGTCAACCCGGAAGTCTCTGTGATTTTCTAGTACAGAGATATGTGATTTGTTTCTTGGTTGCTAGGGTAACCCCATCTGGTCGCTAGGCAGTTACCAAGGTGACAGCCAACAATGCTCCTTGCAATCCTGAGTGAAATAAGTCAACCCAGATTTCTCTGTGATTTTCTAGTACAGAGATATGTGATTTGTTTCTTGGTTGCTAGGGTAACCCCATCTGGTTGCTAGGCAGTTACCAAGGTGACAGGCAACAATGCTCCTTGCCATCCTGAGTGAAATAAGTCAACCCGTAAGTCTCTGTGATTTTCTTGTGCAGAGATATGTGATTTGTTACTTGGTTGCTAAGGTAACCCCATCTGGTTGCTAGGCAGTTACCAAGGTGACAGGCAACAATGCTCCTTGCCATCCTGAGTGAAATAAGTCAACCCGGAAGTCTCTACGTCATTCTGATCCTAAGATACACATCTTAGTGATTTTGAATGGATGTCAATGGTTCTTTGTTGCTAGGGTGCTTTAAATGGTTGCTAGGGCGTGGCTAAGTAGTTCACATGATGAAAGCTGAAGACTGATTACTCACCCAATGAAAACAAAGCAACTATCATGTCTCTAGGACATTCTGATCTGAAGATATCTTACTGTAAATGAAATCAATAAATGTGGTTGCTAGGGTGCTCTAAATTGTTGCTAGGGAGTGGCTTGGCAGCTGCCAATGATGAATCTCCAAAGGCTGCTTGTCAATATGAATGATATAAACCAACTCCCATGCTTCTGTGACATTCAGAATGGAAGATATCTCTCTTTGGATTTTGGTTGCTAAGGTGCTCGAAAATGGTTGCTAGGGAGGGGCTAGGAAGTGTTGAGGGGATTCATGATTGGCTGTTTTACTGCCCCAAGTCAAACGAGACCACCCTCGTGTTTGTATGATAATTCAGTCCGGAGAAATCCCTTTGGTCTTTTTCAAAGGAAGTCTATGGGAATTGTTGCTAAGGTGCTGTAAATGGTTGCTAGGGCATGGCTTGATAGCTTCACAATGATCCTGAGAGACTGATTGGTCGTCTGAGTAAAATGAGCCCGCCCCCTTGTCTGTAAGACACTGTGATCCAGAGTTATGTTCAATACAAAATCTACCATAGACTTAACATTGGGGCAAATTTGGGCAGCTCCTGCCCCCCAGGGGTGCAACTTTTACCCCATTGTGAGGTACGTTCTCACAGAGCCTGTCAGCCTCTTCAAATGAGGTAAATCACACGTCTCTGCGAAATCCTCGCTCTGAGCTATGACTCGTCAAAATTCGGCTCAATGTTAAGTCAATGGGATTGTTTGCCCAATTTTTTGCCCCTGGGGCAAACACCGTACCCCCGATCGCTTATAAAAGTCATAGCACACCATTCCCAAATAATCCGCACGATTTGACGCCTCATTCGTGGGTCAGCGACCAAAAATTTTTGCAAAAAATTCCATTGACTTACATTGGGGCAATTTTGGGCAGCTCCTGCCCCCCAGGGGTAAAACTTTTACCCCATTGTGAGGTATGTTCTCACAGAGCCTGTCAGCCTCTTCAAATGTGGTAAATCACATGTCTCTGCGAAATCCTCGCTCTGAGCTTTGACTCGTCAAAGTTCGGCTCAATGTTAAGTCAATGGGATTTTTTGCCCAATTTTTTGCCCCTGGGGCAAACACCGTACCCCCGATCGCTTAGAAAAGATATAGCACACTATTCGGGATTAGTCTGAAGGTCTGTGCAGAGTTTGGTGCATGTAGCTTAAAAGCTCTAGGAGGAGTTAGATTTAGAAATTTAGTCTCAGAATAATAATAATAATAATAATAAGTTTAAATAGGATTTCAGTAAGTTGGCTTTCTCAAGCCAACCTAATAATAAGTTTAAATAGGATTTCAGTAAGTTGGCTTTCTCAAGCCAACCTAATTAGCAGTATGTTAATGCATCTTTTTTTCATACAATGAAAATGCATGGTAATTGCAAAAGGAAAAAAGAAGGAAGATTTGAAACAGGTTCTGAAAACTGTTCAACTACATTACTTGCTTGTATGTAAGGAGCTATGTTAAAGGTATAGTTAAAAAATCTATATAGTTAAAGAAAACTCTCATCATTTACTCGTCCTCATGCCATCACAGATGTGTATGAATTTCTTTCTTCTGCTGAACACAAGCAAAGATTTTTAGAAGAATATCTCAGCTCTGCAGGTCCACACAATGTAAGTGAATTGTGACCAGAAGTTGGAATCTCCAAAAATCCAGCAGAAAAGTAATCTATACGACTCCAGTGTTTAAATCCATGTATTCAGAAGCAATATGATAGGTGTGAGTGAGAAGCAGATCAACATTTAAGTCCTTTTTTTCTGTAAATCTCCACCTTGGACCAGCTCCAACCAGTAGGTGTTGATATGTGCAAAGAATACAATCGCTAAAAAACAAAAGAAGAAGAATTCATAAAATCATATTTTGTTCAAATTTTTTTACACAACATTGGATTATGCATCCAAGCAAGCTAACAAACAAGTACAAATTTAATTTCTTTAACTAATTTTAGAGCTAACAATGCAAGATAAGATTTTATATAACGTTTGAGGCTATTTGGGCTTACAGATCAGTGGTCAGCACAGAAAAGAGATGTTTGCATTTTATGCCTTACTGTGATATTATTGAAAATAATTCAAACTGTGGTATTAAGGCAACTAAATAAACTGCACAGTCACCATCATAAGAACTAGAGATTTCATTTGATTTATGACTTGTCTATATATGTGCTATGTGAAAGAATTTGATATAAATTTTAAGATTTCTACAACGTAACCTAGGTGGGGCCAAGTTGCGACACAAATTATTTCAGACCTTATTTTGTTAATTTATGTATTGTTTTATGATTTATGATTCTAAGATTTGAAATGATACCACATACAGTATGCCTAACATATGTATCCAGGGACTTCAGTGTCGAATTGTTAAAACGGCTTGCCATATAGTACCTCCTCACAGACCCACCGCTGGCCATCTATCTGTGATATCTTTATTTAATTTTTTTTATTTCTTTTTTTTGCATTAGTGATGCAGTTGATGTGATGTTATAGTCGTTGTTTTTGTTGATGTTAACTGCAGATCGCCACAGTTCAACAGGAGGTGGTCACACATAATGAAGAACTTCAGGTCAGCAGAACAGAGTTAAAAGAGTTGACAAGCAAGTTCCAAAGACTACAAATTGAACTGCAGTCTCTTCATAGCATGGTAAACATTCCTGCATCAAAACACACACTTACAATCATAAACGCATATATTACTGGTGCAAAATGTACAGAATATTTATATTGGCCTTTAGAAAAAATTTAGAAATAAAAACTGATTTTTTTTTTTCCAACAATAACTCATTGATATTGAACAAAATAAATAAATAAATAATAATAATAAAAACATTTTGTTCCCTCTCATCACCTCATAGAACCACAAAAATCCAAAACTCAGTAACTCCACTGACACTGAAACTGAGAAAAAAAATAGCTTCAAAGTTTTTTGATTGTTTAACCAAATTTGGATTATAAAATATTCAGACGTTTTCTCTGAATCTGATCATAGTTGAGCCAAACAGACACAGGACAGTTGTCTAAAGAGACCTGATTTTGGTCATAATTCAATGTCACAAAATGTGCAGTTAATGCATTTTACCTTCGTATGTCAGTATTGTTAAATTGTAGAAAGTATAATTTTGAAGTCTTCCCAGTTTTGTCTAAATGAGTTCCAACGTGTGGTGCCACAGCCTCACCCTTTTTAGTACACCAACCAACATTTTGCCAGTTTTATGGCTTGGAGCAGTCTAAGGAAATGTCCTGTCACTTCCTAGTCTTATACGTTTTGAGGAACAAACAATAGACTGTTTAAACAGAATAGTGTCATTTGCACTATTTCCATATTATTATGACATAATGCACCAAATAATGAAAAAAAAAAATAGTTTTCAGAGCAAAACATTACAATGTAAGCAGATTTGAGATTTTCCATGTAGCATACTACTTTCCATGTAGTATGATTTTTATCATTATCCCAATCAACAAACTAGAATTCAAAATTCATACACATATAGTATACATCTCAAATATGCTGTAGAAATACCATGCTAAAACTTTTCTAAAGACTTCTCTTCAGATCACACTGGTCCAAAGCCAGTGAGTTCATCCTCTGCCTTGCATTTACTGAAGTTATGGTTAGCCCTGTGACCTGTACCTATTACCCATCTACAGAGGACATTGCTTGAGGGTACGCTGGAAGAGAAACAGGCATTTTACGGGACCCTGTTAGGTGGGCTTCAGCTCACTGTAAACAACCTGGAGGACCAGCTGAGCCAGGTCCATGATAAGATTGGCAGCAACAGTCGGGAGTACGACATGCTGCTGGACATCAAGACACGTCTGGAGTGTGAAATCGCAGACTACAGGAGACTGCTGGATGGAGAGGAGAGGTGATGCTTGTGGGATTTTGTAGTTTCACATTTTGTGATTTAATAGAGTGTTTCCCGGTCCTGGATTACCCCCAACACTGCACATTTTGGATATCTCCCATATTTGGCACACCCAATACTAATTAGTTTACGGGTTGAATCAAACGTTATATTAGGGAGGCATCCAAAATGAGCAGTTATGGCAGTACTCCAAGGTCCAGATTGGGAAAGATTTAGTATATACTGACTCTGCAGTAACATAATGTACTGACTGCAATTTACGGAATGTAAACTAGTAATTCAGTATTATTATTTTTGTCCATGATTTACTGACAGCAGTTCTCTCTCTCTCTCTCTCTCTCTCTCTCTCTCTCTCTCTCTCTCTCTCTCTCTCTCTCTCAACTATCCTCATTTCACAGTAAGACCCACAGTAAGTGACTTCTTCTATGACAAAAACCCTATTCACAATTTTAAAATGATAATACATTATATTGAATATAAAATATTACAACATCATAATGCTTTATAAAGCCCTGCTAAATATATATGAATCTTATTATACTTCACTGCATAAAATCATATTCTTAATGAGTAGTTTTGTCTTGTTTTCCAGTAAAAATATCTAAACCTCCTGATATGCAAAGCTGTATATGATATTAAGACTTGTTTTCAGATAATGAACATTGAATATAAATGTAAGGACATGATTTTGGAAGGGTTTTTGTGCAATTGTTGTGACTTTCAACAATTTGCTTCTTCGTATAAATACTGTAATCCATAATGAAACCATGCTCACCACAATCCTCACAGCTTTAAAAGCTCACACAGTGATAGACAAACATAACCCATGGTTTCATTATGTTTTTAGAAATTGTCACCAAAACTACAACAGTCGTGGAAACCATTGTGGATAACAGCGTTGTGGAGAGCAGCGAGACATTGGATGCTGATGTGCAAGATGACTAATCTGCTTAAAAACATCACTCTTCAAACCTCAGCTGTGGAAGAGACATCATGTCTTAATATTCAAATTCCTTGTGTTCAAGCTCAGTGTTGCTTGATTAGAAATTATGCAGATAATAAAGAAACTGACAGTTTCTTTTTTCCTTCAGTACCTTTTTGAAGACAATAACAAAAAAATGGGACTGTTATCTGGATGTGAAGTTATTTTTTTCCTGTGTAAAAGTTTTGCCTCACCTAACCAGCCTTGAATTATTGTATATCTCTTGTACTTTCACATTGACCTAAACAGTAAACAGATTTAACATAAGACAAACCAGGAGTCATTGTTTCTGTACCATCATCAATTTTATTCTTAATGAAAGTGCATCACAGGGATGGTGTGAAGACTGGTGTGACAGGAAGTATTTGATGGGGAATGGCATTTATATTGTAGAAGATGAAAACACCCCCATCAACAATGTCTTCTACAATGGTCTACCTGGATGGAACTGGTAGAGCCACCCCTGGTGGCTAGGGAAGCTGATAAAAAGAGAAAATGCTGAAATTAGGTACATGTAACAAAGACATGGGGACTTCCATATGTGTATTTTCATATGCTTCCCTATACCCTACCCTTAACCCTATACATAATGCTAAACATCCTCCTAAACCAAACACTAATATACAACATTTTATAGTTTTTAGATTTGCAAACACTCTATTTCCAACACCTCCAATCTACCTGCTTCCTCCTCTATCCAGCAGTCTCCTGTACTCGTCAATCTCTATCTCCAGTCTTGATGTTCAGTAGCATTTTATATTCATGAGACTGTCTATCCATATCAGCTCTGAGCTAAAAAATCTGCTCCTCTAGACTGGTTACATGAGCCTGCAGTCTTGCCAGCTGCATGGAGTATCGAGCTTCTATGTCTTCGATAGTTCCTTCAACAGATGCTTTCTATAGAATGTAAAAGTGGTGAAAAAGTTTTTAATTTACATTGATTTGAAAACAGATTATTGCCAATTTACTTTACTCAAACAACACACAATTACTTGACTGAGTTCAGACTGCAACTTGATCTCCAGGTCCTTATGATTGCATCTAAGCTCATTGATTTCTGACTTGGACACTTGCAGAATCTCTGTACTGGCTGCTATCTTCTTATTCAGTGTCTCTGTCTGCAGATAAAGAATGATTAGAGTTTAGTCAAGCAGCTCTAAATATGGTCTTGAACAAATCAACACTTGTAGGATGGATTGTTCTAGTTTTAGTTTAAAGATCCCTGTAGAAAAGACCACAAGTAATGGTCTTCAGCATTTATTATTTTGTTTTTTGGATATTCGTCCCCAGCATGGCATGCTCATGTGTCCCCACCAGGCTTCTCCACTAGCTTAACCAGCAAGATGTCTTTGGTCAAACAGCTTCACCAGAAAGACTATGCTGGTTGACCAAAATGTTTTGCTGGTGAATAGGATGGCAATGCTGGTCCACCATGTAGACCAGCCTCAAACCAACATTAACCACCATAAACCACCTTGGACTATCATAGAAATTCATGCTGGTCTAAGGTCCTACCATGGAACAATGACAGAATTAGATGAACCACAATTACACCAATCACAAATGGAGGTAGAGGAGAAATAAAGTAGATTTATTTGCCCTGTCCTAACTTGGTTTGGAACCAGGCCTCTAGGTCACGCCAGTTTTTGGTGGCAACAGCCTCATACTGCTCACTGATCTCATAGAAACAATGTGAGAGAATAATTTATTATGTATGTTTTCATGTGAGACTAAATGGCAGAAATGCACTCAATGAGAACATGCCACACCCATATGCACACAATAATTCTGCACCTATGTAAAAGTAAGTTTTACAGTAGTAATACCTTATCCTGCAGTTCACTGATTGTGCCTTGGAAGGCAGTGTAATCTCTTGCTGCAGGCAAGGTTTTGATCTCCAGAAACTGTCTGATCTTCAGCTCAAGGTCTGCATTGCCCTTCTCCAGAGGGCGCACCTCCTCCAAGTATGATGCTAGATGGTCTTTCAGGTTCTGCATGGTTGCTTTTTCATTGACTGCCACATTGAGGTCTGCATCTTTTTACCTCCTCCAAAGCCACCACCAAAACCATAGCCTGCTCCACCACCATCACTGGATGCAAAGGAGCTTGATGCAGTCGATATCTGGACCCTAGACCCCCCCCCCACCCCCATACACATATGCTGTCACCATCACCACCACCACCACTCATTAAAATATGTCCAGAGCATCCTAGAGAGGCTCCCCATAGAGACCCTACTGGTGTCTGCCAGTATTGTTTCCAAGACAACAGAGTGCTGGATATGGGCAAGCTAAATCTTTACAATGAAATTCTCTCTTGCACATAGAGTGCTACCATCTTTCCAAAACCTGCCTTTGTCTTTCAAACATAGCCAGAAGAAGAAAAAACATCAAGTAACAGAGAAAACCATGTCCCAAAGTGAACTTTCAAATTGTCCATCTGGAGAGCTACTAGCATGGTGTTGCTGCTTGTGTTGCATAACATCATTTTCTAAGTGCTTTAGCTATGACTCAGAAAAAAAACTCCAATGATGATAATTATCTTGTAAGAAACTGAATTTCAGCTAAACCTTTGCTTGGAAATCGCAAATGCAATGCAACTGATTAATACAATTTAAAACAATTTAAAACAGCTACTGCAGCAACTTTGGGGAACATTTGGAGTTGCGTAGGAATATTGTGCATCAGTTATTTCTTGGTGCTTCCTTAAACAGTAAAGTTTTGACATATTTACACAAAGGTTAAATTGAACCTGAGCATCATTGTCATTACACAATTGGATAAATACAGTAGTGCACACATAACTGAATATGGATCCAGTGTGCGTATAAAATGACTTATTTCGTTAAGTGAATTTTCCTGCAACCATGTTTACACATGTTGTCCAAGTGAATTTCTTGAGATACTGAATGACAAGATTAAGCTGAAAGAAGCTGGATGTGCAGACCAGCTGGCAGATGTTCTTACTGACATCTTCAACATCTCTCTGAGCAGCGCCGTCGTTCCAACGTGCTTCAAGGCCACCACCATGTCCCCATGCCAAAGAAGTCTTCAGTGTCCTGCCTCAATGACTACTGTCCCGTCGCACTCACACCCATCATCACGAAGTGCTTCGAGAGGCTCGTCATGAGGCACATTAAGACCCAGCTGCCCCCCTCACTTGACCCACTGCAGTTCACGTATCGTCCAAACCATTCAACAGACGACGCCATCGCCACCGCCCTCCATCTGGCCCTCACCCACCTAGATAAAAAGACACATACGTTCGAATGCTATTCTTAGACTTCAGCTCAGCATTCAAAACAATAATTCCTCAGCACCTGATTGGAAAGCTGAACTTGTTGGGCCTTGACACCTCCCTCTGCAACTGGATCCTGGACTTCCTGACTGGGAGACCTCAGTCAGTCCGGATCGGGAACAGCATCTCCACCACCACCACACTGAGCACTGGGGCCCCCCAGGGCTGTGTGCTCAGTCCACTGCTGTTCACTCTGCTGACTCACGACTGTGCAGCAATGCACAGCTCGAACCACATCATTAAGTTTGCCGATGATACGACCATGGTGGGTCTCATCAGCAAGAATGACAAGTCAGCATACAGAGTGGAGGTGCCGCGGCTAACAGACTGGTGTAGAGCCAACAACCTGTCTCTGAATGTGGAGATCGTCAAGAGCACCAAATTCCTTGGTGTTCACCTGGTGGAGAACCTCATCTAGTCCCTCAACACCAGCTCTATTACCAAGAAAGACCAGCAGCGTCTCTACTTTCTTCAAAGGCTGAGGAAAACACATTTCCCACCCCCCATCCTCACTACATTCTATAGAGGGACTATTGAGGGCATCCTGAGCATCTGCATCACTGCCTGGTTTGGGACTTGCACTTGTTTCGGACCGCAAAGCCCTGCAGAGGATAGTGAGGACAGGGTAATCGGGGTCTCATCGGGTCTCTCTTCCCCTCATCGGGGTCTCTCTTCCCTCCATCAAAGACATTTACAAAAAACACTGCATCCGCAAAGCATCCAACATTGTGGATGACCCCACACACCCCTCAAACAAACTCTTCACCCTCCTGCCGTCTGGCAATACACTTGTGTCCTGAGTTGCACTTTAATTATTGTCACTTTATACCTGGCTGCTACCTCAATAACTGCTATGTGCATAGAACACTATCTCATAGTATTTTATGTTTACATTTGGGATTTTTAGAAACTGTCATATTTTTGCACTACTGTGTACTGGTCGGTGCTGCACTGTCTCTCATTGTGCCTATTGTCCTGTTAATTTTTTGTAATTTATTGTACTGTCCGTACTTTTTGCACACGTTTGCACGTGCACTTTATATAGGTATGTTATTTAGTCTGTGTAGTCTCATGTGGTTCTGTGTGTGTCCTATGTTGTTTTATATAGCACCATGGTCCTGGAGGAGCGTTGTCTCGTTTCACTGTGTACTGTACTAACTTTATATGGTTGAACGACAATAAAAAAACACTTGACTTGACTTGACTCATCAAGCCTCCCATGGCTCTGCCCCTTGAGCCTCCCACGGCTCCACCTTCCTTCATTAAGCCTCTCACGGCTCCACCTTCCTTCATCCAGCCTCCCATGACTCCGTCTTCCTTCATCCAGCCTCTCATGGCTCTGCCTTCTGATTCTCCCACAGCTGTGCTCACAGCCGTCCAAATAATTAAAATGAAAATAGAATGATTAAAATGAAAGAAAGACAAAAGCAAAATGGTTCAGTGGAATCAATGTGTGCAGCACAATGCTCAGGTAGAAAATGCACAGCTAAACAGAAGTGTTTTCAGTCTGGATTTAAATGTGGCTACGTTTGGGGCACATCTAACCTCTTCTGGAAGCTTTTTCCAGCTGTGGGTGACATAATAGCTAAATGCTGTCTCACCTTGTTTTGAGAGAACCCTCTGTATGTCTATCTGACTTGATCCTAATGATCTGGGAGGCCTGTTAGGTTTATATATTCAACAAGCATATCTGAAATGTATTTAGGTCCTAGGGTATTGAGCGATTTATAAACAAGTAATAGTACTTTAAAATCAGTTCTAAATGTAACTGGAAGCCAGTGAAAAGACCTAAGGACTTTTTTTTTGGCTTAATCTGAGTTTGTGTAGGAGTCGTGTTGTGCTGGGAGCTAGCTGTTTGCTGGATTCCACCTCTAAAATAATGTTACTGTAAAGAAGTTCACACTCACGGGTAAGGAAGAGGCGAGAGACCAGCTTAACGTGTAAATAAAGGTTTAATGAGAAACTCAAAAGACAAACACATAAGACGACGGACATGTCCGTAAGGATCTCTCTCTCCCGCACCACCCTCTGCGATCGGCCTTTATCCCTCTCAACGGCTTGATTAGCCTGATACGGGACCGGGTGTGTCGAGTCACGAGTCGGCCCCACTCTCCGCCCTGCCACATTCCTCCCTCGTTCTTTCAGGCTGGGGAGCCCCCCCCCTTCCATGCGGTCTGCCGGCAGGTCATCCCCATCAACCTGGACAAGGGATGGGGCAAGGGGACGGAAACAAAGAATAATTAAAATGTGGGGGGGGTACTCTTGTAACAATCCCCCCCAAAACCACTACAATTTAAAAAGGAGAGGGAAAAGGCCAATGCAGAGCGGCAGTGAGAGAGAGGGGAGAGAGAGATAAAAATAAAAAAAACTTACTCGCCGGTTCTCCGATACGCCATAGCTTGTTCCTCGGCCACTCCTCCACACTCTACCGAACGGCAGCCACGCCCCTCTGGATGGATCCGAGGTAGTTCTACCAGAAAGACAGAAAGAATAATGCTGAAACAATTAACCATTTATTGACAGCTCGGCAAACAATATAATGATAAAGTTCTTTGGCGTAGGCCCCGTCCGTAGCTCACAATCCGGGGGTCCGGACTCTGCATTTCCAGCCTGGCGATGGAGGCAGGGGCGCAGCCGACCCCCTGTGAGGTATGGGAAGGGACCATCCTGGTGGTGGTGGGGAGGATGGAAGGGAAGGAATCATCTTGGTGGTGCGGAGGGTGGAGGAGAACGAAAGCGTCAGCATCTGCGAACTCAGACATGTGTAAGTACCCATTCTTTATACCACAAGTGTTAGAACGCGATTGGATAGATGAGAAGGTAATGAGTGACGTAACAATTGAGTCTTCCCCGCAGAACTTATGCTAAAGCTTCCATCTCTCAAGCCCCTGGCGGATGGAACACCCCGCCGCGTTTTCGGGGACTCGGAAGGGGTCTCCCCTGTCCCTGGCAGCGGTTTCCTCGCTCCAGGCGGTCGGACTCGGAGCCCCTCCCCACTCGCGGTCGGTGGTCTCTTACCCCACCGCGTTTCAGCGTCTAGAAGGGGTCTCCTCCGCCCCTGGCAGCGGCATTTCCTCTCTCCAGGCGGTCAGCCAGGAGCCCCTTCTCCCCTCGCAGTCGGCGGTCACTGCTCTGCTTCCAGGCAGCTGGGCTCCTCGTCCCCAGGCAAATGGCTGGGGCTGCTTCGTTGGGTTGGACAGAAGTGGCGAGAACTCTGCTACAGTGTATCCCTCTTCCTTCCTGGGCTTCGGCACCAATGTACAACAGTTCACACTCTCGTGCAAGGAAGAGGCGAGAAACCGGCTTGACATACAAATAATAGTTTTAATGAAAAACTCAAAAGACAAACACACAGGACGACGGACATGTCCGTAAGGATCTCTCTCTGCCGCACCACCCTCTACGATCGGCCTTTATCCCTCTCGGTGGCTTGATTAGCCTAATACGGGACCAGGTGTGTAGGATCACAACTCGGTCCTGCCCTCCGCCCTGCCAGAGTTACCTAGTGTTGCAATTTGTTGTCACTGTTGAATAGTGGAAGCACAGAGGATTGGCTCTCGGGAGTGCACATAAATGTCGCATCATTTTGATTTTCCTGGCAGAAGCAAGCTGCTCCATTTGCATGAAAATCAGTCTACAGCCTTTAATAGGCAACCTAGGAAGTCCGGGAAGGACAAATTTTGGTTTGTATTTGGGGGCTCACAGCAATGGAGTGGGAGAGCTTTCTACCAGCATACACTAGTTCCTCCATTTTCTCAGAGAAGCTCAGGAGTGGGGATGTTGACAAGCGGGAGAAGGTGTGTGGTGACAGAGCCTGTGGCTCTGGTGTTTTGGGAGACTGATGTATGTTGTTGTTATCTTGACTCCTTTGACTTTTTTCCCGGAAATCGTCCTTGGTTCCAATATATCGGAGCAGTTTTAAGTCATCAAAGTCTGACTGTAGTACGCTCTGTGTGGGGGGCTCAGCCCCATGTTGTTGTGTCTTCACTGTGTTATTGTGGGATTTGTTGATCAAATGTCCATCCAGATGCTGAAGTGCGATCCTGTTGTCATCCAGACACTGTAGTGGTGTTTGTGTGCCATCTAGGTAGAGTGGATTTGTGCACATTGCAGATGGATGAAGGAGGGAGAAGTAAATATTGTCCTTTAGAAGGCCATCTCATTTAAACAGATCTCTTTGACTCCAGAAAAGATTGAAATTATCAATGTAGTTTATGTTGCAGATTTTGTGCAGCCAAGTATTTAGACTTAGCAACCGAGAAAACATATTTGTTCCTTGGGCCAGGATTGGTCCACCGATGAACAACTGAACTTTCATTCTCCCAAGTGCATCAAAGAGTTAATTGAAAACCCTCTTAAGGAGTTCTGACTGCTCTTTCTGAATATAATTTTCCCCACATGTATAATAACTCAATTCACAGTTTTATGGTTCATTAGAATGTTCATAAGTTCCTTATTTATGTCAGAAATGGTTGCTCGAGGAATGCAGCAAGTGTCAGTAGCCCTGCTACCAATGTTTCTGATAATGGAGTCTCCCGCTATCAGAGTGCTGGGCTCGGCTGTGGTCTCAGCTGAATGCCGCTGCCTGCTTGAACTTGAACGCCTGCCAGCTGTAGTGTTAGCTGCTGCCTGTTGTGATCGAAGCCTGATCACATTTGGGGATTCTTCCTCCATGTTCATTAATGGTTCAAATCCAGACACTTTAGCTCGCTTGTGCACCGCTGTAGTAGTAGTAAGTTTATTTAGATAGGGACAGATACAAATAACATAGATACACTTTAAAAGTCATCTGATGCATGTAACATAGTGTTTTTAGCTAAAGCTAATTCACGACACTTGTCCCTAGTAAGGCAATTGAATTTAAAAAATTTAGTAAACAAAAATAAAAAAACAGTTTAACATTATTGAAAATAAGGAGACAGGAAGACTAGACAGACTGAGAGAGAGAGATAAAAAAGGCAGCGAATATATAGATTGGGCCAAGTGTAGAGACTAGATATGAGAGCAAGATTGTTCTTGAATTAACCACCGTTTGGTGTTTTTTTAAAATGAGGTTAGTGTTGAGATACATTTCAAGTGGTCTGGCAGAGAATTCCATCATTTTGCCCCTTTTACTGAAAATGCAGCCTGTCCAAATGATGTTCTTCGAAAAGGGATACTACAATTGCCCTTTGCCGCTGATCGGGTAATGGGTCTATTACTTTGCTGTCTAGTTATTTTTTCGCAAAGCGCTGGTGGAGCTGCGTCATTTAGGCAATTGAAGACCAGTTTAACCAAATGCAAGAAGATAAAATTAGCAAAATTTAAAATCTTATATTTCCTTAAAATTTGGCAGTGATGGTATCTTATTCTCTTCTTGTCCAGAACTTTCAAAGCTCGGTTATAAAGACACTCTATGGCTTTGACTGATGACTGATGAGCTTGGGACCATGTAGTTAGGCCGTAGGATATATGTGAAAGAATTAAAATAAATAAAAGCACAGTCCAAGGTCAAACAATTTCTTATTATCATGAAACAACTCAAGTTGGCCTTAATGGTTTTACACATTTTCTTAATATGACTTTTAAAGTTCATCTGGTAATCTATAATTATTCCGAGATACTTCACCTCGGGTACTTGCTCAATAAGCTCCCCGTTAATTTTTACGCTCAAAAGTTGTTTTAGCGGTCGTTTTTTAATAGAGAAGCAGACAGAATTCGTTTTTTTGGTGTTTAAGGTTAAACAAGATGAGGTCATCCAGGATGATATTTTTTCTAAGTTGGTATTTAATTTGTCAGCCACAGAGATACAGGTATTACCAGATGCATACACCACTGTATCATCGGCATACATCTGTGTAACGCGGAGTTATGATGGGCAAGGAGGAGGCGAGAACCGGCTTGTCAATATAAATAATATTTTAATGAAGAACTTAAAACAAAAGCATAAACAAACACATAGGACAACGGACATGTCCGTGATTAAGCTCTCTCTCTCTCGAACCATCGTCACCGGCCGCCTTTATCCCTCGCGCGCCCCATCAGGCCGATTGGGGACCGGGCGTGCAACATTCCAGCCCGGCCCCGCCCCCCTCCACTCCACACTCCTCCCGGCATTACCTCAGGCCGGGGGCCACCGGCATGACGTACATCCCCGCCCCCTCTTTCCCTGGGGAGGGGCGTGCTTTACGACCTGTCTGCCGGCTGGTTATACCCGCTTTCCTCGACCTGGGAGGAGACAGGAGGGGAAAACAACAAAAAATAGGCGAGGGAAAAGGCCAACATGGCGCGAAATTGCCAGAGAGAGAGGAGAGAGAGGAAAGGCTCACTCACCGGTTCTCTGATGAACCATCGCGTGGTCCTCGAGCGCTCCTTCACACTCTCTGGTGGACGACAGCCGCTCCTCTCCGGGCGAACCGGAGTCAACCTCCGACCCCCAGCGGACCGAACGCCCCTCCGCTTTCCTGGCGACGAGTGGAGGCAATCCTCGTCCCCTGGCAGCGGCCCTACCGCTCCGGGCAGTCGGGGAGTTTCTTCCCTCCTCCCCTCGCGGACGGCGGTCTTCCCTCGACCCCTCCGCGTCTCTGGGGACGGCAGGGCACTCCTCCGCCCCCGGCAGTGGCTCCTTCGCTCCAGGCAGTCGGGGAATCCAGTCCCTACTCGCCCCGCGGACGGCGGCCGTTTCCCGCATCCAGGCGGTCGGGCTACTCCGTCACCCGGCAGAAGGCAGCGGCGCTCCCCGGGGTGGACGGCAGTGTCGAGGACTCTATGATGGGCATCCCTCCTCCCTCCCGGGTTTCGGCACCAATGTAACGCGGAGTTATGATGGGCAAGGAGGAGGCGAGAACCGGCTTGTCAATATAAATAATATTTTAATGAAGAACTTAAAACAAAAGCATAAACAAACACATAGGACAACGGACATGTCCGTGATTAAGCTCTCTCTCTCTCGAACCGTCGTCACCGGCCACCTTTATCCCTCGCGCGCCCCATCAGGCCGATTGGGGACCGGGCGTGCAACATTCCAGCCCGGACCGGCCCCCTCCACTCCACAATCTGTAAACCTATTTCTGGGCAAACTACATCCGCCAAATCATTTATATAGAGACTGAAGAGTATGGGTCCCAAGATCAAGCCCTGAGGTATCCCTGTTTTAATTTCAAGAAAAGTGGATCTCGCATTATTGATCACAACACACTGTTCGCGGCCTTTTAAGTATGATTCGAGCCAGGACAATGACTGTTTGGATAAATTAAACTTAGCTAGTTTTAAAATTAAGGTATTGTGATTTACCGTGTCAAATGCCTTTTTTAAATCTAAAAATACTGCACCAACTACATTTCCCTTGTCAAGTGATTGTTTGATATTTTCAGTAAGTAAACAAATAGCGGATTCTGTGGAATAGTTATGCCGGAATCCAAATTGCAAAGGACTCAGATACTGGTTTATCTCCAGATGGTGCATAAGTTGTTCTAAAACAATTTTCTCTAAAACTTTAGATAAAACTGGGAGAAGACTGATAGGTCTATAATTACAAAACATCTTATTATCTCCTGATTTAAAAATCGGTATTACTAGAGCATTTTTCCATCCATCTGGGAATTTCCCAGATTTAATGGAAATATTAACAAGATTAGTGAGGGGCTGGACCAGAATGCTGCTATATTTTTTAAGAAAGGCTGTATCTAGATTAAAAATATCTTTTGAGTAGGTGGTGTTTAGGTCCTGTATAGCTTTGAGAACAGCTGTCTGACCGACCTCCCTAAGCTGGAATGAGTTATCTTGATCTTCAGGCAGGTCTACTGTTGTTAGGCCTATATCATTCCAGCATGGGAAGTTTGATGCAAGGTTGTTAACAGATTTTATGAAGAAATTATTGAATTCATTAGCAACTTGAACACTATCAGTGATGATATGTTCACCCAATTTAAGTTCATATTTGCTTTGGGTGGCGTTAGGGTTACCCTTTGTATTTAATAGGCAGTTCAATTGCTTCCAAACTAATTTGCCATTTCCTTTAGCTTCTAATAGAGCTTGAATATAATGGTTTGATTTGGACATTCTAAGTTCTTTAACAACTTGGTTACGCAAACCTTTAAAAAATTTCAAATCCGTATCTCTTCGGGTCTTGATAAAAGTTTTCAGGGCAAGATCTCTCCTTTTCATCAATTTTCTAATATTATCATTCATCCATGGTAGATGAAATTTTCTCTGGGATTTTTTTCGCTTTTTAATGTATTTATCAACAATACTCTCAATAGTGGACATAAGTTTATTACAGCAGTCATTTACTTGGTCATATTGTTGAAGCTCATCCCAGTTAACACCCTTTAACTCATTCTCAAATTCATTCAGCTTTTTACGTGGAATTTCAAGTTTAAATAAACTGTATGCTTGCCACACAGGCTTAGACAGTTGGTTGCTACTGTTCTTATGGTGTGAAGGTATTTCATTCCTGTACCGATCATGCACAGTTGTTTTTGCAAATTGCTGTGATTGTATCAGGGCTTCAGACAATGTGACACTCGAATGGTGTCCCATAGCGATCATACACAGTGTCTCATTCCCCTCAGGGAACCAAGGTTACATACGTAACAATATGTTTTCTGATTTGTTTCTTTTTCTTTATTTTATACATTGTTTTATATTTGTTTATTGTACAGCATATTGGTCAACAGTCTGTTGATTTTAATCGCTCTTTATAAATAAACTGATATTGAAATTAACATGCTGCACCGAAGCAGCTGCTGGTGGAAGCAGCCTCATGCAAGGGTCCACTCCGGGTGGAAAGTTTAGATTAAGGGACCTGTATGCAGCCATAGCAAGCTGTACCAAATGTATATTTCACTATTGCAGCCAGTTTGTAGAGGCAGCCTCACACAAGGGCCCGCTGTGGGTGAAAGTTTTAGATGAAAGGACCTGTATACAGCCATAGGGAGCTGTACTTTAGGTATATTACACTGAAGCAGCCAGCTTGTGGAGGCAAGAAAGCAAGGTACAGCTTGTGGAGGAAGAAAACACAGTACATTGAATGGCACCAATCTAAAGCAACTTATGTGTGTATGTGTGTGTGTGTGTGTGTGTGTGTGTGTGTGTGTGTGTGTGTGTGTGTGCATGTGGGTGTGTGTGTGTGTGGGTGTGTGTGTGTGTCTGTGTCTGTGCGATGAATTCAAATGAAATGATGTTCTAGTGATGGTATTATTGGGGAAATCCATACGATCACTAGAACATCCTTTCCAGTTGTCAACTTCAGTCTTGTGGTCTTGTGATTCAACATACTCCACCCTTTAAAGTAACTGCATAAGTACAGTAAGGCTAAAACTAGCCTCCACCCTGAGGTTTAATTAGCCCTGCATTGAGTAGGTATTGGGTTGCATATCCCTGCCTTTTGTTGAGGTCTCTCATATCCACCCTAAAATTGCCTGTAAGATATAAAGGTTCATGACTCACTGCTATCTCAGGCTTCCTGTTTTTCTCACAGAAACATTCATGCCAATACCTGTTGTTCTTTGCGGTGCTGGCAAACTTTATTGAAAGGTGAGCTAGGGTCATGGCATAGCCTACACAATAAATTATAGGTTAGTTAGACTGAGGTTGGAATTGGAACTATTATACATCTGCAAGCAAGTGGGGCTTTGATTACACTTGTTGAAAGAGCAAAAGCCTTTATGATTTTAATAATTCGCTAGTACTTCTTTAAATTACATTTCTTATAAAAGTCACAAAAACAATCATCAGGATTCAAGCACCATTGGGTTTTTAATCCCATATTTTCCAAGGTATGCACCTTTTTCTGGGGGGTCTTGCACAGGAAACGAATGTGGGTGCGACTTCTACCAGCAGCCATTCTGCAGCATTCGCTAGCGCTGACTGCATTCATTTTAGATCCTGTTTACAGCTGGTATTAACGCATTTCAGATGATCTGATCGCAAATGATCAGCGCTATATATAGTTGTTAATGGGGTGCAAAACATTTTGTGATTTGATCACAAAAGAACATACAAAAGTAGTCAAAAAAGCATGTGGCCACATCACATTTAAACACTGTCCTGGTGCATCCCGGATGGGCACCACCTTCACCTGTGAATCACTCGCCAAACAAAGGGTTTAGAAAGGTTTTGATTACATTTAATCTGAGATAAACTGCGTGACGGTTTTGTTTGCAATTTCTTTGCCTTTATGACTTTTTTTTCAGTTTATTATCGTTCAGTAAAACACTGACATAGTGACTGATGTATGTCATCATTAAATCAGACACCATCTCCTCAAAATCCCAAAACCACAACAAAAGAATGAATGGATGTACACCGCAACAACAACAGTGTTCGCTTGATAACGGAAGTAATGCCCACAATTCACGCTAAGCATCACGGGACATAGGAAAAAGTACTTTCCTACAACTAGGAAAGTACCAAGAATAATGTCTGTCACGGTCTTGTCACTCTTTCAGTTTGGGTTTTTGTCTGATAGGACTGTGGCATCATCATCCTATGTATGTCTTGTGTTTCATTGTCTGTCTTTGTCGCGCACGTTGTTGGTCCAGCATGGCGTCTGGATCCTGACTTCCTGTCTGGATCAGTTTCAGTCTGTGTCGAGATCCAGACACTCGTGCTCTATGTTCTGTTTGTCTCTCTTGTTGTCTTGTGAGAGCACATGGCTTTGTTTTGATTTGTCTTACATCATACCCCACCCCCTTGTTTGCCCATTATTAGTTTATTAGTCACACCTGCCCTGTCTTGTTAACCTGTTGATTTATCTCACAGTTTTAGTCTCCTCATGTGTGCTGTCCAGTGCCAGTTCGTCTTGGGGGGGGTCACCTAGGTTGCCACCTGTGCCAGAATGGTCTGAACCGGTACTGGGGAAATGCAATTATGCTTGAATCGATGCAAAAATATCTGACAGTGGATGCTGCTTGTCAGTAAATGGGATTGATTTCAGGGTACATGAAGTTTTGAAAACAAATAGTTTTCCCATGTGAAACTTTCGTGGCTACATTTTCTTTCATCTTTATTTGACAAAAAGGTTTTATTTAAAACTGTAATTAAAAGTTTAACTTCACAACAAGGGGCGCTTGACTGCTCAGAAAACTGAATCATCCATTCATCTGCATTTAATTACCAGAAAGAATCTCATAGGAGACAATTTTACACAAGAATAGTTTATAAATATATATATATAACTGATAATTGCAAGGATTCATACTTATGAATAGAAATAAGCTTCACCAGTCTCTATAAAAGTTTTTTTTTTTTAAATCCTCATCCAGTAATAATAAATGACTGTGATTGTTGCATCCTAGCCAGCACTGAAAAAATATATATGTATCACGTGCCAGTGCCATCTACATGCTTTCGGTAGCGGTTAGGACCTCTGGACAATAATTTGCACCTGATTAATGAAGCCATAGCTTTCAATTCAATTCATATGAAGCCATATGATAGTGTTATGTAAGGAAAGTCTCGGGTTACTTAACTGTAACCCCTGTTCCCTGATAAAAGTGGAACGAGATGCTGCGCTGACTTAGCGCTTTGGGAACAACTTTTTTAATTTATCAGACGCTGACTCTAGAGGTTCGAAGGGGGTCTCAACCAGACCCTCAAGGTCTATTGCTAAGTCCCATGAGGGGATCCTGGTCCAAGCAGGAGGTCTCAGTCACATGGCTCCATGAATGAAGTGAGCGAGCAGAGGATGTCTCCCCAACGGCACCCCGTCAATCAAGGCGTGGCAAGCCGATAAAGTGGCCACGTTTATACATAAATAAATAAAAAAATTAAGACTAAAAGAAAATGTCATACATGCAAAGATCTTTTTGATTTGTGAGGCAGAACAGATGTGTTTATTGACTATATTATTTCATGGGTGTGACTGCTGGTTACCTCATACTAAGTATGAGAGCTTGAATGAGCTTGATCAAACTAGTTTTCACTGGCGATTCATTAATTGGGGTTCCAATGATGCCATCTGATACCCACGCAGTGTAGTTTAGCCAAGGGCCTAAAAATATTCACTTTTATATTCTTTACTATATTAATTAATTTATTTAAGCTTAATAACAGAGTCCTTTTCAAAATTCTAACCTCAAGACAGACCAGAAATTCAGTGTAATAAAAAATCATGAGTGGCTATGACACATGGCCTCTAATATCTGTCCACACCTTTCTTATGTAATAAAATAAAGGTCCATGGTACATTTAGAGAAATATAAAAAGGATTATAAAGGCACAAATCATTACCAACATAAAGAATCAGAAACAACAAGAACTCCTCTTTATTGAGTAGCCTCAAAACCTTGAATGAGTGCTGTCTGTTGTGCTGTTTGACTATCTCAATATCTATGTAGTTGGAAGTTAGAATTTTTTGCGTTCTCTCGCAAAACTTTTGCATTCTCTCACAAATGATTCTGCGCTTGCATCATAATTTGACAGTCTTTTGCTAGCTCTC
Organism: Moxostoma hubbsi; assembly: GCA_032164185.1. Taxonomy (NCBI): domain Eukaryota; kingdom Metazoa; phylum Chordata; class Actinopteri; order Cypriniformes; family Catostomidae; genus Moxostoma; species Moxostoma hubbsi. Next base: position 23,456,771 of record JAVLUX010000045.1, read on the forward strand.
CTATGTGTATTCTGGCAATATTCCAGCTTTTGAGTTCAACAAGAAAATAAATGAAAGAGTGAAGCCCAAAAGACCAAACTTAATCATAATCTTAATTTTATGAATGTGTGAAAATAAAGAAAACACGGTTAAAATTACATTAAATGCGAGTAGTCTAATGGAAATAGAATGCTGTGGTGCACAATTGCAGGGACATATTACCGACCAGGCCAATGGGGCCAGTGCCCAGGGACCTTTGACTACTTGGGGGCCCTGGGCTTTAAGGTTGCGCAATCTAGTATATCAATTGGAGTGGGGCCCTTGTAGATAATTGTCCCCAGGGCCTTGCAAGTCATAATCCATCCCTGCACAATTGAATACCATATTATTATTATTGTTTTTGTTGTTGTTGTGATGGTGTTTAGCCACCATAGGCCTGTACCATGAAGCAAGTTTCGGTGGCTAGCCAGGTAAGTTTTAGTTTAGTTTGCCTCAACCCCGGGTTTTATGTACTATGAAAGTTGGTCAGCTTTTATCTGTGTTCATCGCCATAGCAAATTACGCTACACGGCTAATCTGCTCCAAAGCAGGGTTCTTTCTGGATTACAGATTGCTAACAGATGCTGACCCAATCAGCTAAGTAAAATGACATCTCTGCCACAATCAAGTTACTCCCACATGTCTCTTAAAGCACACTTTACAAATAACATCACAAAATTGACTCTTCATGATAAATTATTAATTTGAGAATCTAAATGTAGGTTTTCAGCAGATAGAGTGTTGTATTTTATTTAAAATTGAATTGCCTTTCATTTACCATCTTTAGCCATAGCAAAAAATATCTTTGAAAATATAAACGTAATATATTAGGCTATCTATAAAACAGCCAGTTAGATGAATTAATATGATACCTGCAAAAAATAATCATTTTAAAATATCAAAAGTCCAAGATTGCTATGGAAAGGGGTGAATGTCACCCAAACTCCTCCTTTCTTTATGGACTCGAGATGAACATACTGTATTTTACTTGAAGTTATAATAATATAAGCAATATAAGCTGCACACAAAATACATCTTTTATTAAAAGAACAAATACATCTTATTATTGCATACACATTTTTTGCATACAGTATTCCAAGTGCTCACTTTTTAATTAATCAATAGTTTACTTTTTTATGCTTTTTATTTTTGCATTTTTTGTTTTTTACTAAAGACAATGTACAAATTGTACATCAAGAAAGATAAATTAAAAAAAAACCCACGATGTTATTTTGAATAACCATTTCAAATAACCATTCACAACATATTTGATACCTTGTGTAATTCATTCATTTTCATGTTATATTTTATTTCAAATAAAGTGGACAGTTAAGGCATCACTTCCTTTTATAAAATATTAAATGAGATAGGACATCATACCTCATATTTTATTTTAACCAATTTTGTTTAAAAATCAAGAATCTAAAGGAAATATTCTATCTAAATTCATTTATAATATTTTTTTTAAACAAATGCCATTTATGTTCACATCCCAGACTTGTATTATTAATTATAAATTTGGTATATTTACAAAATCGTTTCTCTCCAACTTTGAATTGTGGGGTTCTGGTTTAAGACCATTTTTTGTCATATGTTTCAAAGCTGCTATTCTGATTACCATACTACTATTACCATATTACTATATCTGATTGTTCAGTTTTATTTCTTAAGGACAATGGCATTTTACCCAAAATAAGGTTTTCTGGATGTATTTCTATTGTGCAGTTAAATATCAAATTAACCTGTCTAATCACTTCATTCCAATAAGTTGTCAATTTAGAGCATTTGTATAGAATTTGACTGTAATGATCCTTTTTTTCTCCACAATTACTCCAACAATCCCCTTTTACCATGCTATTTTATTTACGTTGAATAACACGTGTTATAAAAAAATATAATGTGTATCTTACAAGTATATTTCCTCCAAACAATGGATTGACTATGCAATGTATTTTATGATATTTCTTTCCAGTTTTGCTGACTAATTTTAATTCATCCTCCCACCTATAATTTTATTCAGAGTGTCCTGTATATCTCTTTCAAGTGCACACTTTAAAATTCCTAACACTTTTATTGGATTGGTTGTATTGTATGTATCAATTATATAATTTATTAATTGATGCATTTTCTTTCTTTTACTTTATCTTCTGTTAATAAATATCTTCTTACCTGTAAATAATTTAAAAACTGTGAATTTGGAAGCTCATGCTTTTTTGCTAGGTTTGAAAATGTATCCATTCATTTATCAGTGAACAGTTGGTGATATATTTTCAGACATCTGCCCAAAACTTAAATGTATTATCTCATCCATTTGGCATGAAATCAGGATCTTTGGCAATTTCTTGTAAATTAGCCATATCTTTAATAATTCGACTATTTTTATTTTTTCTTACCAACTTTTAAATGTACTATTAATACAAAAAATATCGATTTATTTAAATGTGTTGCTTTGTTTGGGTAGGAACAGGGATATACTTTTTCATTCACCCATATAGGTTGCATTTGGGCAGCTTTTAATAATTGATTAAATTTGGGAATTCTTGTCCTCTGAGCCTTTTGGACAACTTAAGAATTTTAAGACTAATTCTAGGTTTCTTATTATCACATATATATTTACAAAGTAGTATATTCCATTGTCTAAAAACACTTTTTGATATACTAACATAAAAATGTATTAATATTAATCTTCATTGTCTCTATTTGTTTTGTAATCAATATAATTATGTGTAATAGTTTTGAATGATCAATTCAAAGAAATATAAAAGCTTTTATATTTTAAATACATTTAAGCTTTTAAAATTAATAATCCTGTGTCTTCTTGTTGTGCACCTATAAATTCACTTACGCATTGATATACCAGCTGTTTTATTTTTTCTTTATTTTTTTGCATTAGTCCTCTTGAGCTCTCCTACCAGCCGCTGTTTCATCTTGAACCTGAAACCATGAGTTCATTCAGCGACCTTCATGGTACAGGTGTGATTGCTATCCCTTCAGAGTGCCCTGTGGAGGCATCTTTTATGCGGTTTGGTCAGTGTCAATGTTGAACGATTGACCCACTTGTCGCCATCTGCTGGCGCATGATAAATGTCCACATAAACATACATACAAAATCATATTTGCACATATGATATTCAATTTCCATTAGGTCTGTAGTTTGGAAAAACATGCTACATATATAAAAAGTTTTTTTTTGTAATTAAATATATAGCATTTTGAATTGCATTAAAATAATTACTGTTTTTGTTTGTTTTTTTGCATATGCCATATGTATGAGGAGCAATACAAAAAGGATTTGCTCTATCTTCTCACTCTTTACATGTTTACAAAATACAGTTTCAGAAGCACCTGTCATCTCGACTTATCTCTCTGTAACAGGAAAAGGTTGGGAACAAAATTACACGGTAAACTTAAAACCAACATAAACAAAGGTGCAGCGTGGCCACGTGCGTCTCTCTCTGTCCAACCGGTGCCTTCGGCCACCTCTTTATCTTGCTCTCACGCTGATCGTGCTCCATCACGGCCCGGCCACACCATCCTCGTCACACTCGTCCCCCACCCGATTCAGGCCAGGTAGCCACCGGTCTGACTTCACCCCCACCCCATCAATGGCCGTTCAAGTCAGCCGTGGCACACCCCACTTCCTGTGAAGCTGGGGGTAGAGACGAGGGGAGGCGTGGGGAGAGGGAAAGGGCGAGCGGAGACAAAGAGAGAGAGAGAGAGGAGCAAGAGAGAGAAGAACTTTCTTGCCAGCTCCTGGACGTGCCATTGCCCAGTCCTCAACTGCTCCTCCGCCCTCTAGCGGACACCAGCTCATGGCTCCCCCGGCGGATGACAGAGAGTCTTCCGGCCCCTGGTGGATGGAACCGCTCCTCCCCTTCTCGGCAGATGGCAGCGGTTCCTCTGGCACGTGGCGGCCAGCAGCGACCCCTCCGTCCCCAGGCAGACAGCTGTGGCTGCTCCCCTGCAGGTGGCAGTGGCGAGGACTTCGCTACACCACATACCTCCTCCCTCCCGGGTATCGGCACCACTAAAACACAAAGGACGATGGGAACCAGCTGAACAGTAAACAAAGTTTACTTAACTTAAAACCAACATAAACAAACATGCAGCGCAGCCGCATATGTCTCTCTCTGTCGAAGCGGCGCCTCCAGCCACTCTTTATCTATCCAATAAATTGATTTACTGTAAAGGCATATATGGGTCATGCTTAGAAAACAGGGCCATTTGAGGGCCATTTGAGTCCTTCTGACTTATTACTGATATAATTAAATGCATGAGCATTTTGCCAAACAATCATACCTCGAGTCTTTAGTGACCAGTGTTACAGTTTAACTGGTTTTAATGTTAAAGGTGCACTCAGTAATTTTTTCCTCATTTCAAAAGTTTTACTTCTAAAGAAATTAATATAATTTTGAAACATTTGTATAAAATCATGATCACTCACATGAGATCTCGTCATACCAGTAACCTTACAAAAGCTATTTATGGGGCCTGGGTAGACTCTCACCCTTGGAGTCGCGAGTTCGAATCCAGGGTGTGCTGAGTGACTCCAGCCAGGTCTTCTAAGCAACCAAATTGGGCAGAAAAGGGGAGAAATTTTAAAAATAAATAAAAGCTGTTTTATTCTACATGGGGCAGGGGCTCCCTCATGGCAGCCATTTTAGAATCACATGACCAACTAAATCACTTAATCTCAGTAACCGTATTGTTATTCGACACTTTCACTCTTGGAATAAACGGCTGATTGTTAATAGTGATTTTTTTTTACAATGGCATAGACTGTAACTGAAAACTATTGATTTTGAATGATGCTGCTTCTACACCACTAGGTGTCACTGTAAGTCCAAGATGATATGAACAAAACATTACTGAGTGCACCTTTCATTTAGCCTTTTTCAAAATTCAAATATAATTTCACAATATATAATTTTTTTCTAAAAGTGCTTTAGCTGAATTTTTATATATATATATATATATATATATATATATATAAGCATACTAACCTATTCTGTGTAAAGTTATATCACTTTGTTGAAATTAAGATGTAATGCCATAAAGCTTAAAACGACCATGCAAATGATGATTTAAACAACTTTACAGCTCAAATACACACGTTTTAATAGAAAATTGATGTGTTAATCACATCAGTGTGTTAAAAATTGGCCCCATTCACTTCCATTGTATGTGCTTCACTGTAACCTCCATTTTTGCTCTTTTTTTTTACAGAAAGGAAGTACGATTAATTATTATTATAATTTTTTTGGTAATCAGCATTATGCAACAAATGCTGTCAGTTGAGCTTAACTTGAATTAAACATGGAATATTCCTTTAAACAATGTGGTCTAGTGCAATTATATTTTAGTCACTTTTGCATCTTTAGCCCAGTAACTTTCAAAAGGAATACATTTTGAATCATACAGGATTAGCACAAATTTTTTTTTTGATAAAGACATGCTATGGGTTATTAATATATTTAAATTATGATGTGCATTATTACAAGACATTAAATCTGAGTGATACCACCATAATTTACCATTTACTAGTCTTTAACTTTATCTTTTCAAAGTACTATAAGTAGATCTATACACAGATCAGCCACAACATTACAACCACCTGCCTAATATCGTGTAGGTCAACCACGTGCCGCCAAAACAGCTCTGACCCATCGGGATGGATCGGATTGTTGGTCCAGCAGATCCCATATATGCTCAATCTTTAAGTAGGTGGTACGTGTCAAAGTAACATCCACATGAATGCCAGGACCCAAGGTTTCCCAGCAGGACATTGCCCAGAGCAACTGTCTCCTCTGACCTGCCTTCTTCACAAGGTTCCTGGTCCAATTCTGACACTCATGTGCCCATTGCAGGTGGTTTAGGCTGTGGACAGGGGTCAGCATCCATGGGCACTCTGACCGATACGCAGCAAGCGTACTGTGTGTTCTGACACCTTTCTGTCTTGGCCATCATTAAAATTTTCAGCAATTTGTGCTACAGTAGCTCTTCTGTGGGATCGGACCAGACAGGCTAGCCTTCGTGCCCCACGTGCATCAATGAGCCTTGGGCACCCATGACCCGGTTCACCAGTTGTCCTTCCTTGGACCACTTTTGGTAGCTACTAACCATTACATACTGGGAACACCCCAAAAGACCTGCCGTTTTGGAGATGTTCTGATCCAGATGCCAAGCCATCACAATTTGGCCCTTGTCAAAGCTCAGATCTTTACACATTTTTCCTGCTTCCAACCCATGAAATTCAAGAACTGACAGTTCAATTGCTGCCTAATATATCCCGCCCTTTAACAGGTGCTATTGTAACGATATAATGTTATTTACTTCACCTGTCAGTGGTTTTAATGTTGTGGCTGATCAGTGTAAATTCCAAACTTATTGTGATTGGATAGAAATAAAGTGGTGTTATAGGGTTAGTAAGTTAGTAACGGGTTAAATGACTACTGGTCCTTTGCAAGTCCACATATGTTGGTGGCAATACTTTCAGAATAGGACACTGAAAAATATTTGTTGACCGCAATTAGGATTGAAGGTAGGCTATGCATTCCCTCATACATGCGTTTGTTTAGGATTGTAGGATTGCCACATGTATAATGGACGCACTGTGACATCTAGTGGCTAGTATCCAAAACACACCAAAATACCACCATCAAACAGAATTGTTCCATCTCTGACAGTCACGGATCTGCCAACATTCACTATTTTACCAGGTCTCTCCCGTTTTTCCTCACTCCTCCAGATGTACTTATAATTTATCCCGATAAACTCACGATCTTCCGCATCAACACTTTGCTTCTCAGAATGTATTAGCCCTCGCGCTGCCACCTGTCCCGTAAAATATGTGATCGTCCCTTTTAAATCAATAGCCTACGGCACGCGATTTGTCCCGTAAACTGGTTAGATGGCCTCACGGTGCAGTGGTTCCAGATCGTTAACTAGACTCCGCCCACTTTTCGCGCTGTTTTGTTATCGACAAAGTGAAAATGCGTAAAAAATAAATAAATAAATGTTTGCGAAATATCAAAAGTAAGCTAAACAACAATTTTATACAATTGGGCTATATGTTAGTTTTCAAAAAGAAAAAAAAAACACTGATGCTTTTCTCCTAGTATTGTGTAGGCCTATTTATTTTTTATAAAATACCTGTTTACATTCAAATTGCCTTTTATTGCAAAAAAAATAGTGTGCGTTATGACGTCATGTTTAAAAAAACCGGTTTTGGTTTACCGCAAAAGAAATCTGCCGTTTTCATACAGAAATGTGTGTATATCTCTAATTGAGAACCTTTTCCTGCCAGATGTCCCTGTTTGTTTTGGTAAAATTGGGACAGTAATGAGACGATTCATTGAAATTAGCCAGTTTACTGTCATATTAATTTCACAAATAAATGAAATCAGAACAGTATGTTTTAAAACAAAGGACAAACACACACATGACAGACATGTCCGTAAATGATCTCTCTCGAGTCGCACCACCGTCTGCCATCGGCCTTTATCCCTCTCGGAGGCTTGATTAGCCTGATACTGGACAGTGTGTGTACGACCGGCCCCGCCCTCCGCCCATGCCACAAGGAGGAATAGCAATCAAAAGGGAGCAGTTGCCCTTCTGACTGTAAAATTGTCCTGATGTTGTTCCAATCGCAGGTTGCCACCGGTTCCGACCCAAAAGCATATGTCATGGCCCTGTTCAAGCTGGCAACCTGCACCAAGGGGAAACTTTTGGTATTAGTATAAGGACCATCGATCGATTTGTGTGTGTGCATAATATCAGGGTTTGAATATATGATATATTTATGATATTCAATAGGCTAGTTTGAACAATAATCTAATCTAAATCATCACCATCACAACTGCATTATGTCCCGCATATTTGTCCAGCAACTTTTAACGACCAACTGAACTTGACTATAATCTCAAATTAATTTTAGTGTCATAGTGCAATGTACAGTTTCTGAAGAAGCTCCGCAAATGCGATCCAAGGTAAAGAGGGTTAGATTTAAAATATTTCAATGTTTTAAAATGTTCAAAACTAGTTTGTGAACTCCGCATTGGACAAATAATTCAGATAGTTTATAGTCTTGAAAAAAGCGTAGAACATTCTGAGAATGTCATTCAGCCGAATTTTTTCGTCTACAGAACAGGGTGAGGCTAATTTAAGTTTGAAAATAAAAGGCAAGTAGGCTAGGCCTAACAATATTATTCCTTCGTTTGGTATTTTTAATTTAAAGCTTTATTCATTTGGTAATTTATTTAATATAATAAAGGGAATTTTGACGGCATTTCAAAAGTAAGCTATAAACAATAATTCTATACAATTGGGCTATATGTTAATGTTCCAAAAAAAAAAAAAGGGTTTCCTCCTATTGTGTATTTATATTTTCACTGTGAATGCACAGAAATGGTATGTTTTTTTTTTTTTTAATTGTGGTCTAATCCATTACTTATTCTGAATGGTGCAGAAAAGAAACTTAATTTACTGCAATTAAATTAATCACAAAAAGTGGCCATTCATTTGTTCTCCGTGCACTTGTCGATGACAGGTGCATGATACAAGATATTTGTGTTGGCACTCCTGGAAGTGTCATGACGCAGATGTCTTTGCAACATCGGATCTGTGCAGGTGTGCTGTTAAGACCAATCCATATTAGTGCGAGTAATGCATCATGTACAATAAATTGGCTTTCAAGGATGTATATACCTTGTCATCATGATTAACACAGCTATTTTCAATGGCTGTGCCGATTTTTTTGCTATTTTTATTGAACAACAGAAGGTTTAATGTAAATGTTCAATAAGATGAACAAAATTACACAGATCCAACAATGTATGAATACACCCACTGAGTCAAAGACAAGAAGTGCAGGGGATGGAAAAATAAATAATTGAAATAATAGTTGTGGTTACGTATGGTACCTTCTTTTTTGTAAAGTCTTAAGTTAAAAACTACTAATCAAATTTCTAAATCAAAATTACTACAAACTTCTAATTAATAGACTACATAGCATACAATAAGCTTTCATGTGGAAGGCATCTAAATGCGCTTCTAAGAAAAGTACAAAATGTGAAATGTTCTAATAGAATGTTCATTTTAATTATACTAAGATTAAGTTCCATTATATCATATATATCCAGTATATAATCAGATTTGTAAACACAAGTTTACAATGCACACACTTAGTTTAACCAATAAATATGTAATGAAGTTAAGTACATTTTACTTAATATTATACCAAATAGAAACACTTTGTGTAAAAACTTGAGAAATAACATTTGGAAAATCTTGCTAATAATTTGTAAAAATAAAAAATAAAAAATAATAATTTATATATATATATATATATATATATATATATATATATATATATATATATATATATATATATATATATATATATATATTTACAGTGCATCCGGAAAGTATTCACAGAAAGTCTGCTCCATGCCCTGTCAAGCTTCATTTTGCTCCGTGCCCTGTCACAGCCAAGCTTCATTTTGCTCCGTGCCCTGTCACAGCCAAGCTTCAGTCTGCTCCATGCCTTGTCACAGGCCCACCTCTGCTCCATGGCCTGTCAAAGGCCCGCCTCTGCTCCATGCCCTGCCACAGCCAAGCTTCAGTCTGCTCCATGTCCTGTCACAGGCCCGCTTCTACTCCACGAGCCGGCGCTCGCCGTGTTCCACGAGCCGACGTCCGCCACGAGCCAGCGTTGCAAGCCTTGTCCTTTCCCAGAGCCAGTGTTGCAAGCCGCATCCTTCCCAGAACCAGCGTTGCAAGCTTCAGCGGCCACATTATTCCATGTTGCCATTCCAACCTCGTCATACCATGTTACCATGTCCACCACGTCAAGTGGCCCTGCCTTGATCTTCCGAGCCTCTGGCTCCACTCTGGTCCTTCAAGCCTTCGGTTTCTCTCCAGCTTCCCAATTCTCCAGTTTCCCCCCTCGAGCCTCTCACGGCTCCACCTTCCATGGCTCTGCCCCTCGAGAGTCTCATTGTCCCATCTTCCACTGACTCCGCCCTGGTCTCATGCTCCATGCCCTGTCTTGCCAGGCCACGCCGCACACCCGATCTCTCGGGTCTATTCCCATAGATAGCGTCCATTTGGTCGAACCACTTTGAGGTTTAGGTGGAGATCCAGGAACAGCAGCGCACGCACCTCCGCAGTCATCCACAGCTTCTGTTTTTGATGGTCTAGGAGAAAGTCACATCATCAATGCACTTGCTGATGTAGCTGATCACTGATGCTGTGTATTTCTCCAAGTTGGTAGATTCACCATATGTTGCAGCCTCCCTGAACATGTGACAGTCAGTATAATTAAAACAGTCCTGAAGAGCAGAGATGGCTCCTGCTGGCCAGGTTTTCACCTGCTTCTGAAGTGATTTTGTGTACCTGATGAGCAGTCTGTATGCTGGGATTAGCATAATAGAGATGTTGTCTGAGTAGTCGAGGTGGTGGCAGGTCCCGCTCGGTACACGCCTGGGAATGTAAACGCACTTGGGGGAATGTAAACTCCTGTTATAATGACAGTGGTTTATTCCCATGGTAAATACAAAGGTCTGCATCTAACAGTCACAAACTCCACCAGCAATGAGCAGTAACTAGAGACTAGCATAGAGATCTTGCACCATTCCGTGTTGATGTAAACACTCAAGCCACCACCGCGAGTCTTACTGCACAGAGCTGTATTTCTGTCGGCACGAAACGATGCAAGTCTGTCTAGCTGAATGGCGGCTTCCGGAACTCTGTCGCTGAGCTACGTCTCTGTGAAAACAAAGATGCAGCAGTCTCTAAACTCATGCCACGTAGTCTGCTGGAGTCGGATGTAGTCCAGTTTATTGTCCAGGGAGCAAATATTTGAGAGCAGGATAGACGGGAGAGCTGGCTGGCTAGGGTTTGCTTTTAGCCTAGCATGGACCCCCACCCTCTTGCAATCCTTCCGCTCCTCGTACAATGCTTACGACATCCCCTCAACCGGCCATCAGGCGACGCCGAGGACTGGAGGCCTGGTCTCCACAGCAAGCCAAGGTCACATAGCTTCTCCTGCAGATCATCATGCAGCTTGGATGTTGCATGATTCTTGTATTTGAGCAGTGTCTGGTGATGGTAAAACATGAAAACCGGTTGCTCCGATGTCTATGTGCCAACATGGAAACAAAAAATAGCACGATGGGGGATGTTTTGGTATGTTAACTCTATATTCTGCTTGAAAGCTTCCCTTTATTTAGTTGATCAACTACTGGAAAGCTTGCTTCAAAAACATCTAGGCCAATTTAACTGTTACACTTGTGTAAAATCATCATGCAACAACTGCTTAATGCAGCACAATGAGCTAGTAGCTAACAGCTAGCGGTCGTATTATTGTTTATCGTCAGGAATGTTTGTGTCGTGTTTAAGATGATGTCATGGCTGTAGGCGGTGCAACTATGACGATCAGCCTATAATCCCACCCATGTTGAGGCGGCACTAAACTGCATTGGAAAGCAAGCTCAGAAAAGTAATGCGAGCAGCGTCAAACCGTAACGTTCAGTGGAAAAGTGCCATTTGTGAGCCCACGGCTTCGGGTGTTATTTCCTTGTCGTGTACTCTTTTGTCTAGTCTGTGTTTTCATGTTCAGAGCATGGTGTCTGGATTCTGACTCTTCAGTTTTGTTTTGGGATTTGGACACTCATGCTCCATATCTCGTCTTTGTGAGCTCATGGTTTCGGTTTGGTTCTCTTGCCATGCGCTCCTCTGTCTTGTCTCATTTTTTGTTTGAGCACATGGCTTCTGTCAGGTTTGTTTGTAATGTGTTCTCCTGTCTGATGTCCAGGCCCTGCCCCCTTTTTACCTTGTTATTAGTCCATTTGCATCACATGCCTTCCCTCGTTACCCTCTTAATTTCTTTCCCTATTTAATCTCCCTGTTCTCTCTCTCTCCTGTGCAAGTTTGTTGTTTAATGTGCATGTGGGACTCGGTCTGAGCTGCAGGTTTCTGGAGAATCCTGTGCAGTGACTTCTCCAATATGTTCTCCATTCTCCAACCCAGCCTCCCCTGTTCCAGGTGGTCATTGGTACATTTGTTTTTTAATGTACATGTGGATGGTTTACCTGTTGTGCTCAGTGTGAGCTGCCGGTTTCTCGAGAACCCTGTGAGAGCCTTGTCCAAGAGGTTCTCCCTTCTCCAACCCAGCTTCCACTGTTCCAGGTGGTCATTGGGACATTTGTTTTTGTTTATTTTTAAAGTCCTTTGAACTGTTTGCACTTGAGTCGTCGCCTCTCAATATCGTATTGTGAAAGCTGAAGTATGTCATTTCTGCAACTATAATCACTAAACAGGATTGTAAAATGAATCACCGTTTTCAAACAGATTCCAGAAATCTCACACCATCATCTATTTGTTGTAAAAACAGTTCCAAAATCATGCCATTGGTTGAGCCAATGCAGCTGTCAGGCTGGACAGGCCACTCAAATAAACAGAGGAATGTTTTGATATCACCACAGAGCAATGTGTGGCTCTGTTAGGTGAGATCAACCTACAATTGGCTTACTTAGTTGACTATGCATATAAAGTAGGGAAAAATAATTTTAACATAAAAAATTACCTCAGCTTTAGAGAAAAACTGAACTGTATAGGAAAAGGGTTGCTATTTTTTATAAATATAATTTTATAAGTCAACTCGAGGCAGGTTGTTTTATTGGGTAAGTTGTCATCATATCTGTATATGTTGAAAATGTATACAATTTATTAATAACAATAGTCAGTCTGATGGCTAAAACATTGGTTTGATATTTATATAAAACAATGGTTTGATATTTATGTTACCTTGATATTTATGCATTTTTGCTGTTTCATGAAATACTTTGTACCTCATTATGTTTTACAGTAAAGAAAATGCTGAAAAGCAATTGAATAGCCTATAAAAATCTTTGCATGTGTTTTGTTTTTGGATTATCTTCTTAGTTGACATCTTGGAGTTTCTCATCAACAGAAGTGGACACAACTTGACCATCCACAAGCTCCTCCACAATGACCTTCACTCTGCGCTGGATATGAGGGTTATGCTCTGCAAGAGTTAAGCAGACAGATATGTCTTACTGATTCCATTCATCTCTACTCCACATGTTTTGGGTCAATGATCGATATGGATGGATGGATAGATAGATGAATAGACAAAAAAAAGACTACAGAAGGCTGAGCGATGGGGTCAGCAAAAAGAATGACTTTTCATTTTACGCACCTTCTTCTTCCTTTATCTCCACTGTTTTGGTCACTGTCTCTGTTGTAGTCACTGAAGTTTCAGACATGTTTATGACAGTCCTACATAACACAACGACAAACCCCAATGGATGGTCTCATCACAGATACAGTAACTAACCAATACATTAAAGGAATTGTTCATGCAATTGTTCATGCAATACATAAATTAAAATACTGTCATAATTTACCCACTTTCATGTTGTTGTTCATTCTTTCGTGGAATACAAAAGATGTCAGGCAGAATGTTAGGCCTCAATCACCATTCACATAATTGTATCTTTATTCCATACAGTGTAAATGTTGACTGAGGCCTAACATTCTGCCTAACATTGTCTGTTTCAAGAGAGAAAGTCATACAGGTTTGGAAGAATGTGTGAATGAGTGAGTAAATTATGACAGAATTTTAAATTTCAGGTGAACTACCCCTTGAACACCAACTTCAGCAGTATGTTCAGATGCACAGATCAGAAAAAAAATTTAAACATCTAAATCCTACGTACACTCGTGCTTCTCCATCCAGCAGCCTCCTGTATTCAGCGATCTCCATTTCCAGCCTCATCTTGATGTCCAGCAGCAGCTGGTACTCTGAGGCTTGAAACTGAATGTTGGCATTGAGTTTCTGTAGCTCCTCCTCTAGGTAGTCTATGCGCAACTGCAGCTGACTCAGCTGGGCCGCACAGCGCAAGCCCACATCAGTCGCACTTCGCTCCAGCTGATGCTTCTGTGGAAAATAAGAAATTGAGAATATGAAATAGTAAGGAGAGGAAGTACTTCAGTACAAATAAAGTCAAGGGTGTTGATGTACATATCTTTTGCTGTTGTTTTCAAAGGCTGTGCATCCAACTGTATGGTATTTGTTAGTCACTTGGTAATAAAGCTTATTCTAATACAATATTTGGCCCAGTGTTAGCTCTATGGGCTGGTATCACACTTCTGCTGTTGTTAATTAATAAACTAAATTCAGCCTATGTCATGTTAATCATTTTCCATATTATCGGGCATACAAAAATATTAACACATTTCAATGTTTGATTGTAAGGACATAAAGAATCTGTTTACTTTTTTATTATAAACAATTCTGGCACTGTGTTGAGTCGCCACTTCTAATGTAAAATCTAGGTGCTGAAATCTAGGTCCTGAAGCAAAACCAGTTGAGAACCACTGTAGTAGCTCATGTTACAGAAATAGTTCTACCAAGAATGAAAATTCTGCCATCATTCACACCCCCTCATTTTATCTAAACATGACGTAAATGATGGTAGAATTTTCATTTTTGGGGTGAACCATCCTTTTAAGTACACAAGCAATTTCAACTATTTAAGGTTTACTGTTTTTGAACATAATTGGCCGAAGCACCACCAATGCAGATTTAAAGGGATAGTTCTCCCAAAAATGTAAATTCTCTCATCATTTACTCACCCTTATGCCATCTCAGATGTGTATGACTTTCTTTCATCTGCCAAACTCAAATGTAGGTTTTTAGAAGAATTTCTCAGCTCTTTTGGTCCATACAATGCAAGTGAATGGGTGCCAAAATTTTGAAGCTCCAAAAATCACATAAGGCTCCAGTAGTTAATCAATATCTTGATTAGCGAAAAAGCGAAATGATAGTTGTGGGTGAGAAACAGATAAATAATTTGTGTTGAGAACTATAAATTCTCCACCCTGCTCTGTCAATCTCTTTAACTTTCACATACTACTTCTTATGTTTTTTGTGATTCACATTCTTCATGCATATTGCCCCCTACTGTGCAGGGAGAATATTAGATATTGACTTTTTCACCCACACTAATTATATCACTTCTGAAGATATGATTTTACCAATGGAGTCATATGGCTTTTACTTTTATGATGCCTTTTTGTGCTTTTTGGAGCATCAAAATGTTGGCACCCATTCAATCAAAAATCTTCATTTGTGTTCTACAGAAGAAAGAAAGTCGTACACATCTGGGATGGCATGAGGGTAAGTAAATGTTGAGAGAATTTTCATTTTTGGGTGATCTATCCCTTTAATACTGGTTAAATAACTTTTTAAGGTATAAGTAATTGTGTTTACATGAGTGTTCATTTTACACAAATTTCTCTCGGAGATGTCATTGAAAAGTAAACAGAAATGTCCAGGTTGCTTCTCGCTAAGAAAGATGAGGGGTAAGACAGAGACAGGTCAATATTGTACCATTGTGAGAAGCCCTTGTAGTTCTATCTCAAGGCTCTGGAATGTTCTCTTGAGATCGGTGAGTTCGGTTTGAGATGTTTTGATTTCAGTGCAGCTGGTGGTCACTTCAGTCTGCAAAACCTCTGCCTAAAAACAACAACCAATAAGCAAAGAGAGTTCCATGAAAGATGGCAATCACAGACAGCTTTTCCCAATCAGAATCTGTAAACAGACCACTTTAACTAGAGTATTTAGATTATTACCTGCTGTAAGTGGCTACATTTGAGAGAAAAAAAAAATCAGAGGTCCTCTCTGGTCTATTGCTGTAAAATCTAATAAAATGTCTGGAGCTTGGGACATTCTGATAGATTAAATGCTTTTCTGCCCTTACAATTGTCTAAGCCAGACAAAACAAAATACTTGACAGTTTTGACAGCAGAACACAAAAGACCTTTATCCATTGCCTGAATACAATCACTTAGTTCCTTTTGTTAATGCGGAGTATTGTAATGCATGTTATAAAGCATCCCTTTCATTGTCAGGGGACTTCAAATGTTAGAGAGAGTGAATAACATTTAAATCACTTTACATTGTGACATCTGCTGACCTTTACAAAATGTTAACCTGCCTCTAACCACAGAGCTTTGAGAAAATGCAACAGGTTCTAGAGTTTTGTTTCCTTTACAGGAAGCAATTAACTTGTCCTACTGGCTCACCTTGCTGTGGAACCATTTTTCAGCCTCCCTGCGTTTTTTTTCAATAAGGGTCTCATACTGAGCTCTCATTTCCTGCAGCTCCTTGTCAAGGTCTGATCGAGCTGCGCAGTCGATCTCCACGTTAACTGAGCCAGATTGCTGTTCACGCAACAAATGCAGGTTCTGTGGAAAAGTTTTGTTAGAAACATTTGTTAGACAAAATAATCGATCGCTTGAATTGTTTGTGAGGGTGTTTTGTTTCTGTTAACAGAAGACATGAATGAATGAATGAATGAATGAATGAATAGATGGATGGATGGATAGATGGAGTGTTAAATAAAAACAAAATGGTAGTGTGACCTCTTCATGGTTCTTCTTGATGTACAGCAGCTCATCCTTCAGCCCAGTGAGCTGGTTCTCCAAGTCTCCAACAGAGAGTTTAATCTCTCCAAGAACCCCTCGCAATCGCAGCAAATCTGCATCCACAACCATATGCAAGTTCATCTCAGTTTCATACCTAACACAGCCATGGGGCAAGAAAGGACTGTATGTAATAGTGGCATTTTAGGACTTTCAGCCAGCATTGTAAATTAAATGTTTTGCAAAAGTCAACACAATTCAAATGTTTTAAGATATATCAGCACATCATAGCCTTTGATTTGAAAATGTGTACGTATTGGTAAGTGAACACATCACTCACTTCATCTGGAAATCTTCAGCTGCAAGCCTGGTATTGTCCAGCTTTAGACGGAGCTCAGCGTTCTGCACTATACGGCGGTGAATCTTTCAAGGACAAATGGGTAATATTTGATTATTCTTGAGCTTTTATGCTGTCAGGAAAAGTTCAGCTGTTGCCCTTCAAATTAGCATGATATATCATATGCTTGCATGAAAAGTTACTCAGTTCTCTTAAACCAGATTTCAGGTTTAAAAGCAGTGTTAAGCTCAATACTCATAAACAGGATTGACCTTTTGTGTTTGTGATATCTGGTATTTGAAACACAAAAGATGGTGTAATGGCATAAGGTGAGGCAGTAGGGAGATAATATCAAGACATTTCAGTCATTTCAGGGGTGTGGCCTGCTTCATGTAAATGACAGCAGGACTACTGTACCTGTGAACAAAGCTCTGAGATGGTTACAAAATAACCGCTCATGTCTTTGCTCTTCAGCGGGCTCTTGTTGTCATGAAACTCCTTAATTTGTAGCTCAAGTGTCATGTTGGCATGCTCCAAAGTGCGCACCTAAAACACATGCAGATTTAGATTTGGGCAGGCGTACACAACTCTTTATTTAATCTTCATTATTTCTGAGATTTAGGTCTTAAGAGTAATTTTGCAAGGTTTATATATTGATTGATTTATTTTAAATTAGCCTTGAATACATTTGAATAAAATTGTTTTGATTGGTTATTGCTAATTCTTAAGAAATAAGAACATTTTCAACTACAGTTTTTCCAAACCCAAAGTATTGCAATTTTACTGCATAATCTACATGTCTCTAAAAATACAACTGTGTATGTCAAGAAACATCCATCGAGATACAATTTGAAGGCAAAAATCATAAAAAACTTTTTTTAGTTAATTATTAATTGATGCATTTGTCTTAGATGAAGAATCTAATTCTATATAAAAATTTCTGTGATTTCTGTATCGTCATGATTTTCAGCATGCTGGTAAGAATTTAAGTAAAAAGTTGAATGAATATATACAAAATTTAAAGAATGGAACAGGGACTTTATACACATTCAGTAACTAAAGATTGATTGCAGTTATACTCAAAATATACTTAACATATTTAACTAATGTGTTTTACAGTAAAAAAAAAAAAACATTCTTTGGGTTTCAATGATAATTCTATTAAATTAAAACTAAATTTGTAATTTTTTTTAGGTACATGTTATTTGTTGTGGTAGATTAAACAGTAGAATATATTACCCGCTCCAGGTAAGATGCCAGGCGGTCATTAAGATTCTGCATTGTCTGTTTCTCATTGGCATACAGTGTGGCCTCGTAAGCAGGCATCACCAAGGATGAATTGGACATAGATCTGGAGATGTGGACACCATTGCCCCCTGAGCTTCCATACTTCTGTCCAGCAAAAGACAAAGAGACACCTGAACTCCCCAATCCATTCATGACCATTCCAGCAGAGGAACCCAGGCTAGATGACCCAAATGCACTCTGTGTGCTAAAGCTCTTACTACTGCGAAGGACTGACATGGTTTGTCAAGGTGAGAAGACTGTTGAAATCAGGATGTATCTCAGTTTTAAAGTTAAACATCTGAGGTAATTCTCACCAAAGATTAAGTCTTATATAGGCTTTAGCGATAAGTAAAAAAAAAATCATTTGTTGCTTCCCACATCGCTTCAAATGTCAAATTTCACTGAATTAATGTGAGAGAAGACATGCCTGTGTCTACGTGCAGATTAAACCCACTGTCTTGCAAAACCTGCTGTCATGCACTTAACCTTCTAAAACCCTGTAAAATGATTAGTAGCTTTAGGAAGATTACACCATAACAGTTTGCAATTGTATGAGCTGATATTGCTTGTTTTGTGCAGCTGCCAGTTAAAAAAATAATTTGTCTCTGAAAAAAAATATTTAGTAAAAAGTTTTTTCTTCTTCTTTGCATATGGTTGCACTAATCTAATGCAACATGAGGGTTTTATTTATTGAATAACTCCTAAACCCATTTTCTTAGAGAAACAGCAATAACCTGGCTGTGACCCATTATGCAATAGATCATTTTTGCCTACCTGACAGGCATGTTCTCTTTCTCAGATGTTCGTTTACTTTGTGTTTTCATCACAGCATTCAACAGCTTTGCTTTGCCATTAGGGATAATATGACAAACATTCAACTTGCTCAAGCTTGGTAAAACCGCAAACCCAAATGTCCTGTACCTGAACAATAACCTTCAACACTCATTATTAATGGACTTTAAGTGAATTACCAATTGTTTGTTGATTTCAGATCCAAATGAAAGCATTAACTCAGCATTAACGTCTGTTGCTTGGTTGGCAGCCAGCAAAATGGATGCCATAAACCCAAATGTCATGTACCTGAGCAATAACTATCAACATCACTCATAATTTTTCATGGACTCATGGACTTTTCAGATGACACTCTGTCATGTGTCAGAACAAAGTGAATAACAGCCCTTCCTCTTAAGTAAACTTGTCTGACAAATCAATGTCTGGTGCAAAGATTTAAAGGGGATATAGGCTATATGCGAATGTCTTTTTTTATTCTTCTTTTTTTACATGCATGCATGGGGGAGATATTAATGAATCATGTTGTCACACTATTCTGATTGTAGCTGTCAAAACGTGTATAGACTATAAATGGCACCATCCTATCTTTGGAAATATTTCAGTCAATGTAGTTTTTATTTTCTTAGATAGGCCTACCCCAAATCTCAAACATGCCTTTTTCTTAATAACTAAGGGATAGAATGCATTTGGTTTGGTGCAGAAAGAAAGAAAGAAAGAAAGAAAGAAAGAAAGAAAGAAAGAAAGAAAAAGGGAACATGCAAACATTTAATTCTGCACCATCTCAGTAATAGGTTCTATATCTCAGTGTATTTAAAGTATTGAATGGTGAATTGCCAATTGTTTGTTGACTTCAGATCCAAATGAAACATTAACTCAGCATAAAATCTTTAGGTACATAAATCTAATGTTCCTGAGGGGAAGCGACCGATTCTTCACCCACTATAAAAATGAAAAGCACGTCACAGCTTTTCTCCATTCGTACATTTTTATCAATAAGACGATTTTAAAAATGTTATTACATTTTATGGCACCTCATAAACCATATTGCAAAATAGTTCAATTAAATAGTCTGCTTTACTTTGGATGACATGGAAAATAATATATAGGTTATGTAGATATTATTCACGCTAACGCCATCTTTTTTTTAAACGGAAATGACAAAGAGGCTATGAGGGATACACTTACAGTCTCTTCAATGGGCTGAACTGCAGTTTAAAGAGTTTTTGGTTTGTTCCGCGGACAAAACATTGATAAAATAACTGTCCAAGAATATTCAGTAGCCTATACAAAAAACTCCATACAACATGAATCGTGGAAAATCAGATGTGATCTAGGAGCTTTATACTGCTCGTGCCATTGAATAAATGGTTATTCTATCACGCACAGCCTCGTTGCCATTTCCATTAAAAATCAAAGATGGCGCTAATGTGAATAATATAGCACAGTAAGTGCCGCCACGTTTTCGATCATTTGGTTCCGTAATGTTTGCTTATAGATATATTCTCATTAAGATGATCGAATTTCCCAGGTCGTGTTCAGTTTACTGGCATGTCTGACGTGTACTGTTTAAACTGTCCCCCTCTGAACAATAATAATCTGAATATATTGATTAACACTGACATTTTTTATCTGAGAGACGAAATATAAAGGGACTGAACAATGCAGGATTACAAATCAGGAGTAACCCTGTCAAAAGCAATTGTTTTCTGTCTCGGATTCGGCACTATTCAAGTAAATCGTTGATTTTCTTATAGTTTAATACTTCTTAATTGCATATAGACTGTCTTTCTGAAAATAGGCTAACTGATACTGCTGCTTCACTTGCATTTGTTTTTTACAGAAATGGACAAATGCATTGCTTTGACTGTCATAACGATGCTGGCGGTGGCGTGTGTGGCCTCGCCTCTGTCAGAGGACACACCTGGACGCACAGATGCGACGGAACGGGTTGAGGAGAGAGGAATACAGGAGACACATGAGAGCGCCACGGGGACCGAGAGACTGCAGTCCCGCGCCGCGAGGTTAAGGCGTTTCGCGTCTTTACCAGAGGATCAGCGCGAGTTCATGTCCCGGCAGATCTTACAGGCACTGTCAGGTGCGTGTCTCTGAAAATAGAAACACTGTAGAGGAAACGGAGCGTCTCAGTCTTACTTAGCTGTTCTTCGTGTCTTTGGCAGAAATCATTCAACGAGACGACTGCGTTACAGATTATCAAGGCTGGGTAGATTTTGGCCGGCGGAGTACAGACTGACCTGCAAAGTCATGAAAACTAAGCACTCTGTTCTTTGTCAATAAAGACCTTTAAATGCAAGTTTATTTGTTTGTGTCTTGGTGTTTTAGAACATTATAATAGGCCACTATTGTCAATCTTGCGAGAAAGTGTGTCCGGAAAGTTATAGAAATTATTTGTTGCTGTTTTTAAACCAATATATAAACTAAATATATATATATATATATATATATATATATATATATATATATATATATATATATATTTCATATATGAAAAAACGAGTAGTTTTAATGATTGTTTTTAAGTGCTATCATAAATTAAACAGTATAAGAATATAAAAATGGATATTAAGTCAAATGAATATATGAAGTGACATATATGAATAAGAAAATCATAGTGTAGAACCGGCTAAAAAAAGCCCCCCTGTTGCTTTTGTGACCAGAAAAAGCTAATTTTCCTTAAGGAGTGCCATTAGCCCTGATGTACCTCATAAAAGAAGTAAAGAAACGTGTAGTAGCCTACAACACAGATATGTTTGCTCTCTTGACACACACAAACTTTCTATATTGTTTTTATATCATTGTGGGGACTCTCCATAGACTTCCATGCATTTTATGGATTTTATACAGATCTAATGATAATTTCTATCCTCTAACTCTCACAGAAAACTTTTCACACAAGACTTTCACCCACTGTTACACTTGTGTATATGGTCATGTGACAATAAAGTGATTTTATTTCATTTGAAGAGCCAAATTATGAATACAGTACATTAAGGCTCCATTTCACCTTTAACAAAAAGTGCCTTATAAAAAGGTCAAAATATGTTTGGTTTTTCTAAAAAACAAACAAACAAAAAAAAAAACGATTCATTAATGACCTTGACACTCAGTCTTGATGGTCTAAAGGGGTCCATCTTTAATTATTTTCTTGTCACACACAAAAAAAGGCTAAATGCATGTTGCCTTCGCCACACTGATTGATTAGGCTGATTGACGACTGATTATTCAAAAATGTATATTTGAAAAAAAAAAATTGCTTAATTTTGTAAGCATATTCCAAACTACTTATGCCAACATTTAATTTTTTTCAAGAATAACAGCATTTTAATGAAACTATTTACTGTACAATCACTGCATGGCCAATTATACCTCCAAGACATGTTTAGTAACTTAAAGCACCACAAATATATATATATAACATTTTAAATCAGTAATTGAAAACATGCTATTTATAGAAGTTGGATAACTAAATAATTTTATGTAAGAATCAAATTTTTTTTAATTTTTTTGCACTTGGTCAGGACATGACCTTTTAAACTTATAAAAAGGCTTTTCTTGTGTTGTAATTTAAGAAAGTATATACTGTAATCTGTATATTAATTTACCAACCAGACTTTCAGAAATACTATCTGGTATTTAAAACAGGTGGAAATACATTGAAATCTTTATTTCCATTTAGCACAATGTGTTTACAGTGCACAAAACTCTTTACATTAGATACAGTGAGCACCAAGGCTTGTCCATCTCATTGTTAGACAAGAGAAGAGTATCTAAACATTGTTCAAATGCGAAAATACAATAATTACTCAACATTTAGCTTCTAATATTGGTGTTAATGATCAATTCTTTACATATTCTACCAGGGATTGCATATTGCAGAGAGTGATATTTCAGAACTTTGTTTTTATATATATATTATTTTTTTGTTAAATTAACTTGCAAACAAGACCTTCTCCACACACACATACAACTTTCACCTCAAATTACCATGTCACTGCTCAAAAAAGTATAACCCATGAATATGACTTTGGTTGTCAGACACAAATCCACACAATGAACTTGATTAGAATGGTCTTAAAAGAATAAAAAAAGCTTTGTTCATTGAACAATATGCCCTATAGTTTCAGTATCCAGTGACAGAAGACCCTACATACATATTATGTTTCATGGATAGTGATTACTGCTCATGGCTATAGGCCACTTAACTGCAGACAAAACTTTATTACTATATTTACTTTAAATTACTGCATCCCTGATTCTTGAAACACAATCATATAAACTACAAACTTCATAATTGGGTGAAAAAAGTGTGTCTGTGATATTCAAGTTGGTTTACATGCAGTACATACGTGTGTGTGTGTGTGTGTGTGTGTATACAAAGTGTCATCACTTGAGGTGTTCTTGAATTTTAGCACAGTAAAAATTCAGAACATGATCACAAGTGTACATTCACTTATTTTCGCTCAACAAGACAGTAAAATGTGGCATCACATTTTATACACTAGAATTACACAGCATAACATGTACAGAACATAACCCATAACATACCAAGCATTGTCTAGGAATAATCTGGTGGAAAGGAGAAAATCAAAGCCCAGAAAAGTGCTATTAATGACATATGTATTTTCTTTAGGGAGCGGGACGCACCACTGACACTTCTGTTGCTTGGTTGGCAGCAAGCAAAATGGATGCCATATAGTGCATGTTCCTGTAGTGCTACTACAAAAGAACATTTTCTACTCTTATTAAAAAACTGTGATTCCAAGACTGATGGTGATTGACAAATTCTTTACAAGAGAAGACGTTAAAAAAAAAAAAAAGTAAACAAATGTACAGCTATTCCCTTCTGAAGAGTGTTCAAAACACGCTATTGCTACAACGATCCAAAAATAAGCCCAGATGTATTTGACTATTCATGAAGAAAAGTCTTTTCAAGTGCAGTCCATAGATACAATTCACAGTGCCACATAGGAGACCATCCTTAAAAATGCTAACACAGGCAACAGTCACCACAGAAATAAAAACCTGATATGTCTTTCAATAAGGCCCCATAAAAAATTGGGGGAGATAAGTTGCGTGCCAAAAGGAGAAAGATGCACAAAATGGCACAGTGAACAGCTCTGTGTTTCATGTGGGACTGGTATTTGAGTCTGTCATCTCTTTTCCCCCAGAATCCACCAAGCCTCTCTCAACCACTTTATAAAGTCCCAAGCTTCTGAGCTTTTCCACAAGATTGACACTGAAAATGTTTCTCTGGCGTTCCTCTCCTCTGCCTCCTTCTTCACTTCCACCAACGTCATGTTGCCTTTCCCCTGAGGCAGTACTAAGGGTGTTAATGGCGCTATTATGGAGAGAGGAGCTGGGATGGGTTGCGGCTGAGATGCCATGCTCTGAAACCAGTTGTAGCAGCCCGAGGGATGAGGGGTTTGTGGTCAGATGGACATGTACAGTGGAGGCAGAGATGCTCTGGTCGCCTGATGAAGTTCTCATGTGCTCACAGCTCCCACAAGCGGAGGCACTGCGAGGCTGTAGGCTGGGGAAACAAACGGGGAAAGGGATAAGGCTGTTAAATGCTCCATGGAAAGACTTGGCCAATCACATAAGATCACATCAGAAACAAACTGGGCAGAACACAAGAGTGAGAAAACCATCCAGTCTTTTCGGTTAGAAATAGTTACAATATCTGATCATGCTTCGGAATAAATGAAAATGAGACCTCCATAGGTTGAGCAACCTGAGAAGGAGTTTAATGTATGTTAACATGCACAGTCTACAGTGAGTAAATTCATTCATCTCAAATAAAACATGATCTCAGCAAACAGGTGTTACATATTACAGGTGTGCAAGCAATGTACAGTAACACATCACAGGTCCCATACTCGACCTAAACCAACAATGGGTTCCAAATGTCTGAGGCTGCATTTCATTTTCTTTTGAGGATTCGAAAATATATTTGTACAAAAGATCAGATTTCCTTGTTTCTTTTGAAGCCCACATGCTCTTTGGAACATTCTGAAATCATGCTGGGATAACATGGATCATCAGTCGTTTTTGTCCATCCTTTTCACTCAAATTATTATGCTGATAAAATATATTTTTTTTGTTCAATTAGAAAATAATGCAAAGCAGACTTTTGGACCCCACTGTATAACTGTATAGAAAAGAAAATGGAATTACTAACAAAACGAATGAAGCCTAAGGTTAAAGTGAAAGAAAGTTAGTAGTCAGATTTCATGGTTCTGATATGATCCTAGTAAAGTGTTTAAGAAAATCATGCCTGAAACTTCTTACTTTACAGAGTATGGTATTATAACTGTAAAAAGAGCCGGTTCCAACGCTTCCTGTTTCAAAGGGAAGGAGGGAAATATATAATATAAATACAATATTTATAAGAAAATAAGGTAGAGAGCCAGAAGACTATGTATTTGAATCCAAAAAGAAATTTCTTATCTAATGTTAAAGTAAATAATAGCATATTACCAGGGCTCCAAAAATAATAAAAAAAATATATAATTTTTTTTTTATTTTGTGCAAAATGTATAGAAATGTAGTTAAAGATGTATAGTTTATACAACAACAACAACACCATCTATGGTTAAAGTTTTAATTGTAATTAAGTTTTTTTTTTTTTTTTTTACACACAAGCATTTTTGTTCAGTATGTGGGTTAAACTGTCTAGAAATGTCTGTCAAAAAATTTCTGCATTCAAAATATAATTTCTTATTTTCCATTTGATATTGGGGTGAAAATTGACCCAGAAATTTGTTCTTGATCTTCAACCAACTGCCTCATAATTGTCTTTAAATGGGAAAATTAACCCCATTAATGTAATATGCATTAATATTAGACAACAGGGTTCATTTTCCCATTCATTTTCCCAAAGGCAGTAAGAGCAAGAGCATGAACGTCCTAAAATAACCATTGTGTGTTCAACAGTGTGATCATGTCTTACCTGGTGGAGGAGGATAAGAGGACAGAGGGATGGAGGATCTGACAGCTAGTGTTCGGGTGTGTGGGAGTGGTCTTAGGGAGGTTAGGCCCAGATGAAGTGACTGCTTTGATGTGAGGAAACACACAAACACATGCTAAAACTAAGCTACGCATGACAGTTATCCAGAGCACTACTCTACAGGCAGGGTGGATCAAAACTATGCATCACAAACAGATAATAGCACAGAGAAGCCAAAAAATAGACTTTTTGCAAATGTTTTGGTGTCTTGACCGCATCCAAAAAAATGACAAAAAAAAAAAAACTCTATTCCTGTAATTCCTGTAAGAATGCGAATCCTACAGAGGTGACAGGGCTCTTACCTACAGAGCCATGCAGGAGTTTGGGGAATTTGGACATGTCAGGCTCATCCTCTTCCAGGTCATTCAGACTGTAAACATGCTGAAAATCCACATCTAGCTCCCTGAAGTCTTTGGTGAGGACACCAGGCCTTGGGTGAAGGATGCCCCCAAGATTGGGCTTGGCCAGCTGCTGCCATTGGTGCAGAGTGACTGAGCCTAGGAACAATGGCAAGATTAACTAGATTTTTATGTTTTCCGGAAAAACAAACAACAACAAAATATGTGCTTGCCTGTGCAATAAACTTGCCAACATGATGACCTTGGGTGATTGCTATGCAATTACTAGGATGTTCTTGGTGTTTTATTACAATCCCAAATCAAAAGAACCCCTTCCCAAATCTCTGTGATATCATAATATTGCCATTCAATGTCCCTTCAAGTCTGAGGTGAAAGGTGCTGTAAGCGATAGGGTTAGCTGTTCTACAACATCCACAAGATTTAGCTTTTTAATTAGACATCCCAAGAGTTAGTCAAGTCTTCTGATTGGCTAAACAAAGTTTTCAGCAGTTTACAGATCCTAGCGCTGTCACAGAGACAGGTGTAATATTTCAATGGCACCAATTTCAGTGATATCTGACAGGTAATAAGGATGTTTCCTGCATGTCTTTAAAAACAATCAAACACTTATAGCACCTTTAATTGCCTGTCAGGCACAAATTGCGAGTCCGATGGCTTAAAAACTAACATCACACCCCAAATTTGGAAAAGCTTGTATTTAACCTATATGTGTATAATTCTACTCACCCTCCAGTGGCTTAACTATCTGCAGACGTTCGGGCAGGTAGGAGCGAGACGAGCCTGTGCCTGAGGAATGCGTGGAGGTTCCAGAATAGTTTGTTCCAGTGGATACAACGCTGTCATTGGGTGTCAGGAAACCACTGGACCCACCGACACTACCGCTGCTTCCACTCTGCAGGGCACGCAGTTTCCTCTCTCTTTCCACCTCAAAGAACGGACGCTCTGATGAATGACTCTCCTGACGTTCTGAGAGAGACCGGAGTGCTGCCTCTAAATCCTGTCCACCTGGTGTACCTGGCTGACCCAAACGCTTAGACTCCAGCAACCTATGCAGGAAATATATGTTATTATTAAGAATTAATGGTTGGAATACTAATGATAGATCTGATCAAATCCGTGCAGTATAATCTTCAAAATAATAATAATAAAAAACTTCAAAACAACACTTAACACTTCAACTGATGAGTACATAGATATTCACATGACAATATACAGTATATTGCTGTGTGGAGACATACTGTATATACACGGTTGATTGGCTATTTAAATTGGGACACAACAAGGGCTTCTAATTTTATTATAGTTATTATATTATAACTAGATAGCTAAAGTTTTTCAAGAAACATATGTTGGCTCTGAAAGTTTAAACTAGTTTTTAGAATTTTAAGTTTGATAGTTATACAGACATTACAGTAAGACAAACAGATAGCAAGCAAAAATTACCTTATTCACAGAAGAACCATCTTTGATTTTTTTTTCCTCCCCAATTTGGAATGCCCAATTCCTAATGCGCTCTAAGTCCTCACCACGCGCCACACCGAGAGCGAACCACATTATTGCAACCACGAGGAGGTTACCCCATGTGACTCTATCCTCCCTAGCAACCAGACCAATTTGGTTGCTTAGGAGACCTGCCTGGAGTCACTCAACACGCCCTGGGATTCAAACTCGTGAACTTCAGGGGTGGTCGTTAACGTCTTTTCTTGCTGAACTACCCAGGCTCCCACATCTTTTTTTTTTTTTTTTTTTTTAAAGGAGTGACAACAAGGTTTTTGGATCGGTCCGCAGAAAAAACATTGAAAAAAATCTCTTTCCAAGAACACTCAGCAGATAAAAAAACTCTAGACAACACGAGTTGTGAAAAATCAGATTTGAACAAGGAGCTTTATAGAGCTTTATACCATGCGTGCCATTGAAGCGATGGTAAGTCAATCCCTCACAGCCTCATTTTCATTCCTGTTAAAAATCAAACATGCCGCTTCTGTGAATAAAGTCTATAGATAGTCAGACAAACCGTTAGATAGAGATAGAGTGAGAGAGAGAGATAGAGAGCAACTTATAGCAGATCAAAGGCTGCTATAAGTGGGTTTGTTTACATTTACATTTCTGACAATAGGAGTTTGAATTACCCTTCACTAAGCCCTGCCGTAAAAGCGCTTCTGACCAATTCTGTCTTAGCAACTGTTGGCCTGCCATCATTCCTCTGACAGGCGTTTGCTATTTCCCAATGACAGCCTATGGAAGTAATGTGTGGTTGAGTACTGTTAAGAGGGATTTTATAAAAATAATAAAAAAAATTAAAGAACGCTGTATATTTGCAATAGTGGCACGTGTTACCCATCCTTAAAAAAATTGAGAGTTCACTGCAAATTTCCACAATTTCGTCACAGAGAATTTTCACATGCAAATGAGATTTACGGCAAACTTGCGGCAAATTGTTCATTGTTGCCAAAATTTTGCAGGAGGTTCACGACTACCGGTGAAGAGCTGCAAACTTCTGGCAAACATTTGTGGTGAAATTCAAGCTGATTTGCATGTGAAAATAAAGAGTGGCAAATTTGCTGCAAATTTGAGGCTAGTTTAGATTTTGGTTTCATATGTTGCTTATACTTACACATTTTTAAAAGAAAAACAAAGCAGCCTAATAATTCTCTGCTTAGGACTATAAATATGTATTAAAAAATGAATAATTTAAGTTTCTAATTTTATCCAAAGAATTCGTATTGGTATCATACAATACTGGCCTAAAAGTACTTGGTATCGGATCAAAAAGAAAATAAGTGGTATCGCCCATCCCTAGCAACCACACATTCATTCCAATGGGGAGTTCTGCAGAGCTTGTCAGAGCGACAAACCGTAACCAAGGCCCATTTTGAACATTCCATTAATGGGACTCACTGTTTTTTTTCCCACCTAACCCTATGTCTGATCAGTTAGAAAAGACATAGCACACTATTCCAGAACAGTCTGAATATAAGTGCCAAGTTTGGTGAATATAGGAGGAGTTACAGTCATTTAGGGATTTTGACAACAACAAATAAAACACAGAAAGTTTGTGGAAAAACTGTATGTTGGCTTTGTCAAGCCAACCTTATTACTGTAGATGAACCCTAAACAACACATCCTATCTCTTCCACAAATGATGGAATATTTAAAATAAAATAGCATTTGTTTTATTTACGAATCATTTTGCCAATTGAGTACATCCCTAAATATTTCAAAAGTTAAGTTTTGTTTGATTTAGGATACATTTTTCTGAAACTACAGCAATGCACGCACACACACACACACACACAGAAATTTTAACACACTGACCCATCTTCCTGTGTGTGTGTTGGGGGAGAGTTCTTGTTCTCCAAGCTGAAGCTTGCGGAGTCTGATTCGTAATAACTGGTACGTGGAGTACTGATACGACTGGAGCGTAATGACCCAGGGCTCGAACCTGGAACCAGGGGAGAGTGGCTTTGGGAGCGCAGCCGAGCCACCTGATTGGCTACCTTCACTGTTTCAAACACACGCAATGGGTGATTCCTGTGGTGGCACATACAAGAGAATAACATCACATCAAAGTTCAATTTTTCTCAACATTTATGTTATCCTGCTATTTTATATAGATAATAAACATAATTAGCAGCTACTTGTACTAAGGTTATGACTAACTTGTATTCAGTGGGAGCAGGGCTGTCTAGGCCTTTCCGGAAAGTTCCTTCGATCTCAGCAGCGAGTGAGTCCATTGGGAAGACGGCGGCTAGGGTGCTATAACGCTGGACGGTGCTGTTGGGGAGACTCTTATTGCGCAAGTTCTTTATGTCCTCTTGGGCTTCGTGTAGCATGTCATCACATTCGGAGTACCGCTCCCGCAGTTCCTTCAGCTACCACCAGAGAGAGACAGAGAGCAGACGTTTCAAATATCTCATCAATTAAATGATTTATCACTGCAATACCCTGGAAACATGATGCTAGTGATAGTGAATAGAGCTAGTAAAGCAGTAAAATGTTTAAGTGTTTATTTATACAGCTTGTGCAGGTTCCATGTTGTGAGTTTCATACCTCTGTTTTAAGCTGTGACTCGGTTTCCTGTGAGGCACCCAGATGTTGTGTCAACTCCTCGTTCTCAGCAGTGAGCTGAGGTAAAACAAGATTTATGGATATTTAGTCTCTGAGTAATATGCAAGAGAAATGTGTTTACAGGCTAAGCTATACTAATATAGTGACTAATATAGTAAAACATGCTGAAAACAGACTTGTGAGGACACTTGAAGTGGTCCTCACTATTTAAAAAGGCTCATGAAATGGGCAAATCATTCTTTACTTGAAATCTACTGATATCTAGAGGTTTTGTAAGGTTTAGGGGTCCAGCAGGGTTGAGATTTAGCAAATATCATGACCTCTGTATCAATAAATCTCACCATACCTAACCATACCACCATACCCTATGAGATCTAAAAATTAATTACAAATCCTCACTAATATTGTGAAGCCAGTGTGTGTGTGTGTATGTGTGTGTGTGTGTCTAACCCCTTTGCAACGCTGCTCTAGGTCGACAATTTGTCCCAGAAGCGTGCTAATCTCCTCTTGTTGTCTTAAAGAATCTTCCACCCTCCGGGCCAGCTCCTCCGACAGAGATCCGACCTGTTTATTCACCGTTGCTGGAGAGAGAGAGGCAAAAAGAGGAAACTTCAGTCTGTTGTCAAGAAAACTTCTATTTGATAGCTTGTAATTATGGATAATGCTGTGTACTTACTGAGTTCATCCACACACACCATCATAAGCTGCTGCTCTTGTTCCTCATAATGGTTGGTCTCAAACGTTAGCTCGTTAGCCTGAGAGAAGAATGATGGGTAAGAAAACGCATATCTATGACTGTCCTCACAATTCACAAGCAGCTTTTTGATGTTTTTCCAATATTGTGTGTATGTGCATGTATGTGCACACCTCTGAGCGCAATTTGAAGTTCTCATCCTCCAAACCCTTGAGTTTTCGCTGCAGGAAGTCATAATTGACGTAGTGACTGAGAGATGATGACGAGTCATTCCGTTTAAGCCTGAAGGAGGAGCAAAACTTATGAATATTACAGAATCAAGTCCTTGATCACTCTGTGTGTATGTGTATGTGTGTGTATATATATATATATATACTCACAGTGATTCTGTTGCATGTTCTATCTCTTCAGAACTGGCATAAAAGTGCAGGAGATCATCTCTCATGGAGAGCTCATGACGCAACTGTGCAATCTGTAAAAAGAGAACCAGCATCAAGTGGTTAAAATATAAAAGATAGAGCATCAACATTTATAAAATAAT
Source organism: Moxostoma hubbsi (assembly GCA_032164185.1). Taxonomy (NCBI): domain Eukaryota; kingdom Metazoa; phylum Chordata; class Actinopteri; order Cypriniformes; family Catostomidae; genus Moxostoma; species Moxostoma hubbsi. The sequence continues at coordinate 23,488,343 of JAVLUX010000045.1, forward strand.
GGGATTAATGTTATAATCTTTTAAAACAACTTTGGGAAAATGTCATTAAGCACTATTTGCAATTTGTAAAACATACAAGCATTTTAATTCAATACGCTGTGCTGGCAGACAACACAAAAAAGGACTAAAGCTACAGTACGTATTACAAGTGAAGAACGCCATTGTACTCCAATTTGGGGTGAACACCCCTTATCATGCCACATTTTTTACACACTGACTTGAGTAGCTTATTGCTTTTATAAAATAGTGGCAACAGCATTATGATAAAATACACTGATTTTCAACAAACAGTAAAATTATTAATAATAATCAGAATTTAAAAAATATATTTTTCTTTCGTAATAAGAAAAGATTTTCCTTCCAAATCTTCAAGAAAGTGTGTTCACAGGTGTGCATTTATATTCATTTTACGACAATGTTGATCGTGAATAATCCAAACAGAATTCAGTGTCTGAGCAGTCTGTTTTATTTTGACATAAAACACAGATTAACCTCTTCCTCGGCAGTTTCCAGCTGTTCATCCAGTAGTTTGTTTCGTTCAGTCAGGGCTTTGTTCTGCTTGAGAAGCGATTGGCCAATGCGGGCTGCCAATTCCAGATCCCGCTCTTTCTGCAGAGAAAAACGTGTGGGACTTTTATTAATAAATAATTTGAAACATCATTGGAGATAAAATTATTTATTGATGTCAACCCTGTTATAATCATTAATGAAAACAAAAATAATTTAACTGAAATATAAATAAAAACTGAAATGACTGTAAAAAAAAAAAAACTGAAATAAAACTAAAATACTTTTTCATAACTCCAAAATAGGGGAAAATGAACTTGAATTAATATAGTTTTAGTTTTTTATACACAGTAGGGTGAATATTGGCAAATTGGGACACTTGTGAAATGTTTATGTTTATTGTCACTTTTAATTATGATCCAAATGCCACATAATCTGAGATTTTCCTTTAAAGAAAGCTTAGGATGTCTCCTATTTTAGTCAAAAAAAATCTTTGGAACCTTTGGAGCCCCTCTTTTCACCAAATCCCAGATTTATTTTATTTTTTCAGGCAGTGTTGGCAAAGTGGGACAGAGGAAAAAATATTGTACAGAAAATATCTAAGTAATTTTTTTAATTTGATCACACACAAATCATCATATGAAACATTTACAAACATTAATTCAACTTTGACTTTTTATCAAATTTATGTAATTTTCTTAACCATTTCCCACTGGTCACATTATGATGTAAAATCATTCATTTAAAACGTAAAAATGTAATTATTTGCTTCAAAAAAATGTGTTTAGTAATGATTTTTTAACCATTTACGGAAATATATATGGTTAAAATAGGGGTCTAGCTTAACTGTCTTACTTCACACTATATGGTAAATGCTAAACTTCAACTAGAAAACACTGAGAAAATGAAAAATAACAGACAGTGTGAAAATTTATTAAAACTAAACTAAATTGATATAAAATAGATATAAAAACTAAATCAAAAAACAAAAAAACAATAACCGTAATGACAGCAAATGAACATATTTCAGACAGTGGGCAAAGCATACTCTCTCTCACCTCCTCAAGCAAATGTGTAACTGCCTCAATGTCATGATATGTCTTTGTGATTTGACCAACTCTCTCTGCGCACAGCACTGCAGAGGGAAGACAGAGAGAGATTAGGAGGGAGGAAGCAAGAAAGAGAGGAGAGAGACAATATATAACAAAAAAAATAGACTTCAGCAAAATGTCACGACATATGTGTGTCAAAGGAAACATTATCATATTGGATGGATCAAAAGCTCCTTAAAATGTGTGATTTGTGCAGACCTTTGTTCCACAGCACTGTGCAGAGTCAAAAGTGACCCAGCCAAGAGACAGTTAAACATAGACGGTTGCGCACTTCCAGTGCTTCTTAGCTTGATCCTTATTAAGGGTTAATTCTCTTATTTTCATCCCTCCACATAAATACCACCCAGACCTGCGTTTACAAACATCTCCTGGAGGAGTATTATTTCCAGTACACAGATCCAGACCAGGATTAAATCGCTGCTCTAAAATATGGACATCAATTTGACTTTTTTAAGTCTGGAGTTTCCAAGCAGAAATTATTTACTTTAAATTAGCCCTTAGATTTTAAGTCATGCTAACCTATGTATAAATATATAACATTTCACATTCTGTTATTTGGAAATAATAAACTTTAACAATTATACATTTTGGATGAGTCTAAATTAATTTTTGTGCTAATCAACATTATGCCACAATGCTGTCGATTGAGCTTAACATGTATTGAACCAAGAATATTCCTTTAAGGCAATTAATAATGCAAAACACATCTAGAACGAGCACAGCAGAATGCAGGCTCAAGACACGTTTTTTCAAACTAAAAAATACGTGTCTCGACACAATGCTTGACACAATGTCCTAAAAGCAAGGTGTTTATGATTAGTGATGCTGAAGACTAGTGAGAACTATGAGAAATTTGCCACTGGTATTTCTTTTACAATCTCATGAACACCCTGCAGTTCCACTATGAACCCCTGGGGGGTTCCTGCTTGAAGTAATGCTTGCAAAGCATAATCATCTTAAAATCTGTAACATAGTTGTTGGTATTTGTGTGTATGGGTTGTCAGGAGGATATATTTAGCTGTAAATCTTTGTTTAAAGGAGCACATTAAAAAATGTGATACAGCAGCACTTGGTAGCGTCCTGCCTTTGCCTAAGGCATATCATATTTCATCTGGAATGAGGCATGTTTTGACTCTGCTAATTTAAGAGATTGGCAGAAGTTCACAGCTCTGCAAACTGCAAACAGCAGAGTCCACATTAATTAAGGCTTTAACCTTCTACGCTAGAGATCCTGAAATGCACTGCAGAAATTGGGATCTTCACAACAGTGCTTTGGCAAAGCCATGAAAAAACAGCTCCTTGCAATCAGTTAGGCATACCTGATAGCAGGTAACAAAACAAAACAGACATGAACTTCCCCTTTTGAGGTAGAGAGAAAAACTATCCACACCTCTTTTTCCCATGGCTGAATTAGCTCTATGATGCAAATATTATAATAATGAAAGCCTGTTCTAAAGTGTTCAAGTGATGATTGACATTAGTAGCTAACATTTCATTCAGTTTTCCACATGTCCTGGCCAGTGCCTGAGCCTCTGCTAAATCTGTAACCTTCGGTTGAAAGCAGTTCAGTTCTGCTGTCTTTTGTGTCACCGACGGAATTAAAGACATTAACGACAGTAAGACAGAGCGTACTATGTTAGAAAGAGAAATTGTGCTGAACTCTGCATGCAGGTTAATGTGATTAAAACAGATTATGGTGATTTAAGTCCCAGTCATTTTGAAATGGTTGGAAATGAACCCTACCTTCAATAAAACAATGTTTCAGGCAGGGCTGGACTGAGAAGAGAATGCGGGAACTCATTTTAGATTATCGCAGCCCATTCGGCCCGTTTTCGGCCCATTTCGGCTCTGATTGGCCCCAAAGTGCATCGGCCCACCGGGAAAATGCCCGGTATGCCAGATTACAGCAATCGACAGCATTTGTAGCATAATGCTGATTGATTAACACAAAAATAATTACAAATTTAAATCAAGAAAAAATCTGGGTTACAGTGAGGCACTTACAATGAATGGGGCCAATCCGTAAGCGTTAAAATACTCACAGTTTCAATGTGTAAACAATATGTGTTTCAATATGATTCTAGTTTGATAAAATCACTTGCTAACCTTTTCTGTGTAAAGATATTTCAATTTTACAACTTAATTCCCATCACAACGAAAAACCCTAAAACCTTAAAACAACGATTTACAATTTACAGCTCAGATAATACACACGTTTTAACAGAATAATTAATTTAAGTGCTTTTATAACATTGAATCCGGTTTCAATTTTTAAGTACATGTTTCACTTTCAAAAATTATTACAGTGGAAATAATATGTTAGGGTTCTTTTTTTAAAGAGTAAATTACCTTAACACAAAATAAAAAGGAACAGAAAAGACAGACTATAAACTTAAAAGGGTCTTTCTTTAAAACACATGAAGTGAAACTGCATAATGCAAACAAAGGTGTAGGTTAATCTAGCCCACATCAAACAACTAAAATGTATCTGCAATTTAAATTTACATTAACCATTTAGTAGACACCTTTATCCAAAGTGACTTAAATATTAGGAAGAGCACTATCAATTTATCACACATGAGCCAACAATATTAGCAGTACCACAATACAGCAAAAATATAGTTTTAAGAATAAACCAGGGTAGTCTAGATGCTAGAGCCTCATGTCTTTAATTCAAATTTATCCAAGAACACTCCACACAGAGCTTTAGTGATGTGTATAATCAAGGTCACCTCGACTGGTCACTCCAGAACCTTGCTTGATCAGTAAGAAACAGGTACAAGTCTACTGTAACCATGTTTAAGGTGACAATCTGTCCACAGAGAAAGATATATTTTTTCTGCAAATGAGTTATATGAGTCAGCAGTTATAGACATGCTGTGCATGCAAGTGCAGACGAGGCTGCCAAGAACCCCAGCACGCAAGTTCCTCTTCTGCAAATAAAGCCTTACATTCCCAGTCACTTTGCAGTTATCATGACCTTCATCTCTCCATTTAACATGGCGAGTCTCTCCCGCTCCTCACATTCTCTGCATCTATTATTCCTTCTTTTAGCTCACTGCTACAATTAACTCCTTTCCAATGAACCTGAAACACCTAAATTTCTCTCACACTATTTATCTCCCTATCTTTCTCTTTCAGTTACCTTCAACCAGCTCTCTGCACAGTCCCTCAGAGTTGGGTTCCTCATCTTCCTCAGCTTCTTCAGATTCCTCATCATGGCTTGTGCTGCTGTCTCGCTCGCTCTCGTCCATGCCCGAACTGCTCCACACCTCCATATTCCCTTCATCCATGTCTGCACTTCAGTTCTGCTCTGACCGCTGTCTTCTGTGCAATGTAGTATGCCCGGTTTTCTCTCTCTCTCTCTCTCTCTCTCTTAGTCTCTCTCTGCAGTCTGTGCACAGCTGATTTATGACACCAATTCCAAATCCGTCTCTGTCTGTGTTGCCAGCCACCTGTCTAAAGAACACTTAGACTGTCCCCTAGGTTTTTGATACACTAATACATAAAACTGTAAGCTCCCAGTGTGTGCATACTGATGTTGCTATTGATTCTGCTTACAGCGTGTCAATGCAGCTCATGCCTGATGGCAGCTCAGACTCACCTGGCTGCACTGGGCCACAAGAGAAGGGCAACTATGAAATGAGGGGAGGGGAGAAAAGCTAAAGGAAACTTCAGAGAGATACATGGTATTTGTGTATATATATATATTTTGTGTGTATATATATTTTTTTAGCTTAAGTATTCTGGGAGAATTCTTCTGCTTTGATTCTAAAAAGTCTAAAAAGATAGATCACCCCCTGCTCAAACAGAATATGGTACATTCCAAATTTATGTCATAATATTGCACCAGCAAAACAGATGGGCACTGCTGCACTCAAAGGACCACATGTCCAGGAGGAAAGTGTGTTTGTGTGTGACTGATTTCAGCCTTTATTCTTTATCTCATCGGCAATGTGTTGTGGCACATTTTTGAAATAATATGACTGGTTGAGAATAAGTATGTTTTCGTGACATTATCTTGAATATAAGCTAATGTGAGATTTGTTTATAATTAATTATTTAGTATTAAATCTAAATTTTATGGCATAATACTATAATATTTAAAATGTCCGTTTAGTGTTTTGATGATTAATCTCACTGTGATTTAAATTTTAAGATCATTATTATTTTGTAAATGAGAAATGATAAGAGTTGGATTCTGATGTTCTGTAACTCCGCACATTTTATTCTAAATCTTCTTAGATGGGAGCATTTAATTTCCCCTTTCCCCAAACCTATTTCATTGACAATAAAAATATCTGAACGAAAATGCATGCAGATTTTAGTATATTTTAACTGGACATTTAAAAGCAAAGGTTTTACATTAATATTTTCGCATGTTGTTCAAAACCATGTTTTGTTTTGTTTTTTACATATAATGTCACTCTGAAAACTTCCCTATCCCATTCCCCTTGAGACACACTGAAATTAACTGGGCCAAAATTGATTTACAGCCCAAGTCTAAAGAGTTCTATCAAATATGACATTACACCCACCTGAATTTTTCAGGTGTTGACAGTGGGTCACACAACCACATACAATGGCAAGGTGTGCTTAAAATATGACCTGAAAACCACTGCCCCTCACATCATCGAAAGTTTAAAAAGAACCACACAGATTGAGGAAACTTCACAAAAATCACCATTACTTGGAGGTCACAAAAAATCGCAATGTCCTAATTTGTCCTACACCTCACTCAGGTCCATCTCTAATTGATGAACAGGTTGAAACCAAACACGTCGCTATTTCCAGCTTGGACAAAAGCTAGAAGTTGACTTTCCTGTTTCATCAGATTCATTTATTTAACCCTTCTACAGTCTTCGTTACAAGGAGACACTCTTAGTAAACAGTAATCATGTATTTTATTTTATTTTTTATAGACATGATAACATTTCTTCTTTCTGGAATTAAAAACAATTAAATGATGCACTTCTTTTGGGCTTTTATGATTTTCTGAACTTATTTACATATACAGTTCTAGAGTAACCATTCATTTGCATATGCAAATAAGCAAATGTTTGTTACTTTACAACAGTAAAAACCTACACTTATATAAGTTGAAACATGAAGAAAATATGAGTACGTGTCATCTATTGTGGAAGATTGCTGCCATCTGGTGTTAAAAGAAAAATAACATTATTATGAAAATCATGTTATGACAATAATAGCCAGTAGATGGCTGCAGTGTTCTGTGCAGCCACCTACTGTGTAGTAATTCTACTTTTTATTGCAAATTATGCATTTGGATACATATTTAGACATTATCAATTGATTATTTGTCAAAGTAGCTGTTTTGAAGAGTCAATGAAGCAATGATGTCACATTATTACTTACGGTCAAATCTGACCTGGTGTTACATAGAAAAGACATAGAATAATCATTTTGTTACCAATTAATTATTTCAAACATCAAAATTTAATAACTCAAAATAAAATAATAATAATGTAACTAAAATGAAGAGTAATAAACAAATTAACATCAATGGACTGTGAAAATTCAATTAGAAAACAAAACAGAAGACTTCGACTTCTGGATGAGCATGTGAGTGAGAAGACGCGTGTGAAGTGAGCTCCCGAGCATTTTGTCTTACAATTATATCTTTCAGGCTACCTGAAGCTTTTAACACACTTGGTGGTTTCGTTTTTAAAAATTATTAATTCTAAGATTGTAGCTTGGAAAGATTTATGGCTTCTGAAAGGCAACGGAAACTTAAATCGTCAGTGACCATAATAGAGAGTCATGGTGACAAGCTGCCGCTGGATCCGGTAGATATCATCTACCATCGCAGAACAGGTAAAAGCAGCCATTGACTCTGCTCTTGCCCCAGTTGTTGAGTCTTTTGAGAGTTTTAAATTGAGCATTGAGTCACAAGGTTGGCACATTGACGAGCTTAATCAGAACTTGATCGACTACAGCGACTGCATTGTAGCACTGGAACAGATGGTCGTAAAGTTGAATTCGGCTAACAAACAACTCACAGACAAAGTGGAGGACTTGGAGTTGCGCTCTCGGCATTGCAATCTTCGTGTCATCTGCATTCCGGAGCAAACAGAAGGGAGCAATCCGGTTACGTGTATGTCACCATTTTCCCAGGATGTGCTCAGATCAGAAATCTTTCCAACTCCCCCACTGCTGGATAGAGCGCATCGTATTGGCCCTGCGCCTTCGGCAGAGTGATGATCGTGTGGTTTTACTACTTTAACGACAAAGAAAATGCTGTTCAGTGTTGGAATTGGAACCAACTCTTCAATCAGAGCCGTAAGGTCTTAATTTTCTCTGATTTCAACTCCAGTGTCGCTAAAAGGAGGGCGGCATTTACAGCTGTGAGAAACGGCCTGTGTGAGAAGAACATACGGTTCTCTCTTAGATTTCCCGCTCGCCTGCTGATTGACCTCAGAGATGGGAAACGTCATTTCGACTGCCCCAAAGAAGCACAGTGATGGTTTAACAAATGGTATTCAACATCATAGGTATCTTGTAGAGATAATTATGCAAAGATTTATTTATTTACACCTTTTTCTTTCTTTTTTTTTCCTTCGCTTGTGGCCTCCTCTCTACTTATATATTAACCTAACTCGATGGACAACATCAGAAGCTTAGTTAGATTCCTGAGTTGGAATGTGAAAGGACTGAATGGTTCCATTAAAAGATCCAAAATTTTGACACATTTAAAACTACAAAAACCTGACACTGTATTCCTCCAGGAAACTCATCTGTGCCTCAAGGATCAATGCAGACTCCTAGCTCATTGGACATCACATATGTTTCATTTCAACTTTGATTCCAGGTCTAGAGCAGTTGTAAGGTCTAGAGGAGTTGTCATTTTGATAAGACTGTGCCTTTTTCTATTGACAATGTTATTTCTGATGTGAATGGTTGATATGTAATTGTGAAAGGGGAAATTTCACAAACACCAGTAGTTTTGGTAAATGTATATTCCCCAAACTTTGATAATACCCTTTTTGCTCAGAATTTGTTGTCAAAGATCCCAGCTCTAAACACACATCTTTTGATATTTGGGGGAGATTTAAACTGTGTTTTGGATAAATCAAGTACTGTTATGAAAGATCGCTCTGCCATGTCAAAGATATTTTCTGAGTTTATGGTTCATAATGGTTACATTGACCCATGGAGATACTTTAATCCCACAGCAAGAAAATATTAATTCTATTCATCAATCTTTCTCTCGTATAGATATTTTTTTATCAATAGTTCTCTAATTCCTCAGGTTGTAAACTCTGAATATCTGCCCATTGTTATTTCAGGCCATGCCCCTCTAAGTCTTGACATTCTTTTATTTTCATATTGCACTTCTTGACCGCCCTGGAGGTTCAATTCCTTGCTTCTATCTGATTCAGCATTTTGTGAATATATTTCGAATTCAATAGATGATTTTCTCATAACTAATCAGACCAATTCAATCTCTTATTCCTTACTTTGGGAAACTTTGAAGGCTTTTTTAAGAGGTCAGATAATGTCTTACTCTGCTTATGTTAATAAAGAATGGAGGAATAGGATTCAAAAGTTATCTGATAATATTAAATCTTTAGATGACCAATATGCTCATAACCCGACTCCTGAGCTACATAATCAAAGGCTTAATTTGCAGGCAGAATTCAATCCACAGATGAGGTTATACACATGCGTGACAATTATTCTGAATATGGGGATAAGTTCGGTCGACTCCTGGCCCACCAGCTGCGCAGCCAAGCGGCTTCACGTTTTATTACTCAAATTGCGCAGTCCGGTGGTGCACTAACCTCAGGTCCTATGGAGATTATTTAGACTCTTCCAAACTTTTATTCCTCTCTGTACTGAGGCTTCTGACCATTCAGAGGAAATGAACCATTTTTTTGGGTGTATTAACTTTCCTAAGTTTGATTCTCTTTTAGTATCTGAACTTGATAGACACATTACCTTAGAGTAGATTATTAAGTCAATTAATTCGTTGCAATCTAAGAAATCCATTGGCCCAGACGGGCTGCCCCACTTCTTTTGTCTGTATTTGAGGAATCTTTAGAGCTAGGTATGTTGCCCCCAACATTGAGACAAGCATCTATAACTCTATTGCTTAAAGATGGGAAGGACCCAACATTTTGTAACACATACAGACCTATTAGCCTCCTCAATGGTGATGTTAAGATTTTAGCCAAACTTTTGGCCTCTCGTTTAGAGGCAATACTTCCTAGTATTATCTCAAACAATTATACAATGTAATATATACAAATACTATATGTAGTATAATACAAACCAGATTTATAAAAGGACGGTATTCATTTTCTAATATCCGTACAATTTTTAATATTTTATACTCGACAAAACAGTAGCTCCACTGAGGTGATCATTTTCATGGGTACGTTTATTACATGCTGACCCTCAAACTTCAGTTTATACTAACAATGTTAAATCTAAATATTTTACTTTATCACTTGGTACATGCCAGGGATGCCCCCTATCCCCATTACCCCCAGCGCCTTTCAATAATGAGAATACTTAGAATACTTCCTGTATTTCAGGGTATAATCTGCTAGGGAATTTAACATAAATTAGCCTTATACGCTGTCGACTTATTACTCTATGTTGCCGATCCAATTGCATCTATTCCTGAGATAATACATCTATTAGATGATTTGGGGAAATGTTCTGGGTTTAAACTGAACTTACAGAAGAGTGAATGTTTACCCATAAATCAATCTGGCCAAAAACTAAAAAAGAAAGACTTGGAGAGTTCTAAATTCAAGTATCTTGGTGTTAATGTTACCCTTTCTTATTCTGCCTCAAAAAGGCAGCAAATTTTACACCTTTAGTTACATACATGAAATCTGCTTTTTTATGATGGGCAGCTCTTCCATTATCTTCATACACTGTAAAAATTAACATTCTCTCAAAATGTCTTCACCTCTTTCAAGCTATTCCTTTGTTTCTACCCAAATTTTTGTTCAAGAACATAGACCAATTAAGCTACTCTTTTATATGGGCAGAAAACTAAATTTTGCTCCAAAAAAGTCAACTAAGGGCTTTCCATGCCCAACTTTATGTATTTTTGGGCAGCAAATTTTCAGAAATTGATGTTCTGCGTACAGGCCTCCTCTTTGCCACTGTGCCACTTAGAAGCTAAGTATTGTATTTCAACATATCTCCCTGCTATAGCATTCTCTTCTCTTCCCTTGTCCCTTTCACATTACACGAATAACCCAATAGTATGCTCTTCTCTCAAAATATTCTTTCAATTTCTGCCTCGGCATCAACCATGGCTCCTATACGTAATAATCATCTCTTTCCTCCTCCCTTTTCAGATTCTGTATTCTCTTTCTGGGAAAATAAAGGTTTGAAATGCTTTAAAGACCTTTTCATTAATAATGTGTTTGCAAGTGTTTCTGAATTATCCTCATCATTTTATGTGCTTCCCTCTCACCTATGTCGTTATTTTCAAATTAGGCACTGTGCCTCCTCTCTGTTCACCAGGTTTCTCTCTCTGCATACAAAGTCTACATGGGAAGAGGCATTTAAACTGAACCCTCATATGGGTGGAATTATCTCAAAGATATATGCAGTTATCTTGTCAAAGGTTAATTCTCACAGTATTAAATCTATCAGGGCTTGGGAAGAGGAACTTGACCAAGAGTTTGAAGATGACTACTGGAGTAGAGTATTAGACAATGTACGTACCACCACTTCGCGTGCTAGACTTAGCTTTATACAATTTAAAACGATTTACAGAGCTCATCTCTCAAAGACAACACTTTCTAAAATGTATCCCAATGTTTCAGATTTGTGTGATAAATGTAAACTTTCACCATGTAGCCATGTCCCAAATTGCAAAACGCTTGGAATTCTTTGTTTACAATAGTTTCTGACATCCTAGGGGTCAAGTAAGTTGTTTACCCTTTGATTGCAGTCTTTGGTGTTTCACCTCAGTCTTAGCCTTTAAGCCGTAGACAGGCTGACGTTGTGGCTTTTGCATCTCTTCTCACTAGGTGCAGTTATCTGGTCCTCCCCACAACCCACTTCTATTTCAGTTTGGTTCAAAGCTTTGGCCTATTTTTTATTTTTTTTAAACATTTTTTTAAGCACAATATTAGAGGTAGGGAGGAATCTTTCTTTGAAAAATGGCAACAATTTATATATTTTTTTTAATGATTTACAAACCTTGATGTGGATTGAGTGGAGGTATATATATATATATATATATATATATATATATATATATATATACACAGTGTATACATGTATGTAAGTCCTGTTGTTCTGATTGGGGATTGTTCTGTTGGGGCTGGGTAGAGTTGTATATGGTGGATGGGGTGGTATAAAATGTAAAAATGCAGCAATAAAAAAACGACAAAAAATAACAGAAGACTTCTACTTTGCTCTTTGTGTTTTTTTTTCAGCATTGTGGGTGATATATGTATTGTATTCAACAATTAAAAAAATAAAAAAGTTTTTTGTGTGTTTTCCCATTTATTTCCTTTGATCAATTTTGATGTAAACAGCAAAGGTGTTGTTTTTAAAAAAATTTACGGCCCCATAGACTTGAATTAATTACAAGTTGTTGTTTTTTTGTGTGCATTCAGATGGCAAGTGGAGTAAAAGTCACTGTTCAGATAAAGGAAACCATATTACATTTTGGTCAAAAATGACCGAAGACAGTAGAAGGGTTAATTAATATAATATAAACACTTTTGCTTAGTGCAATGATAGCAGTACTAAGAGATATAGAAAAGAAACAGCAACTTCCTGAATAAAAACAGTTGTAACGTATCCCTCAATTGTTAACAATTCACACGTATATCCTTCCAGCATACACACAATTTTCAAAATTGTCTCATTTGATACACAATTAGGGGAAGTTGCCAGCAAGTGTGCCAGCAAATAATTTTTTCATAAACCTGCCAAATCCAGCTTCAAAGGCCATTCAGTTTAAATTTCAACCATGTTTAGATATTCAACCAAAAAATAACAGCTGTGTTTAGGCTAACACCCAGGTAAAGAGATCACTGCACATAAGTACAAGAACATCTCTCCTTGCAAAATGGATTAGAACTAAATTAGCAACACCCTAATTCAAGCAGACCCCCCACAGAACAGTCTGTTTACTTTCCCACCATTAAAACTATGAAATCAACATTGATTAAATTTGAATGGTTGGATTTATTCAGCACTGCAGGTTTATGTGATCAATCTCTGATCAGAGGTTTATAGAGCCAACACTATTAATGTATAAACATCTTAATACTCCTGTTATATCCTAAAACCACCTGTCAGAGTGTACTCAAGCTCACTCTGACCACCTCCCAAAACACAGATATTTTCCTGTTTCCAAAATGTCCACTGCAGTGGCCTAGGTTTATCCAGTACTGCACAGATACTGCAGTGCCATGTCCTGCTAACGTCAGAGTGTTTGAGACGGGGTGTGGGCAGGATACAGGCTATAGAGAGAAGCCGCTGAAAACAGCAGAATGTCTTATTATCCTTAAGCGGTAAGAAGCTAATCTTCTTGATGGCATTATGCGTCTGTGCTCCAGAAGGAAAGGAAGTGGTGGGGATTACAACACAGCCCTGATCTCCAGTAGGCATCGTTTTACTTGGAAACTGGAATTCACGTGCACGCACATTCAACAGCGCTTAGAGCTACTGCCACTGGGGCCAGTGATTTGAATTTCAGTATGCACATACAGATTTCAGCTGAAAACTTTTGACCTTACTGATCAGTCTGGTTGAATAACAGATGTAGGATATGGCTTTGGGATGGTATTATGTGGGTATACAATTACCAGAGTACTATATGCCTTATAGTCAATTCAATCATTGTATAACTGTTAATCAGAAGGTCGCTGGTTCGATCCCCACAGCCACCACAATTGTGTCCTTGAGCAAGGCACTTAACTCCAGGTTGCTCCAAGGGGATTGTCCCTGTAATAAGGGCTCTGTAAGTCACTTTGGATTACAGCATCTGCCAAATCATAAATGTAAATCATTAGAGCTAAAATTAATAATTAGTTATTAGTTTGAGTATGAGTTTTCTGTGCTTTACTGTGGTGGTCTGTTTTCTGGAGGTAGGGATACTTTGGTGTGAATAGATTTTACATAAAATATTGAGGATGCTCATTTAATTTACTAACATATTATAATAATTGGACTTGGCGTGTTGTCTTATTATTGTAAATCAATGGATTAGCACCTTTGAGACACCAACTCAAAATTTGTTACAATAAGTTTCATTCATATAGCATTACTACCATGCCATGAACAAATAATAGGTGCAGGGGCATAGTTTCTGTAGATCCCCAACCCCAATAATCAAAACAAGCAATTACAATTACACCCCGCCCCCCAGCTTTACGCTGTAACCCCCTCAATATTCAAGCCAAATCTACACCACTGAAAAGATGCAATATTTCAGAAATTAAACTTCTTCACATTTTAGAACAAGCACAAAGCAATTGTTTAAAATATTTATTTTCTTGATTTTAGACATTGATTAAAATCAGCATTACCATCATGGCACAAAAGGGTTGTTGGTAGTCTAGTCTTTCAGCAAAAAATTAGAATGTGCTTTTTGTAAGTGTACTGTAAGTTGCTTTAAATGAAATGCAGTTACTAAATGACAGGTAACCAATCTAAATTAGACGTGTGTTCGTAGTCACCTGCTGCTAGGGAAAATCAGCATGCAAATGATACCAGACACTTTTATATATCATGTTACTATAATCATTACTCTTTAATGGCCTTCTTTGCTTTCATTAACATTCTTTTTGTTTTGTTTTTGTGTGTGCTGGGGGGGGGGTTCATAAATGAATAACATTCATAAATGAATGTTATGAAACTATAAGGGAGTATGGTGTAGACTTACAGAAGTACTTGAGAGTTTCCTCGATCTGCTCCTGTGTAAGTCCAAGTGCGGCCTCTGCTGGCACCAAAGGAGTGTGCAGCCAGTCGTCATGCTCATACCCAAACACATGGTCTGCCCGCAGAGTGTATTTGGGCAACTCCTCCGTCAGCAAGCTGACTATCTCTACCTCTGGTAAATCCACACTGGAGCACAGATCTATTTGTGTGTAATGAATAGAAAGAGAACCATTCAGATTCACTGCACTAAAAGTTGATCTAATTATTATATCTGAAAATGTCTCATTAGTTCGGTAATGAAAGTAAATGAATGTGTTACATAATTTAGACACACATAAACTTTCATTGATGTAATGTGAAAAAAAACCCACAAATAATTATCTTGTTGCCAGACTGTACAACAAACTCATATTCACAAATTGTGAATACGAGTTAGAAGTAGAATTACTGCCAGGGTCATAGCTAATGGGGTGAAAGGTGGAAAAGATTCTAGGGGTTTACAGGTCAAGGGGGGCACACAGCAAATTTATAACTGTATTTTTTTTAATGAAAGGGGCCCAGACCAATTTACAGCCAGGGGTACAGAAATCCTTGCTACGGCCTTGAGTACAGCAACAGATGCCGAAGTGATTACAGCAAAGAGGAATTTTCCAGCAAATTTCTTTCCCAGCCCAAATAAATAAATAAATAAAAACAGCTATTTGCAACAATTCTGTTACAGCCAGCGATTAAGTAAAAAATGAATGTATAAATTAATGTCAGATGATTAAATGAAGATGATTAAGCATTTCTGTATTGAGGATAGCTGTCTGTAGTAATGTAAAGTACTATTGTAGCTTTATACAACAGTCAGTTCCAGTTCTCAATTTTGATTGGCCAAGTGGCATTCAAGAGTCCTAATATTTAGTATAACAGATACTTCATTATTTCTATCACATCACTTGACTGCATTCGTGGCTTTCCTATGAAAGGTGGGGACTTTGATAATGGCATTGACTCAAGTCTTCTAAGTCCATTCACCAAAGAGATTCATTCAATGTTCATGACTGCAGATTACATATTTACACCAGCAGGTGGCAACAAATGAGCATTTATGAGTGATTCAATATAATCATTGACTTAACTGATTGATTAAAAAAATACTCGAGTAGTTAATCACTAAAACAATGGAGTTGAATGAAAAATTTCCATTTCCTTTTAAGATCTGAGAGTATGAGAGCAGCACAGAGAGCAGTGTTGTGCTTTATGCTTCGGCTTCTTTTCATAGTCATGATTTGTGGGTGGGACATGTCCCTACCACTTTATACATTTGACAATTTTGTCCTCACCACTTTTTGAAACAGCTTTTGTCAGGTAAATATATAATGCAAAGCAGCAGTAGTTTCTATTTTGTACATGTGTGTTGTAATAAGTGTCGATCTAGTGCTGGCGTTTGCGATTTAGAATGTTATATTAAGTGCTCATTGCAGCTGTTATCAGTGGTGTTGAAGGATAGTGGGCGGCGATGTGCTTTTGTGCTCCCAGATGTTTTCAAGTAGGGTTTACTTGGTCCACTGTTGTGAAGCTCGAGCTCCTTCCCTGCAAACATACAGTATGTGTCCCCGCTCATGACATCCACTGACGTTCAGATGCAATCTTCGTTAATTAATTTTTTTTATTTTTATTATATTAGGTCTGATAAGAACCTGGATCTCTTTGTACTGGAGGCAAAGTCTTTGCCACAAGAGAAAACAGTCATTCTTGCAAAAGATTTGACTGACCCATGTATTTATCCATTAACTAACAAAATCTCACTATGACAGTTTTAGATGTGTGGATCAAGATATCAAATTAATATTATTGGAGCGCTTGATTTGATCATTAAAAATGACTGTCAAAACAAAAGTGTGTTCCACCACTTCATGTCTGTATGTCTGAAACATACATTATTCAATATTATATACTTGTTTGATGAACAGCACAATTGCGAGTGTGTATTGCTTAAACAGCGCACACTGTGAGCTTTTAGAATGGATCATATTTAGAAACTGATGGATCAACAAACAAATTAGAACTTCCTTTGTTTCCATACTTTTTCCCGTGTTTCCTGCCTTTGTCTGCTTTCTGTTCTAAAGGTAAAACAACAAACTCATATCAGTGGTAGATAGCTGTAGGTGGTAGATAACTTGTGGATTTGCACCCTTGATAAGTGAACAATGTAGTATTAACCTCACTGACTTGAAAAGGCAGATAAAATAATAATAATAATAATAATAATAATAATAATAATAATAATACTTTAAATACATACAAGAAGAAACCTAACAAATTACTTAAAGCTGAAGTGTATGACTTTTTTGAGTAAAAATACTTTCTCCTATCCCAGCTTAATTTGCAGAGACAACTTCATGCAAGACATTCAAGGTTAATTTTCCCAAAGACTTTTAACACTGTCTCTGTGGTGCTATAAAAATGTAACCATCCAGCCCGAACCAGCAAAATTGGCTGGACCACTGGCGCTGTGTAACTTGGGGACTATCTGTTTGTTCGATCAACTGTAGTTTTCAGACACCTGTATGAATACAATGTTTTTTGCAATATTTTGTAATTCCATTCAGTGGTGCTAGTAACATGGAAATTATACACTCATTTAATGGAATAGTCTGGGTTCAAATATGTTTTGTGCCAACCCTGTGTGATTCAAAATTTTTTACTTTTGAAAGTCAAAGTGCTGAAGATGCAAAAGTGGCTAAAATATAATTGCACTACACCACAATATTTAAAGGAATATTTCATGTTCAATACAAGTTAAGCTCAATCGACAGTAATTGTGGCATAATTTTAATTACTACAAAATTTTATTTTGACTGGTCCCTCCTTTTATAGTGAGGCGCTTACAATTGAAGTGAATGGGTCCAAACCATAAACCTTAAAATGCATCTAGGTTACTAGTGTAACCCCCATTCCCTGATGGAGGGAACGAGACATTGTGTCGATTTTAGTGACAAAAGGGGCTTCTCTCGAGAGCCTGCAAGTAGGCTCACTGGGGTAAATGCATACTTGCGCAGCCCGCGGGGCCAGCTGTGTGCCAGTGCATCTGTCCGGAGAGGAGCACCGAACAGGTCTACCTGTGCTTTGCATAACTGTCCCAGCACAGCTGAACAAACTGGGGGTGGAGCCTTTACTCTCTGCTGAGAGAAGCCTGTTGCAACAGCGTGTCCACTGCAGTGTTGAGGCTGCCCGGGATATGAGTGGCATGCAGTGACCTCCAAAGGAGGAGATGGCGGTTGAGTTGTGACATTTCACGAGAGTGCACGCTGCCTTGGAGATTTATGTAAGCTACCGTCGCGATGCTGTCTGAACAGATCAAGACGTGCTTGCCTCGTATCAGTGGGAAAACCTCCGCAGGACAAGAAATACAGCCAGCACTTCTAGGCAGTTGATGTCACAAAGTAACCACAGGCCTGCCCAGGAGCCGGCGATTGCGTGCTTGTTGCACACGGTGCCCCAATCCTTTTTAGAGGCACCTATGGTGACCACAATGCATCTGGACACCTGCTGTAGGGGGACTCCTGTCTGCAGAGAACAGAGGTCTGTCCAAGGGTTGAATAATTGACGGCAGAGGCGTTGAAGACCACACGATATGTGCCGTGTCGCCATGCCCATCTCGCAACTCGAGTCTGAAGCCAGTGCTGAAGCGTTCTCATATGCATCAACCCTAGCGGCGTGACCGTGGCTGTGGATGCTATATGCACCAGGAATCTCTGTTTTAGAGGGACCGCAGTGCCTATTTTGAATGATGAAAGGCAATTCAGCTCTGACTGCGCATGTTCGTTTGTGAGGCATGCTATCATTGAGAGTCTAACTCCATGCCGAGAAAAGAGATGCTCTGAACCAGGGAGACCTTACTCTTTTCCCAGTTGTACTGAAGCCCTAAAGTGCTGAGATGCCTGAGCACCTGGTCCCTGTGAGCGCATAGTGCCTCTTGAGAGTGAGCTAAGATCAGCCAGTCGTCGAGGTAGTTGAGTATGTGGATGCCCACTTCCCTTAGCGGGGCAAGGGGTGGCCTCTGCGAACTTCCTGAAGACGTGAGGGGACAGGGACAGGCTGAAGGGGAGGACCTTGTAAAGCCAGCGCGTTTGGAATGCGTAAGCCACACGTCCGTGCTCTGCGTGAGGGGTACTAAGGGGACAATCATTTTTGACATACCTGGTGGGGCATGTGTCCATGAGAAAAGACTCAAAGCACTTACCTTGCTCCGCGTACCCGGAAGGGGGCTGGTTTGTGACTGAGGAGGTGGTCCTAGTGAGGCATCCTCTGGACTCGTCAGAACCGGCCGGCCGGGGTTGTGTACTTTGTACAGTTGTGGGTGTGGAGGTGAAGTTTCTACATCCATAGTACCACTTTGCCTGTAAGAGTTTGATGTTGGGGTGCCGTGAGAACGCCATTTGCAGGCACCAGCTAGGTGACCCAAGGAATGAGGAAATCGCTCTATTATTGACAATGTGGGAACCGCAGCCCGAAGGGTGTGCAGCAAATTAAAATAAGGAAAACAAGGATTTTCCCCCTGGCCCTCCACAGGAGGAAGGAGTGATCTGGCTACCAGCTCCTGTGTGAACATCTCGCCCCTTGGGTGGTCCATCTCAGGAACGCTTGGGAGCTTTCCGGGTCCTCGAAGAGGTTTGTGAGATGGAGGGCTGAGAGCTGGGCACTGGTTGAGGTGGAGCTTCCTGTTGGTTCCTTGTTTCCGCAGGGGGAAGCCCTTGGCGAGCAGACAGTGCTCGGCTGTTTGTACGGCGCCGAGGCATGATGTGTTGAATGGCCTCCATCTGCTTTTTCACAACTGAAAACTGCTGGGCAAAGTCTTCAACGGTGTCGCAGAATAGACCATGCTGGGAGATGGGGGTGTTGAGAAAGCGAGCTTTGTTAGTCTCCCACATCTTGACCAAGTTCAGCCACAGATGTCATTCCTGGACCACAAGGGTGGCCATTGCCTGTCCGAGTGCCCACGCTGTCACCTTCGTTGCCCGGAGGGCGAGGTCAGTAGCTGAGCACAGTTCCTGCCACACATCAGGATCAGGATATCAAGCAAATCGGACATCTGTGCGTCAGTCTCGAACTGGGTGGGCAGACCCGAAGGTGGCAGCCCAGTTGAGTGCTCTGCGTCAGACGCCGCGACACTCTCTGATGCAGCAGCGATGTCATCATCTTGCTCCATGGCGCTGACTGAGACATCAGACTGGCCATGAGGTGACCCCGGTCTCATGTCGAGCCTGGATGGAAACAAACGAGTGTGCTGTGGGGTGGGTGGTTTGTGGGGATTTACCCAGAGAAACAGCGCCTGCTGTACTCCCCAAATCGCCTCCATCGCCAGCCAGGTTGTACTCAATCCTGTGGGAAGAAGGAGCAACGCGGGGGGTGGCTGGAGCGGCATTCCTTTTAAGGGAGGAAAGCCGCGATCACAACGATGCCATGGTCAAGTTCTCGCAATGAGTACATTAACCATCCACATACGCTGCCTCTGTGTGATCGCGACCCAGACATACGAGGCAGCGCCTATGGCTGTCAGAAGCAGAGAGATATCTTCCGCATCTAGGAACAACACTAAGGCAGAAAGGCATCTTGAAAAAGACGCGTATTTAAAAAGACGTTCGACGCCAATGTGTTTAATCTTTTAGGGAAATTATTGCTCTTTTAAGAACACTGTCGAAGCGCCCAGGGGCGTGGACTGCACTGGCGTGCAGAGGAGTGAGAAAGCCGCTGGTAATGCACCGTAGATCCAACAGCAATGCTCTAGAGGTGAGTGGAACAGTAGTGAGTTTCTCAGCTCGCTGACACACAACCGCTTGGACCTGAAGAAAGAATCTGACTGAAGAGATGCACAATCCTTGCCTTTTATACCCATATGTCTGGGGGCAGGACATGCCAATTCTATTTGCCAATTTTTCATTGGCCTTTTCTCATATTCAGAGGTATCCGAGGCTCTCGAAAGAAGCCCCTTGTGTCACTACAATCGACACAATGTCAAGTCATTGTTTCACATGTATTGCCATAAAATGAGAACAATATGCAGATTAACATGATTTTAGTGTGATAAAATTGATTACTAGCGTTTTCTGTGTAAAGTTTATCCCATTTATCAATTTCAGTGCAACGACAATGTAACACCATAAACTCTAAAACCCTAAACGACCTGAAAAATGACTATTTAAACAACTTAAATAATACACAAGTTAAAACAGAAGAAATAATGTAAGAGCTTTTTATAAGCTTCACATTTCTGCCCTCAAAACAAACCCTCAAAATAAAAATGGCCCCATCCAGTTCTATTGTAAAAGCTTCACTGTAACCTTGATTTTTGCTATTATTACAGAAAAGGAGGGAAGACAAGTAAAAATTATTTTTGTGGTTATCATCAACAACATTATGCCAGAAATGCTGCCGATTGAGCTTAACAATAGAATGTAAACAATAGAATGTTCCAGTTTAAATAGAACTGAAGCTTTCTCAAAAGCAACTGTGGCATGCTGTCGATTACCACAAAAAATTGCCATACAGACTTCCTCTGTAAGTAAGTGTAAAGTAAGATTATTTTATTTGCCCATCAGGTTTATATTGCAGAAATGTAAATAAAAAGAAACTATATGGTAACAGCCTACATAAAACCTGGAAACAATAACACCCCTACAAAATCTTAACTGTACCCGTGAGAGTTGACACATCATGGAAGCTCTGCGTTGACAGGAGATCCTCCTTCAGGTTCCCAGGACTGAGGCAGGGTTCCTGGGCGAGGGTCCTGCATCCCACTCCCTGCTCTCCATGGAGAATGAGGGCCCCTGGGGGCTCCAGCGAGGGCTGATGCGGGCCGGCAGGAGGAGAAGGAGCAGGATCAGGGTAGTGAGACAGTGTGACAGGCCTGCTGGGGTTCAGGGTGATGGGTGCTTGGGGCCCTCAGCAGACTGTTGTGATGGCCCCTACTTGATCAGAAAATGGTCTGGAATAGGCAGACAGACTCAGGGCACATGTCTTCATGTAACCTAGTAAGGAAAGACAGAAAGAGATAAAATGCTGTTAATTCAAAAAGAAAAGGAATTTGCTTTTCAAAAGTTGTGCTCTCTCTATCTAGATACAGTGCATTATGGACTATTTTTATTGTGTATTTTATTTTAGAGCTCGAGAGCCCCTGGTCACAATATGGGTTAATTGCATGGAAAAGAGCATTAAGGAGATTTTTCATTATTTTATCTTAAGAAAAGAAAGTTATGTTTTGAACAATGGGTAAATAAATAATTATAAACTTTTCCTTTTCGGGCAAACTATTCCTATATAAAACCGTATTACATTGTCTCCTCTTTCTAAGCTTATAATTAGAGCTATAAAAAAAGGCATATGAAAACATGTTCATTGAAACAGGTCATGGATTGTGATGTGCCACTGTTGTGTAACTGGATATAGCCCCTAGTTAAAACAGCTTGATGTGTTTCACAGTGAAAGTGTTTATCAGATCCAATATCAAATCACATGACCCACTTTTGAATAATTCAGGTTGTGGACCTGAATCCATGACTTCTGAGTCATGACCAGTTTATTGTTTTTGAACAAGCAAAACAAATGACCACACAGTGTCAATATGTTGCATGTTTAATTCTGAGTGTTTCTGTGAAGAGTGTTTTGACAAAATAAAACTGAAACATAGGCAAAAAGGAATATGCTTAAACAACAAAAACATGCTTCACCAGCATTCATAATTCAGTCCAAACTTGAGTAGTTTATTATATATAATTTTTTGTTAAATCCACTAAAGTCTGAAGTCACTCTCACTAGCTCAAGGTGACTGTACACAATACTGGACTCTGCCAACCAAACTCATGCTGTCGGTGCCTACATGTGTCCTTTCACATAGTCTCTTGGGCTCTCCACATCTCCAAAGATACAGAAAAGGAGGCAGGATAAGAGAGAGAGAGAAAAAAAGTGATAAAACAATGAGAAAGTGGTTAAGAGAAACAGGCGGAACAAAT
This sequence comes from Moxostoma hubbsi, assembly GCA_032164185.1. NCBI lineage: Eukaryota > Metazoa > Chordata > Actinopteri > Cypriniformes > Catostomidae > Moxostoma > Moxostoma hubbsi. The sequence goes on from JAVLUX010000045.1 coordinate 23,510,847, forward strand.
AATGGCTTCTTACAGCCTATCAGAACAGTCCAAAATAAACACTTGAATTGCAGCTTAAGTTAGGGGGAGGGACCAGTTCAATGTTCAAAATGCATGTGTTTGGCTAATAGCAGCATTCAGTCTGAACCAGTTGTCTCCTAGGAGACCCGAGGACTGTGAATGTGTGGCTTGGTCACATGATGCATCTGTCAGTAGGCTTTTATGGGCATGGGCACATGCAAACACGTACACACAGACATTATGTACAAATTCCATTCTAATAGTATAGCAACATAACAGTGCTTTTAACAAATATTTATGCATGCTCCTGCAGTACAAAATAGTCACTTTAATACAACTTCTATTATAAATCATACATACAAACATAGTATATAAAAAACCATTATCAGGAATTCCCTAAAGCACAATAAATAAGTCCTGAGATAAATGAATAATTACAAGGATAATCACTATTTGAAATGTTCCTGTGGTGTGATAAATATTTTTTAAATAAATAAGTTGACATTTTCCATAGTTTATATGGTAATAACAGCTGCCTGCATAATAATAATTGAAATAATTTTCTAAATGCTATTTAAAATGGATTAATATAGAAAATAACATGTCACACCACAGGTCATATAAAATTGTTAAGTCAACTATACTCCACAAAGAGCCAGAGTTCAATGGGAAAGTCATCAGGTATACATATGTCCCTGTTGAAATGGGTAATTTGATTCTCTCATGTGACTAAAAGACTCTTTTCTCTTACTTTTCTCAGTAACACTTTAAAATAAGATTGTTTTTGTTAACATTAGTTATTGAAATAGTTTACATGAACTATGGATGGCAATAAACAAGACTTTTACAGCATTTATTAATCTTGGTAAATGTTAATTTCTACATTTACCAATATATTTTTTGTATTAACAGTTGTAACATTAGTTGATGCATCATGAACTAACAAGACCTTACAATAGTATATTCACGGGATAGTTCACCCCAAAATGAAAATTCTCCCATCATTTACACCCCCCCCCCCCCCCCCACCCCCCCCCATGCCATCCCAGATGTGTCTTCCCAGATTTGTCTTCCACAGAACACAAAGATTCTTAGAATAATATCTCAGCTCTGTAGGTCCTCACAATGCAAGTGAATGGTGATCAGATTTTGTAGCTCCAAAAATCACATAAAGGAAACATAAAAGTAATTCATAAGACTCCAGTGGATACATCTATGTCTTCAGGAGCAACACATAGGTGTGGGTGAAAAGTCCTTTTTTCCTCTAAATTTCCATTTTCACTTTTACATCAGAAAGTCACATGTGGTGACTTTTTAGTTTCACTTTTACATTTGAAAGTGAACGTTAAAGTTGATATTTAGAGGAAAAGATATGGATTTAAACACTGGAGTCATGTGTTTAAATCTACCTACCTTTGTAGTGATTTTTCTAAAGAAAGAAAGTCATCTGGGGATGGCATGAGGGTAAATGATAAGAGAATTTTCATTTTTGGGTGAACTATTTCTTTAATACATCACCATTAACCAAGATTAAACAATGCTGTAAAAATAATTACTTATTATTTACATAATACCTAATGCATTAAATGATGCTAACAAATAGAACCTAATTGTAAAGTGTTAACATTTTTTCTTTCTTTTGCCCCCATGCACATCTTATATTGAAAAAATGACATGGTTGAGAAAGCAGAATGATTCACATCATCAGTGAGGGAAAGCAACATTTACCATTGCAATATAAGCTTATTTCCTATAACTCTTGTCAGTTACAATATGTTTTCCCTTTGATTTGCCCCAGTGATACAGTAGGTTGATTGCCTGCAATAAACCATGGAATACATGTTCAAACCAACAAAGGTGTGGCTGAATACAGATAAAAACGAGTACAACAATTCAGGCTGAACCATCAAAATCAAATTAAATAACAACCTAGAAGTACAGTGCTTTAAACACATTACTTTTTTTTAATCAATAATCTTTACATCCAACCTTTAAATTAATGATCTAACTGGATGGTCTAATTTTTATCTAGTTTAAAGTCATGTAATTGATGTTGGCTCTCAATAGCAAGTTCAGGTATATTTTGCAGGTATATCAAGAGATGTAAGGAAATACTTCTATCTCACAGGTGCTAGATACATTTCCGCTATCCCTGCTGTATCTGTATCTGATCATGTGTGGCAACTATCTAAACAATCTCCATTGCCAACAAGCAGTCATGCACACAATCCATCAGAGTAAAGAGTCCTTAAATGGACAAACAAATCATAAAAGTACAAACACGTGACACAGCATGTCCTGCTTTGCAGGAATAGGATTATTACTACAGTAAATGTACAGTAAATGTTTCCTGATGCAATGTGCAATCACAAGAATTACTTGCTGTAAGGAATCACTAAAAAGTTCCAGTTCATCTTAAGGAAGAGATTATTGCTCCTGCTTAAATGTAGGAAAACACTTCATACATTCAGGTATGAAGTACGGCTCTTTGATTTGTGCTTTTGACTCATTCTAATTGAGGTGTAATGATCTGATGGACTTTTAAGAGCAGACCACCACAATTAAATTCAGAATGATTTACAGGTTTTATTTATATTTTATTTAATTTTTTGAGAGGTTAAAAGAGAAACTGCAAAAATGAAAATTGAGAATCACTGAAAATATTATTTGCTGATTTGGGCATGACACCAATACAGACTCTCCACACAGCTCTGTTTAACCTCTGACTAAAGACGCTGCCATTTATCTCCGGCATCAGCAGAAGATATAGATGAAAGTGCACGCTTACTATCATAATAGGACAACAAAAATGCAATGATTATGACATCACCTCTACCTGTCCGGCCACTCCCTTTCTTTCTCACGGATAGTTTGCTCTGGTTTAATCCTCACTGAATCAGGTCTACCACACAAAGAGTGAGCAATTAAACAATAACTCACGCACATGTAGTCTGACAAATAAAAACCTTTCCATTTACCTCTAAACTTTATGAACTTTGCAAATAAAAAGGTACAAATTTGGGCTCAGTAAAGTTAGCATTTTTTCTTCAAAGTTGCACCATGTGAGACCTGAAATAGGGCACAAGAAACCAACAATCTATTCTTCTCACCACAATTGTACAGAGCGGTTATCTGAGTTATCGTAGACTTCGGTTCAAACCAGTCTGGTCATTTTCTGTTGACCTCTCTTACAAACAAGCCATTTCAGTCCACAGAACTGCCACTCACTGGATTTTTTGTTTTGTTTTTGGCACCATTCTGAGTAAATTCTAAAGACTGTTGTGTGTGAAAATCCCAGAAGATCAGCAGTTACAGAAATGCTCAAAACAGCCCATCTGGCACCAACAATCATGCCACGGTCCAAATAACTGAGATCACATTTTTTCCACATTTTGATGGTTGATGTAAACATTAACTGAAGCCCCTGACCCGTATATGCATTATTTTATTCACTGAACTTCTGCCACATGATTGGCTGATTAGATAATCGCATGGATGATTGTTGGTGCCAGATGAGCTGATTTGAGTATTTCTATAACTTCTGATCTCCTGGGATTTTCACACACAACAGTCCCTAGAATTTACTCAGAATGGTGCCAAAAACAAAAAACATCCAGTGAGGGGCAGTTCTGTGGATGGAAACACCTTGTTGACGAGAGAGATCAACAGAGAATGGCCAGACTGGTTCGAACTGACAAAGTCTACAGTAACTCAGATAACCACTCTGTACAATTACCCTCAGACTAAGACTTATGACTTAGTCTTAGTAAAACTCTAAAGTAACTTTCTTAAAGTCTGGGGAGAGCTGAATCCTTAAATTACTCTGTCAAACAAAATGTTTTTTTTAAAGGCTAGTCTTATTAAACTACTTATAATGTGCAGCTGCCTAAAAGCTACTTCAATTATGTTTTTTGTAGATTTGCTGTAAAGTTCCTAACACTTTACAATAAGGTTCCATTCATTAATATTAGTTCTTGCATTAGGTATCATGAACAAACAATAAATAATTATTAAAAATATATTATAATAATATAATAACAATAATAAAATAATATTTGTAAGTATTTTTTTAAATCTTGCATATTGTAAATAGTCTAAACTTGTTATTAATTTTGAGGTCATGTTAGTTCATAATTCATTAACTAATGTTTAAACAAATTTGTTGTATAAAGTGCTACTTTTAAGTGTTATTTTGTCTTGCCTTACACTGTAAAATGTAATGTATGTTTTGTGGGGACATTAAAAACAATCATTATCTTTAATTATTAAAACACAACAACTGTTCCTAAAATGTCCTGCAAACAAACCAATGCAATCTCGGGGCAGTTATTAAACTAGTTGACAATTATACAAAATGTTGTGTACAAACTAGTGCAATGATTGGCAGACAGATCATTCTTAGAGGATGGAAGTCAAATGGTGCTCCCTCATTTCAAGAATGGTTCATTGAATTGGGCAGGGTGGCATATATGGCATGTAAACAGTTTGGCAGATTGGACACGTAAGAAATGGGACAGATATTTGTCCTTTCTTGAAAGCTCTCAGTGAGGAAAGTTGATTCTATATATATATATATATATATATATATATATATATATATTTCATTTATTCGTTTTTTTCTATATAAGAATCAATAAAAAGTGTTAACAGCAAAAATCAATGTAAGCTCTGCTGATCTCTTCTGCTGAGAGGTACACTACTGACGTTCATTCAATGTAAAGGAAAACACTGAGTCCTTGTATTTGCGGCAATTTGAAAGTGCACAATAATTTGGATTCTGGTGTGAGTGTGTATGAGAAATGCAAAAGGTGAGGGATTCATAATGCTGTTTTTGGTAAATAACACTGGTGAGCTTGGAAGGAATTATTTGTGTATCCAGGCCCACTGAAGTGGACACACACACACACACACACACACACAACTGCCAAAGACATTTTAAGACATTCAGAATGATTACATAACCTTCTCGGGTAAACATCAGTATCATACTTTAAAAAAAAAAAGATTTTTGTTCAAGACAATGATTAAAAGTGCTATAAATCCAGAGATGTACCAAAGATGCATGCACATGCATGCACACATGATCACCATTACTGTCAGAAGTTGGCAATGAGCAATGTCATCAGCACCAGCATTCAGTAAAAAATTGTATTTATTCTGTTCTGTGTGCATCTACAGATCACTGCAGATTTGTATAATATCCCTCTGCACACCCAGCAGCACTCAAATAAAGTTAATGCTCACAATGCACCAAAATGCCAAACTGTCATTATCCCAACCATATAACATGCTGAAGAACAAGTGAGGGTCCTGTAATAGGACATGCCGACAGCTGAAAGCAACAACTGAAGAGTCAGGCACTTAGCTACTTACAGCAACTGACAGATGATCCCCGCATTGGGTGAAAGGAGAGCTGCTCTCCCAGGGCAACAGACGAAAGATCACACACAGGAGCTTGTGTCCTTTTTGACAGAGTCCTTTGCACCTGCTCAAGGCTGCCTTACTCTATTTTTCTTTTGACTCTCCAGTACACTGTGAGCACTTTCTAAACAGAGAGAAAGAGAGAGGGTGGAGTAAAAGGAGTGGGTGAGGGAGGGACAATATGGGCAAGAGAGTGAGAGAATGAGAGATTCTGTGAGCCAGCACTCTGCACCTCATATGGCAATACAGCTAAAAGCAGATCCACCAGTGCCAGGTCAATTTAATCAAATCACTTATATAAAGTCAGATTCATCAGATTTATTTACTAATCTGATTAATTAAACCTAATCATTCATTTGACACTCATGTAGATGATTATGGGCTCTTGTGATGCTGCTGATCAACTTTAACATGGATCAAAATTAGATTGAGAAACTTAATGAATATTCTGGGTTCAGAACAAGTTAAGCTGAATTGGTAGCATTGCTGGCACAATGTTGATTACTGCAAAAATAACTTTGACTCATCCCTCCTTTTCTTTTCTTTTCTTTTCTTAAATAAAAAGACATTGAGGCACTTACAAATGGAAGTGTATGGGGCCAATGGAAGTGTATAAAGGCAGAAATATGAAGCTAATAATTTTATAAAATACCTTACATGAATTCTTCCGTTAAAACGTATGCATTATTTGAGCTGTGGTGTTGTTTAAAATGTATTTTTTACTGTCACTTTAGTATAGCACATTGTCATGGATTAGATATAACAAATTAGATTAAATTAGAAAAATTAGATATAACTTTACACTGAAAAGGTTAATAAGCGATTGTATCACAGTAAAATCATGTTAACGCACATATTTACATCTTGTGGCTATACTTTTGAAACAGTGAGTATTTTAAAGTTTACAGATTGGCCCCCATTCACTTCTATTGTAAGTGCCTCACTGTAACCTAGATTTTTGCTTTTTTTTTTAAGAAAAGGAGGGAGAAGTCGAAATTAACGTTTGTGGTAATCAACATTATGCCACAAATGCTGTAAAACGAGCTTAACTTGTACTGAACCCAGAATATACCTTTAATTATTTTTTATTTTATTTTCATTTTTCATTATTTTTAATGAATATTATTGACCACAGACTGAATCAAAATAATCTATATTCTGAGTAAAATTACAAAAAAAGTTTTTATCATTCATATAATATCATGACTGTTGTACCAAGCAATAAAATATTTTCTTATAACAAAGGAACATCTGAAAAAATATTCATGACTTACAGGCACACACTTCCTCATAATGCTTTCCTCATTAGTGCAGAATCAGACTGTACAATCTGAGTCACCAGTTGCTTCCTTTAACTATATCCTGGACAGTCTGTGTCCCAGTTCATTGTTTTACAATAATAGGAGCACATGCACAGGCAGAGATCTCTGTTTTGCATTTGTTGGCAAAGGCTTTATTGAGGAGAGCCGGACTAGCAAATAAGACCACAGCACGGGTGTGCACAAGCTTTGGGAGCTGATCTTAAGTTATATAAAAATATCCACTCTTTGGGGCCATTTAAAGAAGAAGAAGAAAAAAGCATTTTGGTACATTTTGCACCAATTTCTAAAATACTGAAAGCTTAAAGGGATAGTTCACCCAAAAATAAAAATTCAGTCATAATTAATTCACCCTCATGTTGTTCTTTCTTCCATGGAACATAAAAGGAGATGTTGGCAGAATATTAGCAACAGAACACAATTAACTTTCAGAGGTTGGAAAAAAGATGAAAGTGAATGGTGACTGCCTAACATCTTTTATGTTTCATGGAAGAATCAAATTCATATAGGTTTGGAACAATATGAAGGTGAGTAAACGATGATAGAAATTCCCTGAGAAATACATGTATTCACACAAAATTAATTTTGTAAAATTATAATACATTTCCCCTGTTGCTTAACTGACTATGTGTTACTTAAAAAATTCGAATTTATATAAAGGTAAATGTCATAATTTTCACACATGAAAATGTCATTTTAACCTGAGTTGTCTGTAAAGTGTGTATATATATATATATATATATATATACACACAAAACAGTTTGTTCTAGTCCTCGAAATGTTCCATGAGCACTGATGGTCTGACACCATCAGCACTCTGATGCTTCACTGTGTGTATCACTCCGCTTGTGTTAAAGCGGTTCTAAACTGAAGTGTAATAGCAGTGCATATGTGTTAAGAGCTACTGTTTGTCTTTTTTTTTTTTTACATTACATATGTTAGCCAGCAGGTGGTGGCAAAAGATCATTTTTGTGTGTAATATTAGCCAGTGAGTTGACGTAAAGTGAATCCACGTCAGCTAGTGTTTACATAAAACAGCTCTTCATGATACTACTACTAAAGCAAGTAAATAGCTTTAAACGGCTTTAAACGAACAACTTCAGCATTACGGCTCATCACAGCTGAGAGATACAACAAACTGATTCATTACACAATGGGTGCTTTTTAAAATGGCGGAGGACATTGCGGTTTCTATAGTAATCGGCTCATGCGCACTGGCTACCGTGAAATAAGGAGAAATACCCCGCTTGGATGCTATTTTTCCACTGAGAAAGCTGATCTTCATAAAGCTGACAGCATCTCTTCTTGGGAGTGGCAACAGGTAACTGCACACGCTCCATCTCTCTCTCTCTCTCTCTCTCTCTCTCTCTCACACACACACACACACACACACACACACACACACACACATACATCCTTGTTTATCCAATAACTTCTTAGAAACAGCACAAGCCTTGATACTATTTCTGATGTTAATTTTTTTTATTACTTTACCAAGGCTTGGACGCATCATTTGATTTGAACCAGCAACGGCAGAATCAGATCCACCGTGTAAGAAAGTAGTTCCATGCACAAATGCGTTTTTATGACCGTACTCAGTTTTTCCTAATTGTTTTTACATTTACTTGTTAATTGAACTGATGTATATAAGCAATATCACACTCACAATCATGCTATATGGCCCTAAATCAGCACTGCTGTGATTACCTATGGAACTCGGCCTGAGGCCAAATCACAGCAGTGCTGATGTAGGGCCATATCACATTCTTGGTTGTCAGCAAAAATTGCTAATTGGAATAAACGTATAACTTAAAGGAATTCGCTCATCATTTACTCACCCTTATTCCATCCTAGATGTGCATGACTTTCTTTCTTCTGCAGAATACAAATTAAGATTTTTCTAAGAATATTTCAGCTCTGTAGGTCCATACAATGCAAGTGAATGGGTGCCAAAATTTTGACACCATAAGGCACCATAAAAGTAATCCATATGACTCCAGTCATTAAATCCACATCTTCTGAAGTGATATGATGGGTGTGGGTAAGAAACAGATCAATATTTACTTGAAATTCTTCTTCCTGCCCAATAGGGATATGGATGCACAGTGTGAATCACCAAAAACTCAAAAAGAAGAAAGTGAAAGTGAAAGTCCAGCCTGACTGAACAGGGAAGAGACTTTATAGTAAAAATTGATTTAAATATTTAGCTGTTTCTCACCAACACCTATCAAATTGCTTCTGGGACATGGATTTAACCACCTGAGTCATATGGATTACTTTTATGCTGGCTTGTGTGATTTTTGGAGCTTCAAAATGTTGGCAAAAGGAGATGAGAAATCCCTCTAAAAAATCATAATTTGTGTTCTGCTGAAGAAATAAAGTCACAAGCATCTGGAATGGCATAAGGGTGAGTA